>QEOQ01000413.1:9741-58830 GCA_010279815.1 Brachionus plicatilis
TTTATTTTTAATTATATTAAATTTTTATTTTATTACCGGTTTTTTGGCCTCCCGTATATTTTAGACCGTTTATTTTTGCGGTCTAAAAATTAGGCCGCCAAGCTGACCGGCCAAATGACCGCCCGGCAAAAAATTGGCCGGTTATTTAACCGCCCGTTTATTTTTGACCGGTTCTTTATACGGTCCAAAAATTTGGCCACCGGTCTGGCCGCCAAAGTGGCCTCCCGTATTAAAATTGGCCAACTCCGCGGTCCAAATTTTTGGCCGCCAATTTTATCATAAAAGCATCTTTTTTAGGAAAAACATAATCACTTGGATTTAGAAAATAATTTCTCTTACCCTTTAAAAGTTGAACCCTTGATGGTTCAAGCTGACTTCTTTTAGCTGATTTGATTGCTAGTGGATTCATTTCAGATGACATAGGATCAAAATCACTAATATATATTTTATCGAGATCAGCAACCTTAATTGACTTGCTTTTAATTTTTTCTGAAAAATGTTTTAAATAGCTAATATCCTTGCGAATTTGGTTCTTGCTATTAAACATGCCTTCTTTTGAAAAAAAAATTATAAATTTGGTTTACAATCTATAAGAATCTAAAACTTCTCTTTAATTATGTATCTACTCTCTATTCAAAATCGGTTGGCACCAGTCCAGTATGTGATAATTTATGTGAACTCGTGAACTTTCATTTAGTGATCTCCAGATATCACGTTTTTACCTGTAAAAAAATAGGTGAACTAGAAAAAAATTTATTATATGTACGAATTTTTTTTAATTAGTCAATCAATTGAAAAAAAATATTTTTATAAAAAAATTGGAAATAATCTATTCTAAAACTCAATTAATTAATTATTAATTTTTTATTGTGGACCCTGCCTAAATGAATGTAAATTATAGACCAATTAGTATGACGAGTTGTTAAGGAAAGCTACTGGAACGCATAGTATATTCAAGATTGGCGTGTAATAACATGCATCCACAAATTTAATAAAAATATCCACAAATTTATCTTTTTTCGAATAAAACAAATAAAAAAGTAACAAACATAATAAAAATTGTCAAATATAATTAAATAAAAATTGATATTTGTATTTTAACACTTATTTTAATATCTGATAATAAAATCAATAAATTCCGCACATTAATAATAAATAAATAATACATTTTGAAAATACTCTTAATTTTTTTGTGATTACTAATTAACTAATTAATTAACTTAAAAAAATAATACATTTTAAGAATACCCTTAATTTTTTTGTGATAACTAATTAACAAATTAATAAATTACACCTTAATGATGATAAAACTTTGTAGTTGACTATTTATAAACTTTAAACTTCTGGTATTTTACCAAATTTAAATTCTAATTTTATCTAAAAAAAATGGAAAATGATCCAAAAACTGTTTCAAATGAGAGTGTCTTGATGAACCCTGACGACGACACCTTGGTCGATGCGGAAAACGTGGTCGTGTTAAAGCAAAGTGATACGAAAAAAAGAGGAGCAAACATCGAATACGAATTCTTTTGCAGCTACGACAATTATAATGAATTTGTTGAGAAAATTGTTAGGGGTGAAGTAAAAGGAAAATACCTGCAATTTAAACATCAAAACGGTGAAAAATATCGTTTTTATTGTAGGTATCTTTCTAAGGGATGTAGGGCATCTCTTTATTTGCAATCAACTGAAGGTTCGTCTGGTCATTGTTTCGTTTCAATTGATGACCATTCAAATCATCCAGAGCAAGAATGAGAAAAAATTGAAGATAGGTTAATGTTAAGGATTAAAGAGTTAGAACAACTTGGTGTCAAAGCTGAAGGTATTATCAAGCAATTGATAAGAGACGGCATTCAACCACCAGCAAAAGTTAAAATTAACAATATTTTGCAATCAATTAGAAAAACAAAAAAACAAACATCTCAACCGAGTTTAAATGATCTCAAACAATGGTGCGAGCAATACAATCAAGTTCCGGATGATGAAAATCAAGTTTTTGTTGCAAATTTTGAATATGAAAGTTTTCCGAACCAAGTTTTCAGAGTTTTTTTGGCAACGAAAAAGCTGATTCAATTCGCATTAGAGACAAATTACATATTATCTGATGCGACCTATAAAATTATCTATGGTGGATATCCAGCACTTACAGGTGGTACTACTGATAAAGCAAAAAAATTTCATCCTTTTGGTTTAGCATTATGTGCTTCTGAAAATAATCATGATTTTGCCTTTTTTTTTAGGTCAGTTGAATTAGCAGCATTCAATGTATATGGAGTCAAAAAATGTCCAACGATTCTAGTTGCAGATAATGCAGATGCGATTACAAAAGGTTTTCAAAATGTCTTTAGACTTGAAAAAAGAGTAAATTGCTGGGCTCATGTCAATCGAAATATCGACAAACATCTAGTCCAATTTTCAAAAGAAATAAAACAAGAAATCAAGCAAGATATTTATTCAATTCAAACAATTTTTAGACCGGAACTTTTTCAACATTCAATCAAATTATTCGAAAAAAAGTGGAAATCAAAGAATTCAAATGAGATCAATGATTTTGTAGGATATTTTATGAAGCAATGGGGGAATAATAACAATGGGTGGTACGAAGGATATTATGGTGATATACCAAGCACAACCAACGGCCTTGAATCGAGTCATGAATAAATAAAGGATGCATTGAAAGGGAAAAGACTAGGTTTGATTGAGTTTTTAAATAAATGTAGGGAAAATCTTATTAAGTATTGGTCCCAGAAAAGATCAAAGTCAATCAAAACGACAGATTCAGCGACAAACGAAGAAATCGATATCGACAATGTCAATTTAACTGAATTTTGCAAAGAGCCAAATATTTCAAAATCTCAAATGTTACATGCATACGATTGGAATAAGCGATCCAAACCAATTCATCACATCAAAGATAATATCTACATGTGTAAAGGTGGCAAAGATGGTTCATTAACAAGACAAGAGTGCAAGCAATTTTTGACAGACCTAGATGCAGTTCCGTGGTTACAGTTTGATCAAATGATTTCTTCAATTTCAATATTAGAATTATAACATTCAACAAAGATAATTGGAAACTAAGCAAATGTACTTGTTGGTATTGGCTTAAAAATTATATAATGTTACATGAGATTGCTTGTAGTTTTTGTCTGCGCTTAATTGATTTTAAAGATATTGGCATGGATGTTCCAATCGAAAAAAAGAGAAAAATTGGTGCGTCAAGAAAAAATTTATCATGCTACAATAAACAGCCTTCTGATGTAGTACAATTAGACGAAGGGGTTAAAGTTGAAAACGATGAAACTTTTGACGACACATCAAGACCAAATAAAAGAGCTAAGACTGTAGAAGTTGAAGCTAACAGTGAGAATGCCAATGTTAATTGCAAAAAATGCAACGAGCCGATAAAAAAACGTAGGTACTATTATTGCATTAACAAATGTACTCAAGATTAATTTTTTTCTTTTTTAAATAATTATCAATTTTGTGTTAATTAATAAAAATTAGTTTTTTTTTTATTATTATTTTTCTTTTTTTCTTATATTTGTTATGAAATAAATAAAATAATTAATATTCAATAACTTATATCTTTTTTTATTGTTTTTATTCATCGTATATTATATTTGTGGTAGTTTTTATAAAATTTGTAGATAAAAATTATTTAACGTCATTCAAGATTATACAATTTTTTGGAACAAAATTCACTCCTTATCCAGGAGCAATCTGGATTTAGGAAACACCGGCGAACAGCAGATAATCTTTTCTTTTTAATTCAAAAAATTTTGGTATCATTTAATAGAAAAAAGAAAGTTAGCGGCCTTTTTTTTTGACATTTCTAAAGCCTTTGATAAGGTTTGGCATGAAGGTTTACTTTTTAAATTGATTAAAATAAATCCACCTCATTACTTGACTAACTGGATTAGATCCTTTTTAGACTCTAGGACATTTAATGGAAATGTGAATGACCATCTGAGCGAAGAATATCAAATAACTGCAATTGTTCCTCAAGGCTCAGTATTTAGTCCTCTTTTATTTAGTATATATATTAATCACATCTCCAAAAGAAACAAAACAAATAATGAATACTCTCTGCATTTCGCAGATGATCTAGTAACATTCTTCATTTATAACAAAAAGGGGAACCTAGAAAATAAGATTAATAAATACCTCAACGAACTAGAACAATGGCTTATTAAATGGAAAATGAAGATATCAGTTGAAAAGTCGTGTTTAGTAGTCTTTTCCAGGTACAAAAAAGAGAGTGATAATCTAAACTTAAAAATTTATGGAAACATAATAGTGAGCCAAAAAGAAATCAAATTTCTTGGTATTAAATTTGATTCTAAGTTAAATTTTAATATACTGGTAGACGAAATTAAAGAACGCTGCAATAATAGGCTAGATATTATTAAGTTATTGTCAAACAAAAAATGGGGTCTTAATCAAAACACACTAGGAAATCTTTATAAATCCTTAGTCGGATCAATTTTTATTTATTCTTTTCCTTGCTTAAATTCATTTTCAGAAAATAATATCAAAAAACTGCAAGCAATTCAGAATACAGCAGTCAGATCTATTCTTAAGTTAAAATCTGATACGTCCTCCAACATCTTGCATCATGAGGCTTTTAATAAACTAAAATTACTAACAGTCTCGAATCGGCTTTTTGAATTGAGTGAGAGATATGTTGGGACAAGACTGAGTCATTCTATTCCATTGGTTGTAAGACTGGTGAAGGAATACAAAGAAGGTTTCGAATCAAGATATATTAGATTGTGTAATTGCAACCTTACTATTTCTTCTTTTTTTCCTGGAACTTGAACTATTTAAACTTGTGCCACATGTAACAATCTTTTCCAATTTATGTCTTTTTAACTTTCATTTTTTTAGCTAATTTATTTTATTTTGATTCTTTTTTTTTATCTCATTTCATTTGCTTTAATTTTATTTTTATTTTATTTCATTTTTATTTTATTTTTTTTTATTTTACTTTTTAACTTATTCTGAAGGAGCTTTAGCTCGGTACAGAAAACAAATAGATAAATAATTAGTCAATCAATTGATTAAATTATTTTTATAAAAAATTGGAAATAATCTTTTCTAATAATCAATAAATTAATTTTTCATTTTTTCTTGTGGACCCTGCCTAAATGAATTGTCATAACCTAATCATTTGGGTCTTGTTAAATATGTGAACAAATGATCACATAATGAAATTTTGCAAATTAAGTAAACACTAGATTACGTGACAAATAAAAAGAAAAAAAAGAGTGTGCACATAATTTCAAACTCAATAATTAGGTGAACAAATCTGTTAATCATTAAATTAGTCATCAAAAAATAAAAAAAATTTTAGCTTAGAGAACCTAGTTTTTGCACTCAATTTTTACAAACAAATGGTTTAATTCCAACAAAACTTCAATGTACGAAAGTAGATTGTAAGAAAAAAAGCCATAACTATATACTGTAAATCCTTAAAAGAAACGAATTTAGCAATCACCAGCTTGTCTCATTTAGATTTACGTGTTGCAATTCGAATCAATCACCGATCAAAAATACCTTTTTTTGACTTTTTCGAATACCAATTTATCAAACCAATCTTTTAATAAAATTATGGTCCATTCAACTTACTATTCAAAGATCGATATCTTTATTTAGCCTCATTATTGAAGAGCAAATTTGTAGACAAACAGTTGCTAAGTTATTTTTAAGATTGAGAAATATTTGTTCTATTTCTTTAAACAAAAAAAATCAAAATAGGAGGACCAGGCCATATTGTAGAGATCAATGAGAGTCTGGTGGCCAAAGTAAAGCACCACAAAGGAAAAGACTTGAAACGCAAATAAGTGTGGCTATTCGGTATGATAGATAGAGTCGATGATGAGATTTATCTAGAGATTGTGCCGGATCGAAAAGCCCATACACTTTTCTCTATTTTATATGACCACGTTCATCCTGGTACCACAATAATGTCTGATTGCTGGTCATCATACATAAACATAATTAAACTTGTTTTTAAACATGAAACTGTTATTCACAGTTATAATTTTGTATCGCCAACAAACCGTACCGTTCACACAAATGGTATAGAGTCTCTTTGGAGAGAAGCTAAATTCAAGTTTAAGGATATGTATGGTTGTGATAGATTGTACCTAAGTAGCTATTTGGACGAGTTTATGTGGAATCAGATTTTTGATTACTCTATTTTCCTCACATAACTCACATTTAATTGTCATTTAATTTCAGTGTCGAAAAATGAACCTTTTTTAGAATTGATAAATTTTTCGTTAAAACTTTGAAAGATAAATTTTAAATATTTTTGTTAATCCAGAAAAACATTTGCTTTAAATCTTCTGAGTTAAAAATATTTATTTTTCATTTAGCTCCTTTGCTTAAAAATATTTACCTGTATTTACCTTAAAAATATTGGTATTTGTCAGAGTTGGGATCAGTTATAAAAAAATCAGTTTTCAGTCAGTATCAGTTTTTCGAGCATCAGTTCAGTATCAGTCTCAGTTAATGGGTATCAGTTATCAGTTAAAAATCAGTTAATTAGAAAAATGATACAATTAGTTTATTTATTAAACAGTTTATAAAAATTAAAGTCTAATTAACATTTAAAACGGATATTTACATATATTTTTTATTACATTTTAGAAACATTATATTTGATAAATTTTTATAGGTGAATCTACTTCTATGTGGTCTCATCAAAAATGTAGACCCAGAAAAATATTTTTCGATAGGTGCCGAGCTGGCTTGGATCGAATAAATATCTCTCACTAACAAAGATAAAACTTTAAAATCTCTAGACCGATTTTTCCAATAACTTAGGATATTGCATTCTGTTTTTTCATTTATTTCACTTAAATAGAGATCAAGTTCATTTTCAAACCTTTTTAATTCAAAAGTAAAACAGTTTTCAGTCAGTCTCAGTTAATTCAAAATCAGTTATCGGTCAGTTTCAGTTTAACTGATAACTGAAATTAACTGATACTGATCAGTTATTCAGTATCAGTTTCCCAACTCTGGTATTTGTTATGTCTCTAATTTTATAATTAAGCTGAGCATCATTTATCCACAGGCCTTTAAATAAAATAAATTTTATCTGCTTGATGGATCTAGCTCTAAAATGGTGCCTGTTATTGGTAATATTTTAAAACTTTTAGAAGATGTCATCGGAGCGCCGTCTTCATTTAAAGCCAATAATATTAGCAGATTTTATTCCTTATTTTGCTCAATTAGATATTATGTTTATATAATTCCATCTTGAGGCTTATGTAATGTATCTAATTATTTTGTGAGTTCTTATAGTTTTCATAAAGAGACTTTTCTATTTGAGATAAATAATTCTTATTAGACAATATTGAGAAAATTTGTGTTTCAATGTCAAAAACCACAAACTGACTCAAAAAACTGTTACAATCTAAACAAGTTTGTTTTTTTTTCGGAAAAAGTAACTTGTGAATCAAATAATTGTCGCAATTATTTCATTCCAAATAATTAATAGAATTTTGTTCATTAAAATTTTTTTGTCTAGATTTAAATGAGTTTTACGACTGAAAGAATAATTTTAATGAATTTTAGTAAATCATTTGATACCGAATCAGATAAGTTATGTTTCTGTCTAATATTGAAAAATAAATCGATAGATTCACAAACCATTAAATTTGAACCTGAATATAGAAAGCTATCACCTGTTGTGTGATCGTCTTCGCTTTCATCACTCTCATTATTGTCATAGACTGAGGATTCTGAATTTACTGCTAATCGAATTTTCTAGGTTTAAAATGCTTTTATCTTGAATTGTAAATAATTCATCCTCCGATATTTGAATGATCCAATATTGCTTTTTCTTCCACTAAATTATTACTTTGAGAAAGCATTTTCATTTTTTATGTACCCTGATTGCTCTTCACAAAGAAATATCTTACCCTCTATAAACTTATATAGTTTTTATTTATTTATTTGAATATCTGTACCGAGCTAAAGCTCTTTCAGATTAAATGAAAAAATAAAAACTTAAAATAAAGAAAATCAAAATAAAATAAAATAAAAAAAAATGAAAAAAATATAGTTAAAATGATATAAGTTTAAAAAGTAGATAAATATTAAAGTTAAAATAAGATAAATTTTGACAGAGAGGAACAGAATACATATTTTTAAATATTTGATGATTCAGGAAAAAAAGAAGAAATAGTCAGGTAGCAATTACACAATGGAGTTGGGTACTCGATGTATCTTAATCGGAAACCTTTATTATATTCTTCCACCAGTCTAACAGTTAATTGAACAGAATGGCTAAGTCCTTCCCTATCATATCTCTCACTCAACTCAAAAAGTCGATTTGAGACTGTTAGTAGTTTAAGTTTTTTATGTGCCTCATTATGTAATATGTTGGAGGGAGTATCATATCTTAGTTTTAGTATAGAACTAACTGCTGAATTTTGGATTACTTCTAACCTTTTGATATTAGTTTCTGAAAGAGAGTAAAGACAAGGAAAAGAATAATCTAGAATAGATCAAATAAAAGACTTAAAAAGGTTTCCTAAAGTGTTTAAGTCAAGGCCCCATTTTCTATTCGAAAGGATTTTTTTTAAATATAGCATTAAATTGCAACGTTCTTTAATTTCTTCTATCATTGAAGAAAAGGTTAATTTAATTATAAAATGTATATAGTTCAATTAAAAGTATAAAATTCTATTAAATTCTATTAAAAAATTCTTCTATCATTGAAGAAAAGTTTAATTTAAAATCAAATTTAGTAACATTATTTAAAACTTAGGAACTTTATTTCTTATTTTTAGTAAAAATTATTGAGCAAGAATTTTCAACCGAAATCTTCATTTTCCACTTGAGAAGTCATTGTTCTTATTCAACTTAGTACTTATTCATCTTTCTTTCTATATTTCCATTTTTTTTATAAATAAAATAAGTGACAAGATCGTCTGCAAAGAGAAGTGAATATTCTTTATTAGATTTATTTCTTATAGGAATATCATTAATAAATATTCTAAATAATAAAGGACTAATAACTGATCCTTGAGGAACGCCATCAGATATTTTGAATTCATCACTAGTGTGATCATTTATATTTACTTTGAATGTTCTACAGTTAAGAAATGATTTAAATAAAGAAATGATTTAATTTCAATAAATAAAGTAGAAAGATATATTTGTCTTTATCAGCTTGTAAATTATACCTTCATGCCAAACTTTTTCGAAAGCTTTAGAAATGTCAAAAAATAAGCAACATACTTTTTTCTTTCTATTAAAAGATTCGACAACTTTTTGTATAAGGAAAAAATATCTGCTGTTCTTCGATGTTTCTTAAAACCAGATTGCTCCTGAATTAGCAAAGAATTTTTTTCAAAGAAATCATATAACCTTGAAAAAATAATACGTTCAAGCAGTTATTCCAGACAGCTTGTAATGCTTATTTGTCGATAATTAGATGGGTCTTGTGTAGGAGAAGATTTCTTAGGTATCGTTGTGATATTGGCACTTTTCCAAGCTTTAGGAACTGTACCTTCTTAGAGACTAATATTAAAAAGATCTAATATTTCTTTTAATAAATTTAAAGGGAGGTTTTTTAACATTAAATTGTGGATAAGGACAGGTCGGCAAGCTGGTTCTCCCTTTAACCTTTTTAATGCCATAATCATCTCATTAAGGTTAATCGGTTCGTTTAATATTGGCTGACTATTATTCTTAAAGTATTTTAAATTAAAATGAGTTATTTCTATATCTTTTTCAGTTTTTTAGAAGTCAGAATTAGGACTGAATGTTGAGGATAATATTTTTCCAAATAATTTCCCTTTTTCCTCTGCTATTTTGAAATCCAGGTTGTTAAGAATTAGTGTCGAGATTAAATTTGATCCTTTTTTTGATCGAAACTTTTTATTTTTTTCCAGAATGGCCTGCTTGATAGGGGGTTTTTGTTCATCTTTTTAATAAAATAAAACCAATTTTGATTCCAAAATTTTTTCAGGCTGTTTTTAATTTCCAATGTTAAATGATTATATCTTTGTTTCGTAATTTGCCAGCGAGTTTTTTGAAATCTTTATCGAATATCTTCTTATTTTCCTATGTTCTTTAATCAAATCTACAATAAAAGGAGGTAGACTGCTCTTGAAAACTTTTTGAGACTGAAATGGTATACTTTTTTCTACTTTTCCGACAATAATATTTTTTTGGTAATTATTTCGTTTTGTTCGTCAATCGTCCCTGCAGAAGTCACTAAGAAATGTCTTAGGACATTTAAAACTTCACGAAATAAATGCCAATTTATTTTTTAATAATTTGGATTTCACAGTTATTAAGTAATCGAATGCTATGGAAGTATCGATTGGAAAATGGTCAATTATCATATCGTGATTACTGAGAACTCGAAACTCATTTATTTTATTTGTTACTGAGGATAAGACTAAAAATAAATCAAGAATGTCAAATTATTCTCTATTAAAGATATTAAAAGTAGGGGTTTTATCATTGATTACAGAAAAATCTAATTCATTAGTCATCTTTTCCAAAATAATTCCATTTTGATTTACTCCTAGAAAGCCTAATTGTTTTGTCCGAGCGTTAAGATCACCACCAAGAATAAGTTTTAACATTTCCTATTTATTTTTTTAAAAAGATCAAAATTAAGAAGTACATTAGGTGGGTTATATAGGCTAAACACATAAAATTGATCGTTTTTTCGATAATTTTGCTTAATTGAGAGAATTTCTGAAGAATCTCCTCAAAAGATAAGTCTTGAATAAATTCTATGCCTTCCTTAACTAAAATAGCTACTCCTCCTCCATATTTATTACGTGGCTTTGTAATTGAAAAGTAATTTTCTAAATCAAAATAAATATTAGATTCACTTAAATCAAATTTTGTTTCGTTAAGTAATACTATATAAGGACTTATCTGTGTCAAAAAAGTTTCTAAAAGCTTAACCTTACTAGGGAGATGAGCACAATTCCAATGTATAATTACTAACCTTTTTTTAAAGATTGTTTTTTTTTTACAATTAGAAATATTAATTCTGAATTTTCTTCAAACTTGGAAGGAGTAGCTGGTTGTTGAGTAACTGGGTAAGATTTCATTGAGGATTTTCTTTCTGGGTTTGTACTTTTTTCTGCATAGTCTTCCGTCGAAATTGTCGTTTCTGACCTAAAAGTATCGTCGTCTGCTGACTCTAGATACTGCTTTTTTGAGTCGTTTTCTTCTTGTTCTGTTTCAGATTGTCTTTGGATTTGGTTACTAGTTTGAACTTACTGAACATACTTTTTTGATCTTTTACTGTTTTAATGCTTTTTTATTCACATTTTACATTTACTTATTAAAGTGTTAATGAGTTATTTGTAATTTAGGATTAAGTGATAGTTTTTTTAATCCATAAAGATGAGAACAAAGAAAAGTATTTTTTTACTATTAGGAAAAATATATTTTCTTTAATCAAAAATATTTTTTCTAATAGTAAAGAAAAAAAATGTTTTTAATAAATTCATTTGTTCTACTACTAAAAATGTTCGAAATTTGAATGAGTAATATTTTTTTTATTTATTGATTCTTTTAATTAATCTAAATTTTCGTGTATTTTGGTGATGATTTTTTTATTGAGATAAATTTTAATAAACTTGGTGAATAAAATAAAAATGTTTTGGTGATAAATTTAATTTTTTTGATTTTAAAATTTTGATGTGTGATCTTAAGTTCATAAAACGCAGAAGTGCCAAAAATTTAATCAAAAAAATTACATTATTTAAGAGAAACATCCTTGTTATAATAAAGGGGAAAATATTATAATTCTAATTTAATACATTTAAATAGATTTAGATTAGATTTAAATTAGATTTAAAATTTTTTTTAGTTATAGTCCAAGTTAGTACCTTAAAAAAGTAATTATTTTCTAAAATATTTGAATGCGAAATAGAGTTTAGCTATTGATAAAAACAAAGTTGTATAAAAGTAACAAGTCACAAGTAAAGTGCAAGTCAGGACTTTGAATTGTTTAGAAAGTTGAAAATTACAAGTCATAAATTTTTTTATATCTTGATTAATTATAAATTTTTTTAATTTTTTATCTTGTTCAATTTATTACTAAAATAATTTATAAGCACCAATATTTTTTCATTTTTTATTCATAAATTCACTTAAAAAGAATGTAACGATTATGTGAATTGTTTAAAAAATCATGTTTCAATTTTTACATTCGAAAAGAAATTTTGGCAAATAATTTTATTTTTTCCTAAATAAAAACTTAAAATTTTTACATATTTTAATTCTTTTCATAAAATTAGTCAAAGTCTTAACTTGTTATTTTCGAATTTTTTAAACAAGTCAAGACTTGTAATTTTTAAAAAAAAAACTTTTCAAGTCCGAGTCATACTTTGACTTGTTTTTGACTTGTTCAGACTTTTTTTCCTGACTTTTATACAAGTCTTGTAAAAACAAATAAATACGGCAAAATGAAAATTATTGTATATTTTTATATTTTTACATTTTTACATTTTTGAGAGAAGAAAAAAAAATCTCAAAATCAAAAAATCTACAAAAATTTTCATTTAAGAAAAGAAATAATAAATTCGCAATTACTTAAAAAGGAGTTTTAGAAAAAATTAAATGTAAGAACCAAGGATAATTTTTTGAAAATCCCTGTTAATTAATTACGAATTTATTATCACTTTTCTTGAATGAAAATTTTTTTAGATTTTTTGATTTTGAGATTTTTTTTTTTCTCTCAAAAATGAAAAAATGTAAAAATATAAAAATGTAAAATAAATTAAATTTTGCCATAAATACAGTACTGCTACGAATTTCTGTTTTTACGTAATTTTACGTGAAATTACGATCCTCAAAACATGTCATGTTAAGTAATTGCTTTTGAAAAAATTATTTTTTTCTCTATTAAAAAAAAAAAACATTATGTTAATATAATATAATATTAAACTTTTTATTTTGATTTTTTAATCTTGATCTCAAACTTCAGTTTGCCTTCGAAAACTACATATTTGTTGATGAAACCACAATTCGACTCTCGGAAAGGCCAATCTACCATCAAGATATGCGGCTAAATATCCAGCCAATATTCCAAGTACTTCAAAATATGAAGGATAACTGAATATTTGGGACTTCGATCTACCATTTAGACTTAAAACTACACCAAGACAACGACCCAAACATCGTTCTTTATTGTGTACCACTTTTTTAAATTTTAACAATATTGTTTTGGTAAACTGCTTTTAGTAATTATTCTAAGGCAATAATATTTGGCTCATTTCTATTAAATAAAGATTAAATCTCCCCCCAAAATCTCCTGATTTAAATCCCAATGAACTAATGTGGAACGAGTTAAAACAGCATGTTAGGCAAGAGCAAGAGCATGATTTTATCTGAAGCTGATTCCAAAATGGCGGTCAAAGATTTTGGAAAATTTTTAACGAAAGAAAAATGCCAAAATTATATAAATCATTTAAAAAAGGTTTTTATTAGTTTTTATCTTTAATTTAATCTTTAAGAAATTACTAATATAAATTAAGGAAATTAAAGTGGTTTTAGAAAAAAATGGAGATTGGTCGAATCATTGAATTATATTGAAATGTGTATAATTGAACACTTTTTACTTTTGTGTTTTTGTTTATTGTTTAAAATTTACTTTTTTTTACTTTTTTTTTACTAAAAATTACCATTATTAAAAAAAATTTCACGTAAAATTACGTGAAAAAAATTAATTTTTTTTTTCGAATTAAGGGCCAAAAAATTAAAAAAAAATCAAAAAATGTCAAAATTCTCAAAAAAGTTGTCTTAATTCCGGTAATTTTACGTTAATTCTGGTAAAATCCGGTAAATTTTTTTTTTCCTTTAAAAATTTTGCGTATTTTCAGGTAAAATTACGTAAAAACAGAAATTCATATCAGTACTGTAATTAGAGCTTTTAGAAAAAAAAACTTTCTTATTCTATCAGGCATTTATTGGAAAATATATTTAATTACAATTATTTTTATTTATTTTCAATTTACGCCAATTCTGGCGATGATAAGCAACATGTGACCACAAATAAAATTTAAAAATCAACTTCTAATAATTTTATTAATAATAATAATTTAATAATGACATAACAAAAAAAAGAAAAAACTGCATAAAAATTTTTCACAATCACAATAATAAAAAAAAAAATCAGCTAATTTTTCCTCCAAACGATATCCCATGGCCAATTTTTCCAATTGCTCAAATCTAGCTTAAAATCATTTGAAATGGCCTCATAATTTCTTTTTCGAAAAAACTCAATCATTTTTTCGATTAATTCAAAATCACTCTTTTGCTCTGCCAACTTACCCCATTCCATATACACAATTCTTATATCCAACCTATCAAACAAATAATCAGCTTTCTGAAAAGCATAAGGCTCATAGCCTTCGATATCTACCTTCAAAATAGCCTGCTTAAATGACGAGCCATCATCTCTGCTTGGCAACAAATCAACCAGATCATCTAGCACAATGGTCTCAACCATATATTTATCGGATGACAAGCGGGACTGATCAAAAGCCTGATTTTTGTGGTAAATCAAAGACTGTCCGCCTATATTTCCAAAACTAGGCGAAAGTCTTTTGACCTCATGGCGCCTATTTGATACTGCTCCATTGATCAGTGTTATTTTATCCCAGAGTTTTTCCAAATAAGCAGCTTTGTGTATTCTCAGAACATTGTCCATAAATGGCTCCACGCACACTACTTTTCGGCCTAACTTGGCCGAAAACAAAGAATACTGTCCGATGTGAGCGCCAATGTCCACTACCAGCCAGTGAGGGTTGTTTTTTACAAAGTCCATGAATGGTCGAAGCAAATGAGGCTCCCATAGTCCATCGCGCCAAATCGAACCGGACACATGCACATCCATGCTTAATTTGTGGAGACAAAGACTGGTCGACACATGCACACTCGCTGATTTGACACATTGAATGTGCGCGTAGCTAGCATTGGGCTCAAGTGGCTTGGACAGGTCAAATACCAGATTTGGATTCACATTTTTTGAAGTGGCTGCAAAGAAAAGAGTTGAATTGTATGATGGTGGGCTTATGTGAGTTGTTTTGTTCAAATGTGTTGGATGGTTGGGTCCAAATTTTAAAGCTGGATGCTTTTTTGGTTGATAACAAAAAATAAAAATGTAGAAAATAAATAAAATGGCTAAAATGTTTAAGAAAAAAAATTTTTTTATTCTATCCGGCATTTATTGGAAAATATTTTTTGTTTTAATTATTGGCTTTTTTGGTTGTCATGAAAATTTTCTTTTTCAGAATTAAAAACTATATGAAAATTAAAAATTATGATTTTTTTTTTTATTTTCATTTTATTTTAAATTTTTGATTATTATGATTGATCGACTAGTTTATAAATTTGCTTAATTTTATTTTTGATTATTAAAGATGCTTGGTTGCTCTTTATTTTTGTCCTTGTTCGCTAATTTTATTTACACTTCAATTTTTAGTCATATTTCTTGGCAAAGTTTCGGACCTAAAAAAATTGTTTCTAAAAAATTTTTATAAAATTATAAAATTTCTACGGATGAAATTAATTAAAATTCAAATTAAAGTAAATTGGCAAAATGTAATTTATAAATTTTATATTTTTATATTTTTACATTTTTACATTTTTGAGAGAAGAAAAAAAAATCTCAAAATCAAAAAATCTACAAAAATTTTCATTTAAGAAAAGTAATAATAAATTCGCAATTACTTAAAGAGTAGTTTTAGAAAAATTTAAATGTAAGAACCAAGGATAATTTTTTGAAAATCCCTGTTAATTAATTACGAATTTATTATCACTTTTCTTGAATGAAAATTTTTTTAGATCTTTGATTTTGAGATTTTTTTTTCTTCTCTCAGAAATGTAAAAATGTAAAAATATAAAAATGTACAATATATTAAATTTGCCAGTAAATTAATGATGAAGCATCAATTCAAAGAAAATTAATAAAGAAAGATAAAACTCATAGAAATATATTTTAAAAAAGAATATTTGATGGAAAATTTTTTTATAGAAAGTGTAAAACAGAAATTTTTGAAACAAAAAAAATTTTCAGAAATTTAAAATTTTTCTCAATTTATTAACTATAAAAAATTACAAGAGACTAAAATTTTTTATGAAAATTGTTAATAATTTTCATAAAAAAAATTTAAAAATGAATTTCAAATATTAAAATTCCAAATAAGTAATAAAATGAATAGATCGATTTTTTCTACAAATATTTTTGAAATAAATTTTGTTTTTATTTTTTAAATCTACATAACGTGTAAAGCAATTCAAAGATTAATTTTAATATCATTTTTAATAATGAATTTTTAATGGAAAAAAATTAAATGAATTGAACGTTCACCAAATTAATTATATTTTATTTATTTTAGGTTGTTTGGGGTTGTGAAGTTCGTTTCAATTCGATTTTTTCAATTCAGAAAAACTTGAATAACTTTTTTACTAAAAAAGATAATTTAATTCTTTAAAATTTTTAATTATAAGCAAATTTGCTTAATTCTAAGTCTGCAAAATACTCTTCAATTTTCTGCATTTTGTTCGCCATTAAAAAGTATCTAAATCAACTGTGCAAGTACATTGCAGAGTTTACATATATTTTCGGACTAAGCAAATTTGCTTAAATATTAAGCATATTACAGAACTAAATTATTCCTTCAAATAAAAAAGTTATTCAAATTTTTCTGAATTGAAACGATCGAATTGAAATAAACTTCACAACCCCAAGTTGTTTAAACTAAAAACTTAATTTTTTTTCCATTTCATTTAACACTAGAAAGGCCAAATTTTTTTATACCGTAAAAGCCGAAAGTGGGTTTAAAAACTTTTTTTCAAATTCCGCTATAATTTAGTCAAATTAAAGTTTTTTACCAATTAAGTTTTATTTTATGTTAAATATATTATATTATAATAAAAAAATAAAAATAAAAATTTTAAGTAATTATTATTTTAGATGTGTCAAATAAACTAAAAATGTGAGTTAGTTTAAAAAATCCACTTTGAGCTTTTATGCATATTTTTTTATGTTGATATTAAATAATAAAAATTTTTAAACAAAAACATTTAAATTAAATTTTTATGCAATTTCAGATTGAAGAACAAAAAATTTTTTAAAGTTTTAATTTTTTTCCAAAAGTTTATATCCATTTAAAAAAAAAAAGAGAGCTTAAAAAACCCGTGGCCTTTTTTAGTGTTAAGAAAGCTAACAAGGAGCTAAAAATTTTGGCATGTTAGAAAAAATTAATTTTATTTAGAATTGCTTATTTTTTTGTTTAATATTTTGATTTTTTAAATAAAACAAATTAATTTCAGCTTGACAATCAAAAAAACGCACTTTAAATTAGGGTTGTTAATCGAAATTTTTTATTTCGAAGTTTTTTCAGAATTGTTTCAATTGAATTTTTTTTCCAAACCTTGAAAATCGTTTTTTTCTAATTGAGTAAAAAAACCTTCAAAATTTTTTGTAAAGTTTGAAAAAATTAAACCTTGAAATTTCAAATTTTCTTATTGTGTAGTTTATTAAATTGGAAAATTAATTTAACACAAAAAAATTTCGATATCAGAAAATCGATTTATAAAAAAAGGAAATCATAATTTAAAAATTTTGAACTTGAGAGTAATTAAATTGGATTAAAAATGAAAAAAGTTTAAAATTTGTTTTTCATAATAAAATTGACCATATTTAAAGCAGACGGTTCCATCCGATTTCTTTGGTCATTTTGAACTAAACCTGCATTGCTGAAAAGGTTTTCAGAGGATACTGAGGTTTCTGTTACACAATAAATTAATTCATATACTTGAGATAAAATAGGAATTTCATTTTCAAAATGTCTATAAAAATCTAACGGCTTATAAATTGTATTATTTTCTGAAAAATTATAGTTCAATAGCTCATTATATTTGAACTCGAAATTAAAATCTATTGATGATTTTGTAATATTTACTGGTTGAATGTCAGATATCGTTTTTTGGGTTATGTTATGAACTTTGAGTAAATGCTTTGAAACCTCACTCGGAGAACCATTGTAAATAGTTATTTCTTTTAAAAAAATCCTGTATTTTGCAAAAGCTTTATCTGTCTTAGACGCATAATGCAACCATACCCAAGATCTTGGTTCAATTGCTTTTCGCTTTTTTTGGTTAATAGATTTTGGTTTTTTTGGTTGGGGTTTCGGTATTAGTAGAATTTGTGCTATCGGTAAGCATTTTTAATAATTTTTCTAGTTACAAATTGAAAAAATACAAAATGCTGAAAAGAAGTTTAATTTGATATTTTTTGTAAATATAATTTAATTTGTAAAATGCAAAATTTCAAAATTAGACATTTCAAACTTGAAATTTTTGGACTTGAAATTATTTTTCAAGTCTCTTTATGTAGAAAAATTGCTTGAAATTTTTACTTCAAGTTATAAAATTTTAACCTTGAAGTTTTAATTTCAATCTGAGAAAATAAAAAGATTGAAATTTTTCTTTCAAGTAAGAAATTTAAAGTATGTAGGCATTTCGAAGTTTCATTTTTTAATTATGAAATTTTAAAAAAAAATTCAATGTTTCAAAATTTAGTGCGTTTAACAGCCCTACTTTAAATATATTATTCAACATTAAATTCCATCTGTTCATTAGTTTCAATCTCAATAATATTTTTTGGCATCTTGAAGTTGAAAATAATTAAATAATTAAAAAAAAATATTTCCTAAATCCATTGATAAAATCGAATTTAAATTTAAATTTTTTTAAATTGATTTTTTATAGAGTTTGTTTTGAAATATTTTGTTTCAAAAATATTTGTATCTAGCACTCAAAATTAAAATTAAATTTAAAAATGAATTTCAAATATTAAAATTCCAAATAAGTAATAAAATGAATAGATCGATTTTTTCTACTCATATTTTTTAGAATAAATTTTGTTTTTATTTTTTAAATCTACATAACGTGTAAAGCAATTTAAAGATTAATTTTAATATCAAATAATAATAATAATTATAATAATAATAATAAGCTGCGGTGGTCTGTCCCACCAAACGAAAACCCATATAGGGAACGCTTTAGTAGCTTTCAGACAGTTCTGAATATTTCTCTAACTATCGCGGCGTGTTGATTATATGATAAACTCTTTGAATTGAAATGATATTTTGAATTGATCATCAACTTCAAAATGCCTATTTTTCTGGCAAAATACCCCAAGTTACTTTTGCAATCTTATTACATTGAAATTTTTACTAAATAAATCATGAAATGCTTTACGAAAACAAAATTCTTTATTTAAAATTTAAAAGATGCTAGCAATATTTCAATAATTATTATTTACTGGAAAAAATGTTGTTTAAACCATCTTTTATCGAAAAAACAAAAACAAAAAATTAAATGCCAAATTCTGTCTTCTATTATAAGCTTATATGTTTTAATTTTTTTCTTTTTGATAAGATCTGTTTTCAAGGGATACTGTTTGAAATGCCAACTACATATCAACTATACAGTATGTCTACAAAGTTTAGAACAATTATTTTATCCTAAAATTTTACTTCACTTTGACAATCCCTGGCCAATTTTTTTTCACACAATGCTTGGAATGTCTTTTCATACTGTTTGCTTGCACTTTTTACGTTTGATTTATTATTTTTGGATTTTGAAATCGGTCATTTTGTTGAGTTGTACCATTGTGGCGTTTTTCCATAAAAATGGGCAAAAAAAAAGTATCTGAGGCTCGAAGGTGGCAATATTGGTCTATTGAAGGATAAGACCAAATCTCAACAAGAAATAGCTGATCTGGTAGGAGTTTCGAGAAAATGTGTGATTACAACAAAGCGCAATTATGAGAAGACATCCCTGGTCAAAGAATTACCATGGTCTAGTAGACCCCGAAAGCTTACTAGTCGAGATGAATCGTACATTTTTAGAAAGGTCAGAATCAATCCTACAAAAAGCTATAGAAAGCTAGCCTCTGATTTTAGTCCTAAATTTCCAGATGTTACTGTTAGTAAAGACACTGTTAGAAAAGTTCTATTAAACAAAAAAATACAGACGTATACTGCAATAAAAAAACCTCTTTTGACTGTATTGGATCGGTCGAAAAGGCTCAAATGGTGCAAAGAACGACAAAGATGGACTGTTAATGACTAGTCAAAAGTTATTTATAGTGACGAGTCTAATTTCGAAGTAGTAAACAGAAAATCTAGAGTGTTTGTAAAACGTTTTGCAAACGAAAAGTATCACCCCAAGTTTTGTTTACCAGAGTTACATAATGGTGGAGGCTCGGTTGGTATTTTTGGATGTATTAATTAAAAAGGTACTGGATGCTGCTCCATTTATACAGGAAGAATTAATCAATTTGTGTACATGGACACTCTGGAAAATAACTTATTACCATCAGCCGAGATATTTTTGATCAGAGTCAAGACTGGATTTTTCAGCAAGATGGCGCTAGTGCACATACTGCTCATTCCGTTCGAGATTGGTTTCAAGAAAAACAAATAACAGTTCTCCCCTGGTGCCCAAGATCACCTGATCTCAATCCGATAGAGAATTTATGGTCATGTATTGACCAAAAAATGATCAATAAAAAAATTACGTCAGTAGAGCATTTAAAAAGCATTCTTTTTGATGAATGTTTGAAAGTTCCTAGTGAAGTAGTAAAAAACGTGATTGAATCTATACCAAAACGTGTATTAAAGCTAAGAGTGGGCATTTTAAATGTTAAAAAATAAATGTTCTAAATTTTGTAGACATTTTTTTTGTTAAAAAATTTCACTCCTTTTTTTTTGCGTTTTTTTTACTTCGATTTTTTTTTTCTAATTTAGTTTTTGTACTTTTCCGACAAAAAATTTTTTTTTAAATAAGTTTCAAAAAAAAATATCGTTTTATTTTTAATTTAGCCGCGAGGCTTTCAAGAAACCAACCTTGCATAAAAAAATCTAAATATTCTAAATTTTCTATACATACTGTATATCTTGTGTATGATATAATTCGATTCGCTTTATTACGAATATCGCGTTACAGCGAATGATGTATAAGCCCCGATTTCCTCTCCATTCAAATCAATGGCTAACAAAATATCATATTACGAATATGAAATTATGAAAAATTCGCTACTGCGAATGGTAAATCAAAGCCCATTTTCATACTTAACTTATACTTAACAACGTTAATTGTCACTTTCTTTAACGAATACAATCTTTTTTTAGCACATTCGTTATAATTTTTTTTATCAATGAAATTTTAATCTGTATGTGTCAACTCCTGAAAAATAATGACAAAATAAAAAGAAACCAACCAATCAAAAATTATTATATAAACTTTTGTTTGTTTAATAGTATATAAATAAAAAAAAATAATAATAATAGTAAATTTTTATTGGTGTATTTTTATTGTTTCAAAAATGGAAAGTAAAAAAAGAAAGAGTCCTGAGATAACCTTAAAGCCTGAGATAATAGAGGATTATAATAATAAAGCAACTCCAACTGAACTATCCCGCAAGTATGGATTATCAGCTTCGACTATCTCAACAATCGTTAAGAATCAAGAAGCGACCAAAAAAGCATCTGAGTCCATGCGTGACATTAAAAGAGCTAAGAGATTGAGAGAGCCTGAGTACAAAGAGCTTGAAAAATACCTGGATATGTGGTTCAGAGACACAAAAGCGCATAATTCAATTACACTCGATGGTCCTCTAATACAAGCTCAAGCTCTCAAAATAGCAACAATGCTTCAGAAACCTGATTTCAAGGCAAGTTCAGGGTGGCTAAATAATTTTGTAAAAAGACACAACATCTCATATAAAAAATGCATCGGAGAAGCAGGCCTTGTCGACAAAGTAGCAGCAGAAAAATATCAGCATAAACTAAAAAAATCTATCAACCGCCCAATTATAAAATTTTTTTTTAACATCAATCAATTAACATGGAAAATTTGATATAACGATTTTTCATATAACGAATGACATTATAAAGTCCCGCTCATTCGTTGTAGCGCGAGTGCACTGTACAATTTTTATTTTGATCTTTTGATCTTGATCTCAAACTTCAATTTGCCCAAATTTCTAATAAACGTTTATTCAACATAATTTAGTTCTTTGTCTTCTCTTTTTCTTATCTGAAGTTAATCGAAGGTATTTAGGCCAAATTTCCTTGACCAATAAATTTTCAATCCAATAGTTCAATTTTTCACAAAAGCCATATGCTTAAATATTTTTAAAGACTCTTTTGTGTGGAACTTTGTTGGCCTGTCTATGTCGAGATCATGTGATAACGCGCACTAACACATATTTCAAAGAAAATTTATTTGTATTATTTATTCAAATTGTCGCCGCTAATTTAGAAAATACAAGCATTTTTTTATTTAAAAAAAATAATAAAAATAATTAATAAAATTTATCAAAAACTTTATTTTCATTTTTTTCTAAAATTTTTTTGTTCAATTGCAATTTGTTTTTTTTGAATCAAAACTCTGACAAGGAAAAAAAATTGATTCGAAAAAGCTTTGTTAAAAGTGAACTGAGCAAAAATATTGAGTGAATAATTGGCAAAGTATCCAAGTGAAGAGACTGTTTCGAATAAGACTAAAAAAGCACTATAAGTCTGCTTTAATTGAAAGTGTTGGCTGTTCTGAAACAAATCTGACAAAACAATGTAGATCACATTGGGAACAAATATAACCAAGAATATGAATGTGGTGGCTATGACTGTGAACACAAATCTGAATTCATTTCTCATATTGTGACTTCTCTTAAGTCTATCTCTGGTCTTTTTGACTTTATAAACCAGCAGCAGGTTCATAAATAGCATAAGAATAAAAGGAATAAAAGTGCGCATTGATATCAGCAAAATGTCTCTGGCTATTAGAATTTTTGGCTGAGCAGTGCAGTAAATGGTCATTAGAGTTTGGCTATTTGGCTGTTTGGTCAGAATCACATTTCGATAAAGCATCAAATTTGGAATGTTCAAAATTAATATAATCCCAAAAACACCTAATAATATGATAGTTAGTATTTTTTTGTTTTTTTGAAATTTGAACCGATTGGGAAATAGAATGAACAAAAGCCTGTCGGCAGTAATGACCACATTGAGCCATGAACTTGCTTGGTAAAGTGAACGCAAAAGGAAGTAGTAGACTTTGCAAGAAGTGTCCGATTGCAAATGAAGGTAGATGCTGAATGTGGCAGCAGGAACAAAAGTGAGCAGATACAAAATGGTTATGATGTTGAGCGATGAGTTGATGGAGAAAAAAAAGCCCATGGTTGTTTTCTGAAATTTTCCCATTTGAAATATGACAATTTCAATTGTGTTAAAGAGAATACCCAGCGGCAATAGAGAAATTGATAAGTAGAACAAGATTGATTTAGTTGTTTCGATTGCCCACTTGATATAGTCACTGTTTTCAGTTAAGGTTAAATTCATTTTTTTTTTCGAATAAAAATTTATTTTATTTTTAATTAGCTTTAAATATAAATGACAAAAATATTGATTGAAAAAACAAAAATTTTAATTGATGTAATCCAATATTTGTGTGAAATAAAAAAGGGTTTTTAATATCGATACCCCAAATTTTGAATTAAAAGCCCGAAAATATTAATTTTTCTCTCCAATTTTTAAATTAATTACCCCTTTTAATTAAATCAGAAATATGTATTAAGATTTAAACCAGATTTAATGGAACTTTACTTCTTTTTGAATATTGACCCCAATTTAATTAAAACGACTCCTAATTTATTAAAATGAAACCAATTTTTTTGACATTTAAAAAATCCTTTCTAAGAAATTGAAATTAATAAATGTTTCATTAATCAAAAATGTTTAGTTCTGCAAGTATTCAAGAATATAACTTTGATGATGCAAACAATGACGCTGATGACATTTTCACAAATATAAGAAGCACAGCAAAGACTTACGAATGTGTTCAAGAATGTGAATCGTTGAAAGAATTCAAAAGAGTGGTCAAAAATTTACATTTCATCAATGTTCCATTGAATTTTTACAGTGCATACAAGTTAACTGATTGCAATAAACACACATACAATTGTAAATTTAACCAAAAAGGTTGCAAAAAATCAATATATTTCAAAGTTAAAAATGATAAAACAAATGGTCCATTCTATGTTTCAGACAGTCTACATTCAAATCATTCAAACGATGAAAATTCTGCTGATGTTCCTCTTCAGACCAAAGGAAAAAAATTTGTATTTTCGATCATTTGGACAGATTAAAAAGATTAGTTAGACAAGAAATGTTTTGTGAAAAATGTGGATCTAAAATAACTAGGAGAAGATACTGGGCTTGTCCAATAAATAGTAGTAGTAGTAGCGTGATCGACTGCGAGTTAATGGATTATAATATTTTTTGTGGGAGAAATAAAAAAAAATTTTATTTTAATACTTTTGGTTTTTTTCTAATTAACTTGTTGTCAATCCGATTAACAAATTAACAATCCGAATAAAAAAGGGTCATTTTATTTTTTTCTAAATAATTGGTGTAATTCTAATAAAATTGGGGTAAAAAAACCAAACTAAAATTTTTTTAATAAAAACAGTAGATAATCTGCAAGGAACGAGCGGTCGCGTGACGAGCCTATTAAGCAGACGTGAACATGCGTACAGAATATAACGGACTTTTGAAAAAAATTGTTGACATAACTCAATTAGTATACGCACAATGTAATAAAATTATATGTTATTCCTAAAAGAACACAATATTTTATAATTATGCATATAAAACCTCACATTTTTTTTAAAATTAATTGTTTATTTTAAACGATATATGTATATATTGAATAATAAAATATACAAAAAAACAGTAAAGATGGGACAAGAAAAAAAAATTGAATTTAATAAGGCTTATATTTTTTGGGGGTGACAAATTAAATTTTTCTAAGATGACAAAAATAACTAAAAGAGGTGACTAATTTAATTTGTTTTAGCTGACTATAATAAACAAATTATTCTGACAAAAAAACTAAACGACTGACAAATTTATATATTGAGATGACTTTTTTATAATTTTTCACTGACAAAATAAAACCTTATTTGTAGACAAAAAAAACTAATTTTAGTGACGAAAATATTTATTTAAATAACAAAATATAAAAAAATATAAACGATTATTTTTTTTTTGTTTTTTTTCCCTAAGTTGTTGATTTCTTTGGTCTTCCTCGTTTTCTTGGTAAATCCACTGTAGCTTCGACTGTAGCTTGTACTGTAGCTTCAGTAACATTTTCTTTCTCAATGACTGAATCGCTAGGAGGCTTTTGTTCGACTACTACTTGCTCGGGATTGGATTCATTTACTGAACTGCTTAAATCGCAATCATATATATATATTAATAATACCTTGAAGTCCACTCGCAGCAAAAATAGTCAAGGAAATTGTCTTTAAGCTCAGATTTAAACGAACGCTTGTTAATGAAAAGTTTTAATACGGCATCAAAAATTTCTTCATAAAAAATTCGCGCAATTGAAGCCGCATTATATCTTGTCTAATTGAATACTTTATGGCTTTCTGGGCTTCAGTGGTGAAACGATTCAGTTGCGCGTCTACTTTACGTATAACATGAGCAAAGCACATAACTCTCTTTTCAAAAATAACAGCGAATGCTTCTTGAAATCCATTGGTGATTGCATTGTTATACTAATTGGTCTGTAATTGGAAGGATCTTGTGGAGAAGATGCATTTTTTTGAATCATAGTTATGTTCGCAGTTTTCCTAGACAACTTGTGACACAAACTGGGCTATAGTCTTTAGGACTTGGGCTATTTGCTTTTTTTATGGGGATCATGCTTATTCTTGCAATTTTCCACGCGTCAGGCAACGCATTTATTCTCGAAGACAAATTTAACAAGTCCAGAATTAGTTTTTTAAAATCAGAAGAGTTTATTAAGTATAAATTATGGATATTATCGATAAGTATTTATTTTATCTGTAAATTTACAACCTTTTCAATTAAAATTATATCACTTTAAATTTTTGTCACCTTTTTATTGTCACTCAATTAGTTTAATTATCAGTGAAGTAGTTTGTTTGTCACCTAGTTTAGTGTTTATTAGTCATTAGTCATTGATTAAATTAGTCAACATTTTTTTGGTTAATCTGTCATCCCGAAAATATTTAATTTGTCGGTCAATTAACGTATTTGCTCACTCATAGTGACATGTCACTATAGGCGAAAGCCTGGCAATAGTGACATGTCATAAATTATCGAACACTGGTTTTCATTTTCGATTTGTGACATGTCATAAAACCCGAATATAGACAAAAAATAGCTTTTTTTTTAATTTTTAGTACCTATATTTATGACATGTCATAAATTTTTTCAAATTTCAGAAATTAAAAGGGAGGACCCTTATCGAAAAAAATGAAAAAAAAAATTTTTCTTAAATTAAAATTCCAATATATAGATTTTTATGTGCTGATTCAGAATAATATAGGTTTTGTATTTTTTGGATCAACAATACTAAAGTTATAACAAAAAAGATAATTTTTGAAAATTTAGGAAAATTCTTAAAAATGACATTTTTCCCATTTTTCAGGGTATCATACCTCGAAAATTGAAATTATCCGATTACAAGATCGACAGTGAATTTTGTAGATCTTGAGCTAATTAAGAAAAATAGACCTCGGATTTAAATATATCTCTTCAGAATCCAGAGATACAGCCCTTCAAAAATTACCAAAAAACGCTCCAAAGGGGTACTATCATTAAAAAATGAAAAAAAAATTTTCGTCAAAAATTCATATATAAAATAGCTGTTTTAGAAAAACAAATAAATTTTATTAAATTGATATGAAAATGTTTAAATCTTTATATATTACATATTTTTAAAAATATTATTGACAATTTTTGCAGTAAATTTTCAAAATGAAAACTGTAATAAAGAAGCTTTATTTTAATTTGCTGTTTATAAATTTATATGAAAAATTATTTGGTTAAAATAGAGCTGAAAATCTTTTATTTATATTGTGTTAAATAAAGTTAAACAAACATCATCACTGTCAAGTCAAGTTATGACACGACTATTCAATTTCTTATTATTTCTTATTTCTATTTAGCTAAAAAATTATTTAACACAATATAAATAAAAGATTTTCAGCTCTATTTTAACCAAATAATTTTTCATATAAATTTATAAACAGCAAATTAAAATAAAGCTTCTTTATTACAGTTTTCATTTTGAAAATTTACTGCAAAAATTGTCAATAATATTTTTAAAAATATGTAATATATAAAGATTTAAACATTTTCATATCAATTTAATAAAATTTATTTGTTTTTCTAAAACAGCTATTTTATATATGAATTTTTGACGAAAATTTTTTTTTCATTTTTTAATGATAGTACCCCTTTGGAGCGTTTTTTGGTAATTTTTGAAGGGCTGTATCTCTGGATTCTGAAGAGATATATTTAAATCCGAGGTCTATTTTTCTTAATTAGCTCAAGATCTACAAAATTCACTGTCGATCTTGTAATCGGATAATTTCAATTTTCGAGGTATGATACCCTGAAAAATGGGAAAAATGTCATTTTTAAGAATTTTCCTAAATTTTCAAAAATTATCTTTTTTGTTATAACTTTAGTATTGTTGATCCAAAAAATACAAAACCTATATTATTCTGAATCAGCACATAAAAATCTATATATTGGAATTTTAATTTAAGAAAAATTTTTTTTTTCATTTTTTTCGATAAGGGTCCTCCCTTTTAATTTCTGAAATTTGAAAAAATTTATGACATGTCATAAATATAGGTACTAAAAATTAAAAAAAAAGCTATTTTTTGTCTATATTCGGGTTTTATGACATGTCACAAATCGAAAATGAAAACCAGTGTTCGATAATTTATGACATGTCACTATTGCCAGGCTTTCGCCTATAGTGACATGTCACTATGAGTGAGCAAATACGTTAGTTTATCTGTCAGTCAGTTAGTTTAATTGTCACTCAATTAGTTTTATTATCAGTGAAGTAGTTTGTTTGTCACCGAGTTTAGTTTTTTTAACAGTAAATTTAGTCTTTTTTGTCAGTTAAAAAGAAATTTTTTGTCAGTCCATTAAATGATGGCCATTTAATAATAAATATCACAATAAAAAAATTTAAGAGTCACTTTTGCTTTTTTGAAAAAAAGAAAATTAACGAAAACTTACGTAATTTAATCATTATTTTCTTTTTGGTAAAACCCAATCGTCTCTTTCGGATGATCAGGAAATTTTTCTCTAAATATTCTTTTCAATTCATTGGTAAAATCCTTTTTTGTGCCTTAAAGTATACTTGATAATTTTTTCGAAAAATGAATTTAAACATATTTACTTACAAACACTAGAAGAATCTTCATCAGAATCAGTTATCGTTTTGGTATCAATTTTTACGTTTTAGTTTAGGGGATAATAAAACTTCTTTTCTTCCGATTTTGTTTTATTATCTTTTTCTATATTTTCTAATCCATTTTTCACAATGGATAATTTCTCAAACTTATCTCTCAATGTCTTTTCAACCGTTGGTTTGTTATCACTATCTGTTTCTTTGATGAATTTTTTATTTCTTTATAGTGGCAAAAAATGTCTAACCAAAAGTATTATAGATATGTATCATATTTTCATTCTGTTCAGAATCAGTAAATTAGTTTTTTGTTCAGGACGACACATAAAATAGCAAGCTTTTTTCCGTCTGCTAAGATACACATTAAACAATAGAGTCTCACTTTTTCTTTTTCACATATTTTACGGTAAGATTTTTTTTGGCCTTGGTGATCTACAATACAGTTACCTGGAGAGCACATATAAAATGATGATTCATCAAAATTAAAATTTGGCTTGGTGTAAAATTCCCTTAATCTATCTCAAAATTAACTTCCCGCAAATTACGATGACAAATATTTTGACACACTTTTTGAAACCTTTTTCCTTGGCCTGAAAGAAGCCTCATCACTTAGTTATTTCTTTTATTAAATTATCTTGGTCACCGGTTTGACGCAGTGAATTTTTTATTGATGAGTTTGTTCGAGCGGACTTTCTTTTATTAGTTCATATGGATTTCAATCTATTTATTTAGAGACATATTCAACAAGAAATATTATGACGAATGAAAATGCTAAAAAATTAGCTGATTGTACTAAAAAATATAGCTACAATTTACTGAACATGTTTTGGTCATTCAGAACTTTACCTTTGGCACTTTTATTATTTTGTTTTTGATTTTTGTACCAAATTTCACAGTGCTCATATCATGCCACATCGTTTTTAAGGCATTTAACAAAAATTTTTCTACCTATATTGGAGATTTAGATCTTATAGGTCTTAGTTGTATGAATTTTGTAAAATGGTCTTGATATACCATTATCCATTTGTATTCTCCATCAACTATAGTCTGCATATCAATCAAATCCATTTGTTTTTCTTCTCTTTTTATTTTCTTCACAATTAACTGAAGGCTATAATTGGTTAATTAGCAGGCTTGTTAAGTCACAAGTCTTAAGTCAGGTCATGTCAAGTCAATGATTTAATAAACCCATATTTGATACCAATAAAGTAGTTGCTTCCAAAGTCCTGGCTGTTAGTCTTGACCTATGTGGTCTGTTAATGTAACTTGATTTAGAAGAAAAATTCTTTCAACTAATCCTGATGAAGCAGGTACTCATAAAAATTTTTGTGCAAGTTATAACTTTGACTTAAATTTTTGTGACTTAGATTTAAAACTGTGACTTATAAACAAATCTGTTAATTAGATAAAATAAAAGAATAAAAATAAAATTTGATTTTATTTAATTTTTTCAAAATCAGATTCTATATTTTCGTATATTTTTACTATAGTACAAAATAAAACTAACTCCATCAATTTCTTTCCTCTTCCTCGCTTGAATGAAGAAAAATTGAAGAAAATAATAAATTATGCTAATTCATATATTTAGATTTAACTATTTGCTACAACAGGCAAATAAAATTAAATAAAATAAATTGATCCAATTAACAATTCAATTGTTAGTTGCTTGTCGTATTGAATAGTTTCATTTAAATATTGGAGGTTATAAATTAGCATAATTTATTATTTTCTTTACTATTTCTTCTTACAAGAGAGGAAGATCTTCCTCTCTTTTCTCCTCTCTTTTCTTAACGGAGAAGATGAAAAAAGAAGAAAAAAAGAAGAAAGGAAGAGGAATGGAAAACAAATTGATGAAGTTAGTTTTATTTTGTACTGTAGTAAATTAAGGTGGTTTAATTTTTTGTGTTTGAATTACAAAATGTATCCAATTTGTTTTTTCTTTATAAATTTTGACTTAGAGCTTGTCATATGATGATCCTTAAGATATTATTTGTAGTTTAAGATTTTTAGTTTTCTTTATTTTTTCTATCATTTTATGTAAAGATTTAAGTAGAGAGTGCATTTTGGTATATGGGATTGTTGAAAGCGTAATACCAGGTAAATCAGATCAGAGCGAATGCAATTTTTTAAGTTCCTTCAAATAAAAAAAAAACAAAAAAATTATCAACATCATAATTGTTTTTTTTTATATCAGTTTCGAGAATTAGGCATTCTATAAAAAAAAATATTTTTATGAATTAAAAATTTTGTTAGATTAATTTAATTTTAAAGAGTCAAAAAGGATCATTTTGACCCGACAGTCCATTAAGTGTTAAAATTTTGAACCATTTCAATTTTGGTGACCGAACAAAATTTTTAATTTTTGGTACTGTAACTGACAATGATTTTGTCCTTCAGGAGAATATTTAAAAAATAAAAAACTTTTCGAAGGAAAATCTTTATTGCTACTAGACGAAAAAAAATTAATTCTTTTAACAAAAAACACAATACTATGGTCAAGGAGAAAACATAAAGAACATTAAAATATTTAAACTGGACAACGGTCCTATTTTATTAAAAGAAAGTTTAAAGGAAAATAAAATAAGAAACCTTAAATACAATTTAAGAAATAAAAATAATTTAATTGTACCAAAAACAAAAACAAAGTTTGGAGAGCTAACTTTTTATGATTTTTTTCCAAAATTAATTAATAATTTTGTTATTGATCGTCTATGTTTATCCTTCAATCATTTCAAAACATCTTTTTATAATAATATAAATATTATCTTTCTTAAATCAATTAAAATTTTTGATAAATTTAATTTGGTTTACAAAAACTTTTACAAATCAATTAATTAAATTAATTAAATTTTTCTTTTTATATAAAGCATTTTGATATATTGTATTTTAATGAATTATTTATTTTAATTGAAATAAATGAAGAGTTAATCAGTCTATTCAATAGATGAGGGCACTAGTCTGTTGATTAACCTTGAAACCTTTTTTTAACCTTTTCATATTTTTTGAAAAATTAATTTTTTTTCAAATTGCAGGAATAGCATTTTATTTTGACCTAAAATAAAGAAAATTTTCTAAATAATAAATTTAGAGATATTAGGAAATAAAAATGGAAATTCTTCATCAATTTTGTTTATTCAAAAGAAATTAATTTAAATTAAAAAAAAAGATTTTTTAGTATTTAAGAAATTTCGCGATTGAAAAAAAAATAAATGTTGATAAGCACAAAGAACTCATTTTTAAGCTAGATGATGAGTTACAATTGTCAGTAGTGCATATGTGCTGAAATATTTTTGAACCATAATTTTCTTTTTCTGCCAGTCGTTCTTTTGAAGGAAAACAGCCAAGTTCGACGAACAGATTTCCTCCCGATAATTTATAGACATTTTTCTTAAAAAAAATCATTAAAGATCAAAAATTAAATTTTCGAGGAAAAAAAATACATAGCAGCTATTTTTTTGTAGTGCCGGATTTTTTTGAACAACGCTGTCACAGTCTTTTCCAGAAGAATCACTATTTAAAAAATATTTAACATCTTCTGTACCAGGTGCACTAATTCCATAGCCAATTTTGCACTTAATTGAATAAACACTATTAAATTGTCCTAAAAATTTAATAATCAAATAGACTAAATTTATTAATTTACCTCTTAATAAAAATTACCTGAAAAAATTGAAAAAATAATTGACAAACAGATCAAATTCTTCATTACTCTTTTGTTATTAAAGATACTTTTTTTAAAAAAATTTTAGAGAACCTTGAAATATTTATACCACAATTTTGTATTTCTCAATCATCTTAAGTTTCCACACAAAAAACAAATATTATTTTTAAAGTTACCATAGCAAAAGAAAATCTTCTTTTTCTGTTTTACTTTAAATTTATACTTAGGTGATTTGTAAATATTTATCATTTAATTTAAATTTAGAAGGCATAAACTAGAGACTAATCGATTTAATTCTCAAACCTAGGTAATTATTTGATGAAAGCATTTTTGGAATTTTCTTCAATTAGAACTGCACACTTATTTAATTTACGTGAATTTACTTTTAAATATTGAATTTATTTCCGGTTATTTACTTGAAAAAATTGTCTAAAAATAAATAAATATTACTAACTTAAAAAAATTCAAAATTAATCAGATTTTTTTGTCTCAAATATTTGATAAATTTAAAATTTGATCTTCAAGTTTAAAGAAATAAATAAGAAAATTAATATGTAGATTTGTATTTTTGTTTTAATCATAAGATATTACAGAGTTTAAAAAAAAAAGATTGCTGGGTGATTAATTGAAAAGACGAATCTAGTAAATTAATTAAAGCTTTCCACAGGTAAATTTTATACTTTTTTTAATTTTTTTTTATCGCCTTAAAGGCGTTTATTGAAATAAATAAAAATAATAATAATAAATAATCAAGCTTTCCTAAGAAATTTAAAATGTTAAATTTTTTCACCAAATTTTTTTTAAATAATTTAAAATTTTATTCTTTTTATTAAAAATATATTAAATTTTAATTTTAATTTGAATAAATGAAGTGTAAATCGGTCTTTTAAGGACAGGGGCACTAGCCTGTTGATTAACCTTGAAACTTAACTTTTAGATCGCCTTATAGGCCTTCATTGAAATAAATAATAATAATATTAACAATAATAAATAATTAAGGTATAATAATTAAGCCTGCATAAAAAAATTTTAGCAGAGTCTGTGTTTTCTCAAATATAATTAAAATTTTTTTGTTATGGGACCTTAAAAAATCCAGAATTAAAAAAAATCAGTATGATCAGAAAAAAATTGAATTTTTTTATAAAAACTTGACTAGGATTTGGTTTCAGCTAAGTTACAATTTTTAATTCAATTTGTGTAAATAAGATAAAACTTATAAATCTTTTTAAACAGTTTTTCCTATTGAAAACAAAAATACGAATAAATTTTTAATTATTTTATGGGACAGGTAGAACGAAACATAAGAAAAGAAAAAAAAATATAACCAATTTTATAAAATGATAAAAAACATAAATTTAAAATCCAATTTTTTTTAATAGTTTAATAAAATAGTTTTATTTAAAAAAAAAACATGTAATCAATTTAAAATTAAAGAATACAAAGCAAAAATTCAAATCCTTTGCGCAAATAGACGAATTAACTTTTTCACCAAAATTTACAAGTACTTTTACACATTTTTTATCATTATTAGTTCAAAAATTAAAATTTAAATTAATTTTTCTAAAAAACTGATAAATTTTTCAAATTGGAGAATTTTAAATATTTCTTTAAAACATTCTTGAATTAGATTAAATCAAAATTTTGTCTCATTTTAACTATTTAAGTTTTTTTTTATAGTTTATGTTTTTTTCTCTTTTTTATGTTTTTTCTACCTCACCCTTATTTTATTTAAAAAAAATTAGATTAAAATAATTATTTATTTTTCAAAAACCAAAGACATTAAATTCTAAATGTGTATAACGTCGGAACTGACGTCCGATATTACAAAGGCTTAGTGCAAAGAGTTTTGGGCAAGTCGAGGTTTAAGATCAATTTTTGACGTTCAAAATTAAATAATTAAAATTAAAATATTTTATAAATTAAAATTAAATAATATAATTAGTGCAGAGATACATTTTTGGTTATAACGGCAATGTGAAATTTTAGTACAAAAATTACAGTACAAAAAGTACAAACTTTAGAATTTCTTTTCTAATTGTGCAAAAATGGTTCTGCAAAAATGGTTCTGCAAAAAGTACAATATTGTAAAATTTGTACAGAAGAATTCCAGGCTCTGCAAAAACTCTGCAATTTTATGCAGAGTTAGAATCGAAAATAATTGTACTTTGTAAGCAAAGTTGTTTTTCAAGTCTCAAGACTCAAATCAAGTCCAAATCACGACTTGGGTTGATGTTTTGATTAGATTCATTTTTATAAAAATTGAATTTAAAATTTTATTAAAACTTATTAAATACATTTATTTGGGAAAAAATTTAAATCTGCTTAAAAAAATTATGAATCCGACCTATTAGTCTTTATTTTAATTTTAATCGAAAAACAAATAATAAAATTAAAAAAATCATTTGAAAATTAAAAAGTCCAAATCTGAAAAAACTTTTGATGAAAACTGAATTTTGGTCAAAAGACTTTAAAAATAGCGACTTGAGAAACAGCTCTGTTTGTAAGTCTTGAAAAAGTTTAATAAAGTATCAGGAATGGAGAGATCCAAGCGAATAAAAAGACACACTAAAGTAAAATTGGGTTCCATTTTCAAATTTACAACTGGACAAAAATAACCAAAATGGAGAAAATAGATTGTGATCAACTTGTACCATGCTAAAAGAGCGACTAGGTAATTTTTAATTTAAGAATAAAATGAAAGTTTTGAAAAATTTGAAAAATTTAAAAAAAAAATCAAAAAAAATATAATATTTAGTACTGTTTCTACAAATAAGCTTTATTAAATAATCTTATTAAATAAATTTTTTTATTTTATTTTTGCATATTTTTATGCTTAAAAATTACTATTAAACATTTATTTATAAAAAGAATTGCTAAAAATTCAAATAAAAATAGTTTTTAATTTAATAAAAATATTTGCAACAATTCTTGCTCCAAATTTTACCACCACCTAATGGAAGATTTTTCTTTGTTCTAAATGCAACTCCAAAAAATTAGAACTATTATTTTTAATATCTTACAGATTAATTAAACCATAATCTTCTAAAATAATAAAATCCACTTTTTTATGATGATGAGCTTATTCTTCAAATCAAAAAAAAAAAACAATCTCAGAGCGAAAGATCAAAAAGTTTTTGCAAAATGTTAATGTTAATTACTCAACTATAATTAATAAAAATAATTATCTTTTTTTAGTAATTTTACTAAAAAAATTTTTTATATTTTTTTTGTTGTAGTTTATTATAAACAATTATTTTTTTAAATTTGTTTATTTTTTATTAGAATGTATGTTTTTTATTAAATTAGAAGACTAATTAACAACTTTTTGTTCAATTTTACAATTATGATTTTTTTGACTCTTATAATTTCGCTAGTAGTAAATTTATTTTTTTAAATAGCACATCATAGCAATAAGCTAATTTATTTTTATTAAAAAAGAATTTTAATTCCATTCCATTACCATTCCAACAGCATTTTATCCGTATTAATTTTCAGAGTTAAGTTTCCGTATGGAATGGAACGGATGGAACGGAACTGTTGGAATGGTAATGGAATGGAATGCTTTTCTTAAGAATGCGTCTCCATTCCGTTCCTCTTTTTGGAACGGAACGTTTCACTTTACCAAGAACCACTGTATTACAAAATGCAATACGCCAATGCTTAAAAGAAGACATTAATACTGTAAAAACCAATGTTAATTACTCAACTATGATAAGTAAAAAATAATCATCTATTTTTTGAGTATTTTTATTTAAAAAAAAACTTTATTATAATTTCTTTGTTGGCATTTATTATAAATAATTATTTTTTGTTGATTTTGCTTATGTTTTATTAGAATCTGAGTTGTATAAAAGTCCCAAAAAAAGTCCAAGTCCTGACTTTTTTTTTTAATTTGCTAGATCAGGCTTCATATTAAATAATTTATATACTCTTGGGTTGTCTAATGCAAAAAGATTTGCCATATTTCAGAATTTTATAATTTAACGGTAGACAAAAAAATTAATTATTATCAAATAAATTGATAATTTTAAATTTAGGTTCATGATTTTTTTAAAAGACAAAATGACAACATAATGTTAAAGAGGATATCTATTTAATAAAAGTAAAATAAAACATTAAGTTAAATATTATTATTTCAAAAAAGGAGAAAAGAAACAAAAAAAATAAAAAAATTATTTGTTTTTACAAAATGTTGAAATTAGTATTGGTAATCAGAGTGACGACGGCAGAACTTTGAAGATGACATCTCCAATGCTTTTTCGTTTACCAACACTAATAAAAATAACAATATAATATCGTAAACAGTAAATCAACATTAAATAATAATAAACTGAAAGAGATAAAAAAAAGAAAAGTTTTTTTTAAAAAAAAAATTTAAGAATTTTTTAATGCTCTTTCGCCAGATGTAACTTTAGTTCGCGCTCATTCTTCATCATCTTTTTTCATCATTTTTTTGCCTCATTTTTTTATTTTTCCTTATCTTTCTTTTTAATATTATACATTAAAAAATAGTGAATTTATCAAAATTTATGTGAGTTTTTTTATTGAACAAAGCTTAATAAATAATAAAAAAGCTTTTATTTTTTTTAAGCTCTTTCAGTTTATTATTCTTTAATGTTTATTTACTGTTTACGATGTTATATTGTTATTTTTATTATGTTGGTATATTTGATTTATAGTAATCTATCGCCAGTTTTTTCTATCGCCAAAAATGTAATGCCAATTATTTCATTGCCATTTTCTTAAATAAGAATCAATCGCCAAAAATAAAAATAAGGATCTAATGCCATTTTATTAAATATGAACCGATTGCCGAAAAAAAATTGAACAATTTTTATTTATCTTCAAAAAAAACAAACTTGACTCAACTATCTTGCAAACATAACCGTATCATACCTTGCAAATTTTGCTAAAAAACGGTTAATTGAGAAAATACGCGAAGAAGAAGATTTAAATAAACATTTAGAGTTTTTGAATCGTTATAGAGATTTTCAAGACTATTAGTTTTTTTTAAGTTTTTTGTACTTTTTTTACCTAATTACTAAATTTTTTTTAATCCATTTTTGTTAACCTAATTTTATCAATAATTACGTTTATTTTTAAATAATAATTATGTAATAATAAAGTAATGTAAATAAAATTATTTTCAATTAGTTCTCATTTTTTTAATCTGGGATTTTTTTTTGCTTTAAATTCCTATTTCAAAATTGGCATTAAAAAAACTGGCGATAAATTCGTAATTTATTTTTGGTGATAGAATTTTTTGGCGATAGTTTCTTAATTTATTTTTGGCGATAGAATTTTTTGGCGATAGATTCATGGCGATAAAAAAAATGGAAATAAAATAAACTGGCGATAGATTCCTTATTACCAAATTTAGTTCTGTAAAATGCTTAATGCTTAAGCAAATTTGCTTATAATCTTTTAGTAAAAAAGTTATTCAAGTTTTTCTGAATTGAAAAGATCGAATTGAAGCGAACTTCACAACTTCACTATTTTAGCTAATACTAAAAAATAAAAATCAAAAATAAATTTTATTCAATTAAATAAAAAATTCGATTTAAAAAAAATGGAAAAATAAGTAGAAAAAAAATTATACAAAATTATTCTTTAAATTATCACTAGCATTGGACGATCTTAAATGTTCAATGTGATTATTTAGGAGAGCCTCGAATTTTTGTTTGCGCAAATCCTCGACCATTCTGGCCTCTGAGCTCAGCGACAAACGTCGGCGCTGCTCGGTGTCCACCGGCGGCGACTCAACACCATATTTTTTATCATTTATCCTGTTATACTTCACTGTCAACGAGTCGTCTACGCGACGACTTTTCATATCTTCTTTCCGTGCCCCATTCTCCGAGTGTAAACTTTGATGACTCAAACTAAGCACTCCTTCGCTTAGAGAATTTGTTTTGGCAAACACTTCCTGGTTAGACAAACTGGTCAGATTGAGTTTTTTCTTCACACCGTCTCCCATTTCGCACTGATTGAACAAAACTAAATTATCACTTCTTCTCTCAAAATCGCTCATCAATGCCTCTTTTTCGCTGTACAACTTTTCTATCTCATTATTGAGCCTTTTGACCGAGTTCTCGTGCTGTCTTTTCAAGGACTCGATCTGTTTTTCATAATCCACTCTCAGATTGTTGATGCGTCTAGTTTCTAGATCAAAATTTCTGCTTCCACTTTGACTTCCGTTTGACTTCAAGGACTCGATGCATTCAGTGAGAGCGACCACTTCGCCCTTGAGTCTTTTGTTGTCGCTCTCGGCCATGTCCAACAAGTGATGGTACTTTTTTTGCATGCTCAGAACTTCTTTTTCATCGCCCTTTTTTTCTATCAAAGATTGCCTCAAAAAGTGGTTCTCTAGCCGCAGTGCTTCCACATGCGCCATCGTAACTATCAGCTCTTGGTTTGCTTTGGTGCATTGTTCTTCTTTTTCTTTGAGCAGCTTTTCCAAACAATTTGATTGTTCTTGCAGCAGTTTGATTTGGGAATTTTTTTCGCCAATTTGATTTGAAAATGTTTGGATGTCACTTCTCAAATTGGTGAGTTCGCGCAAATGCCGCTCTTTGTCCTCTTCGTAGCGTTTTCTAATTGACTCGTTTGTTTTGAGCTTTTCTTCGTCTGCGATCGATTTTTGTTTCTTAAGAAAAAATTAAAAATTAAATTTTTTTTTTAATAAATTTTATCTTTAATTTTACTATTTTTTTGTTCTCATTTTCGATTGATTCCAATCGTTTCATCGACTCTTGATATTCATTTTTAAACTTGTCCAATTCTTGTCTTATGGATGCTTCTTGTTTTTTGTATTTTCTAAAGCAAATAAATTAAGTCTTAAATTTAAAATTAACAAGTGGTAGTGTGACATAATATTAAAGTTGTTTAAAAGTCACAAGTCTCAAGCCAAGTCCAAGTCCAGATTTTTTTTTCAAAAGTCCGACCAAAGACTTATTTTTTTTTTTTAAAGTCCGGACTTTTTTTCTAAAATTTTCATTCAAAAGTCCAAGTCCAGACCTTAAAATTTTGAATACTGTAGAAGAAATTTATGCCAAAAATTGCAAGAAAATTCTGAAATATGGCAAATCTATTTGCATTAGATAACCCAAGAGTATATAAATTTTTTAATTTGAAGCCTGATCTAGCAAATTTAAAAAAAAGTCTTGACTTGGACTTTTTTTTGGGACTTTTAAACAACTCTGCATAATAAAGAAAAAAAAATATAGAAAATTATATAGAGAATAAGTAATTACAGTACTCCCTCGATTTTATGACTCCTGATTTTGTGACATTTTAATTTTATGACACAAATACTGTGTAACGCAGACTATTCCTATACAAATACATTATATTTTTTTTCGTTTTTATGACATTTGATTTTATGACAGGAAAAAAAGACAAAATTATATTCACTTTCATATCAAATTTCATGTAAAAAATTTTTGATTTTATGACATGAAAATACATATGTATAAGTTTTGTATATTATTGTTCAAATTTAATTTTTTTTCTATAGTTCAGAAGTTTAAAAAAATGCCAAGAGAGTCGTATAATATGTATCCAGAAAATTTATCCAGAAACGTTTAGAATTCTAAAATTAATTAAATTTTATTAACTTGTTTTGAATTTCAATGTATTTTTATAATAAAATTTAAAAATCATTTCCCATGTACTTTATTTTATGACATTTATGTCACAAAATCAAAGTTGTGACAATTCAATTTTATGACATAAATCTTGTGTTCCCCTGACATGTCACAAAATCGAGGGAGTACTGTAATTTAATTTTTTTCAATTTTTTTCTTCACCAATTAGTAAATAATGGCGATTTAATATTTTTTAACTAAAATTACTAAAAAAAAAAATTTTTTATCCTAAATCTGCATATCTGATATTATTCTTATTAATTTTTTTAATCGTATTAAAATTAAAAATTAAACATAATTATACTATAAAAAAACTAAAAATCAGCAGATAGACGTTTAACTGTATTTTGAGCATCAGTTGTCAGTAGTCCTAAATAACAACGTATTTAAAAGTTCGGACAATTTCTATAAACAAGTTGTTGGAATAGCTATGGGTTCAAAATGTGGCCCTTCAATTGCAAATTTATTTCTTTCTATTTATGAAACAAAATGGTTAGCAATAAATTTACTACTTCATTATTCAAGATTCATAGATGATATTTTTATATAATATCAGTAAATGGAATTTCTAACCTAGAATCAGCTTTTGGTAATTTTGAGCATCTTTTTAAGCCAGAGAAGGATGTTTTGTACAATTACAGATTTTTTATTTTGAATTAGAACAATATTTGGATGATTGGGTCTTGCCTGTTATGTGATCAGTTGGTCACCTAATATGTGACCAGGCAATATTATTATTAAAATAAAGAATTTTTTTTTGGTTAAATTTTTTTATTTAAGTGACCAGTTATTAAATTTATGTGACCAGTTTTTTTATTTACGTTACCAATTTATATATTAATTTAAAATTATAAAAATTCAACAGCAAATATTAAGCCGTACATTTTTGTACAACAAATATTAAGCCTAAATCTACAAGTTTGTTAAAAAAATTTTTTTTCATCATTCTCGTTTTCTATTTTTTCTAAATAATAGTAAAAACTTTTTGATTATTATAAATATAACTTCAATTTTACGTCGTCGCTTAAAAAATTTTCATATCACATCAACAATAATGAAAAAAAATCAAATCTTGCAAGTATAGTTGCAATTGCAATTATTTTATTATACAGTCGATCCTCCGTATAACGAACCCCCATATAACGAACTCCTCTATATTACGAATATGAATCCAGGAACCGATGTTTTTAAAGGAAAAAGATTGCTAATTTTCTTTGATACAACGAACCTCTTTATAACGAAATCCCGATATAACGAACTAAGAAAAAAAATCGAGTAATACTTTTCTTAAGAAAAAAACCTTTATATAACGAATTTTAAAAAAATGACATTCGTTATTTAACACATCTTGAGTGAATTCAATGTAAATTGAGCGGAATTTTATTTTCGTTTTACTTTTTTTTTAATTGGATATAAATAAAATTATAATAGATTATTCAATCTTTCACTCCAAAATTGCAATATTTTTTAATATTTTTAACCAATAAAATTTTATATTGATTTCTATAATTTCGCTCGATTCACTCACTATGACCTTGATAATAAAAAATAGTAAATAAATACTTGACAATTACTAATTATTGTTTATCTAAAATTTCTAATTGATAAAAATGAATGAAAAACAAGTTTGCAAAAAGAGAAAATGTATATCTCTTGAAGTCAAGATAGATATTATAAAAAAGCATACATATAGAATAAATGAACTGAAACAATTTTTTTTTACCAAAAAAGATGATAATTCTAATGTAATTAATTTTTTATTTAATATTGAAAATTTAATAATTGAAAGTAGCTTTACCAAGCAACCATCTGTTACCGATTTTTTTCAAAAAAATTAAATATTTGTTTTATTTCGCATTTTTTATCTTAGATTTTTTATCAATAAAATTTGGTTTAAAAATTTTTTGGTCCCTATCATTTTATATGGTAATTTCGATATAACGAATACCGAATTTTCCGCTCAAGTAGTTCGTTATACCGAGGATTGACTGTATTTTCAATTAAATTTTATTTAACTTAAAAGAAATTTATGTGACCAATTGCAAAATTTTCGTGACCAAATGTTTATTTAGGTGACCAGGTTGATTTTTAAAATAAATTCACATTTTTAAATTAACTCAGTAATTTTATGAAATGAATTAGCACACGCCGTAAATTATTACCAATACCTTCTAAAAAAGATTCAATATTCAAACTTTAATAATCTGTCACTAATCGTAAAATTCTTAAAGGTCTAGTTTTTCGTTAGTAGATAAATGTTTTTTTTAGTAGATAATTTTATTTAAAAAAGGAGATAAAATAAATAGTAGATAAATAATTTTTTTAATTAGATAAAAATAGTATTCAAAAGATATTTTTATTCAAATGTAGATAATTGTATTCTGAAGTAGATATTTATCATAAAAGTGCATATTTTTTGTTTTTTGACACTTACACTTCAAAAAATTACCAGTTTGAATTAAATTAATTTCTTAATTGCGTAATATATTAAGCTTAACATATTAATAATAATAATAATAATAATAATTAATTACAAAATATTCCTAACAGGCTGGCTGAAAAGAAGGCACTACGCCGTTCGGAGCTGCCAAAAGGAACTATTCCCTCTAAATTAAATATTAAATAAATAAATGAATAAGCTAAACAGATTTGATATACTTTTCAATGAATTATACTTCAAAAAAAAAATAAAACAAAAAATGTCTGAAGCTTCCTCAGCTTCTGTACTCTTATCAGTCAATAATAAGGAAAATCAACTTGATAATACTGATAATGATGTTGAAGACATAGAAGAAATTCAAACTAAGCGAGGAACTAACACTGTTTAAGACCAATACGAAACTTATGCTCACATTTCCGAATTTGTAGTCTCTTGAGCAAGGCCAGATAGACGGAAATAAGTGTTCAAAAAAGGAAAAAAGAATTACAAAACTTGGCAAAAAGCAATTTTACAAGTGTAGCTCTTGTTCAAAAAAAATGCTTTCGCTTAAGCTTCGAACAAGTCTAGAAGTTCAAGTTTGTATCGAAGATTGTCTCCACCAGCACAGAAACGCTAATTCAAAAGAAGCATGGGAAAAAAGCAACAATCGGGTGTTGGAAATGTGCCAGACAGATAAACTATACAATCTTTAATGTCTCTCATCAAAATCAACTTGTTTTGGCTTCAAATTCAGCAGTCCAAAATCTAGTCGAAAACAATATTCAAATTTCTGAGAAACGTAAACGTGGAAGACCAAAAAAATCTAATAATGAAAGTGAGCAGCCGTCAAAAAGTTTAAGAAATTAAGTGTCAATTACTTTGTTTGTGTAATTCAAGGTAATTTTTCTTTCTGTTTTTCTTATGTTTTTTTTTTAATTATCTATGTTTGAAAAAATAAATATCTACTATTAAAAACTATTATCTACTACTTATTGATTTTATCTAATTTTTATTAAAAAAAAATATCTACTAAAAAAAATAATAATCTACTGACAAAAAATATACCCAATTCTTAAATTAGTCTGATGTTTTGGTTTAAATTGTTCAACGTTTTTGATTTAATTTAAAGTTTTAGCCAAAGTCTGTATTTTTTTTTCTATATTTTGTCATGTCTATTTTTTGCCCGCCTCCCTAACAAGTGGATCAAGATCAAGGTAAAATGAAATCAAATCCGATCACATATTTTTTATTCACATAATATTAATGTGAACTATATAAAAAGATGAACTTAGTAGATAAAATTTATTTTTATTTATTTATTTGTTTATTTGTACCGAGCTAATGCTAAACGCAAAATGTATTAAATTTATATGTATAAAAATGTTATTTTAGTGTTGGCAATCGATTATCAATAATCGACTAACTTTAAATCGAATATTTTTTTAATTCGACTATTAAATCGAATAATTTTTTCTAGATGACTTTAACACTTCTAATTTATCTCGAAATTGAAAGTTTGGAAATCAAAAAATATTATTTATAAAATATTTTTTTGATTTTTTATTAAAATATTTTTTATTTTGCTTTAAATCTTATATTTTAAATCAATTTAAAAACCTTTTTTATTAAAAAATAAAAAAAAGGTTATAAATTATTTTCAAATTCTCTTAGTCTAATTTACTTTACTAAATCTAACTGTTGAAAATTGGTTTTCTATTTAAACTCTTTTTTTTCCTTCTTTTTAAATTATTTAAAATTTCTTATTTATTCAATTTATTAATGTAAAACTATTTAAACAAAAAAAAAACAATTGCAGAAGGAGTTAGATTTCACTTCTACTTGAAAATGAAACTTATTTTTATAAATTTTATATTTATTTAATTAAAGCAAAATTTTAAGACAATTCATTTCATTTTCTTGTTTTTCTTTAAATAAATTATTTAAATAATTTTTCTCTATTTTTTGAAAATTTAACTGGTTTTTCTCCAAAATTTTTATTTTTTGTGAAAATTGAATATTATTAAAAAAATATTCAATATAATTCAATTTAATCAGATAAATATCTTTAATAAAATAATATTCAATTTTCACAAAAAATTAAAATTTAGGGGAAAACTTGTTTAATTTACAAAAAATAGAGAAAAATTATTTTAAATAATTTATTTGATAGACAAGAAAATTAAATGAATTGTCTATTAAATTATTTTAAATTAATTGAAATTACATATTTATTCAATTTATTAATGTATAACTACTTAAACAAAAAAAAAACAATGGCAGAAGGAGTTCTATTAGACAGAGCCATTTAAATTTTGAAATAAACTTTAAAACAAAACAAATTTACTTTACTAAATCAATTAAAAAATAAAGTATCCAGACCTAGCAGTGAAAACATAGACATCGAAACACGTAGTGATGAAATCGAATTAGCTTTTTGGACACAAATTGAAACTTGAATAAATAAAAAATTTGAAAAGACCTTTGAAAAAGTAGAATATTCGAATAAAATCTTAAATATAAGATAAATTTGAATTTGATTTATTTTTATTTTTAAAAATAAAATTCGAACTTAACTTTAATTTAAAAAACACTATGAATTTTAGAAAATTTCAACTAATAATTTAAAAGTATTAAAATTTGAATAGAATATTTGAAAAATTAAGTGTTTGAAAATTTAGTAGCGTTGTTTAAATCAGAACAGCTATTTTTTTGTAACTGGTAAGATGAATGAGACTATTGTAAACCAGAAAATATTAGAAAGAGAGAAGAGTTGTGTTGACTGGTGAAAATCTGGCACACTTTTAGACTGGCACACACTGGCACATCGAATTGAAATTCAATTTATTAAATAAATTATTTTTTAAATTTAATGTTTTTTGGTTTACTATTTTTTTGATTAGTTTTTATTTTCAAATTTTAATTCGAATATTTTAGAGATTCAATTTTTAATTTAAATAAATTAATTTTCAAGTCTATTATTCAATAAATACTAGATTCTGTAAAATGGACAAGAAAAGATATACGAAAAACTCAAGAGGGTCAAAAAAAAAGAAGAATAAATTAAGTACTGATTTATTTTATATATTTTTTTTTATTTTCTTGTCTATCAAATAATTTCTTTATCTGGTAAAAAATATTTTATAAAGTGTTTTGTCTTTTTTTCTATAAGTTAATAAAAATATCTATTTGATTTAATCTATTTATCAGAAATAAGAAAATATTCAATTTTCACAAAAAATAAAAATTTTGGACAAAAACTAGTTTAATTTTCAAAAAAAAAGAGAAAAATTCAAATTAAATGATATATTAAAACTTATAAAAATATTTTTTCTTTGCAAAAAAAAATGGGGGGTCAGTATTATAGCAGGACCCTTTATTTTTGTCTTATTAAAACATGAGAAAAATTATTTAAATTAAAAAAGAGTAATTTTATCGCAGTATTTTTTTAAGTATATTTTATTAACCTTAATTTTAATTCATCCAAAAAGTAATTTAAATTTAATTGACTTTTCTAACACTCATTTTAACTCTAATTTTTTTTTATCTTTACTTTACTTCTCCTGAAGGAGTTGTTCCTCAAGTCGCTATTTTTCAAGTCTTTCGACAAAAAAGTAATTTATAAAATAATCTTTTGAAAAATATAAAAAAAAATCGAGTCAAGTCAAAACTTGACTTGATTTTTTTTATGAATAAAAAGTCAAGTCTTAACTTGACTCGATTTTTTTATATTTTTCAAAAGATTTTTTTATAAATTTATAATTTTTTGGTTAACAAAATGATTCAATCAGAAATGTAAACGTTAAAGAGATTTTAGAGAAAAAAAAATCTAAATTCAATTTTTACATAAACTATAATTTTATAAAAATAAAATCAGACAAAACATCAACTCAAGTTATTTTTTAACTTTTTAGTGTAAAAAAAAATTCAAGTCAAGTCGTGACTTGGACTTGACTTGAGACTTGATGAACAACTCAGTTAATTATAAATAAATAAAATAAATAAATAGAGTAAAATTATTCCCAACTTCAAAAAGACAAATCAAAATTTTAAAGTCAAGCTTTACTTTGACTTTATGACATTTGCTCAAGTTAACTCTCTTTTTTCTAGCACATTTAATTCTAAAACCATTTTAAAAATTACTTCTAAAATCTAAATTACCAAATCAACAGCAAAAAAAGTGAACAAAATATTTACTTTACTTCATCCTTGTAGAACTGCAGTTCAATGTGTCCCGCTTTCTCAAGCGCTTCAATATTCCTTAAAAAAAAAGGCTTAAAAACAACAAAAAAAATGTCCAAGTTAATCAACTACTTTATATAGTCGTCTCTTTTTTTCAATTCCTGCTTATAAAACTCGGCGTTCAGCTTGTCGGAGTGAGCCAACTTGTCCTCTTCGGGCTCATTTCCCTTTTTGTTCAACTCGTCAATTTTTTTCATCAGTTCACAATTTTTGCTCCTGTAATGCTCATTCAGTCTGTTCAGCTTGTCTCTCTCGCGGCTCAAATGCGCCTCCCTTGACTTTTGTTCGTCCAGCTGCTTTTTGAGGCGTTCAACCTCAGCCTCCAGGCTCTCACCACTCTTGTCCTCACTCAAGTTGGTCCTCACTTTTTTGCAACCAGTGGAGGCCTTGCCTTCGGCCATTTTGGGCGACATGGGCGCAAATACCGGCGGCTGGTGCCGATTCTTCACCGCTGAATTCAAAGTGGAAGAGACTGCAGAGGACGACGGCCGCTTGAGCGGCTGTGGAGACAGCGAAATTGACGAGTTGGACGAAGAGGAGCACGACGAGTTGATGGACACTTGCTGTGCCAGCGGCTTCACACTCGACGCGCCCTCTTGCTGCTGCTGTCTACTCTTGTACTTGCGCTGCATCTTGACGTAATCGCTTTTGAGCTTGGTCAATTGGTCGTGCAGCGTGTTTATTTCATGCTCGTACTTGTTCATGACCTCAGTGCTTGTCTTTTCCATGTTGGACAATAATTTTTTGAAGTGTTCGATTTGGGAGTTTTTTTGTTCGATTGAATTTTTCAGATTGACGAGCTCTTGTTCCCTCAGCTGCAGTTTGTTGTCCATTTCTTGCCGCTGTCGCTCCCATCGCATCTTCTTGTGGTGAATCATGGTGTCGATTTGTTTGAGCAGATTTTTAATCTCCAGTTCGCTGGTGTTCGATAGAGCCAGAGCTGATCTTTTATTTCAACAACAAAAATTAACCAGCAACAAAAAAAACATGTGACTTTACTTTTGACTGCTTCCATTTGCTGCATCTCTGTTGTTCAACTCGAGCAAAATGTCCGATATGTTCGAATAAGTCGACATCTAGATCTAAACACCCAACTCAATTGTTTTAGCTGCTCAACTAGTCTAGTTAGAAAAAAATTTATTTATGCAAATTTTTTTTGAATCAACGCTTTTTTTATTCAAATAAAAATAGTAATGAAAAAAAATTTTTTTTTTTCTCTTTAATTTTTTAGATTTTAATTACAAGTCTTAGGACAAAAAGCTCTAAGAGCTTCGTCATAACAAAATGAGGCCTCGCATTCTTGAGGATCTGGGCTGTCTGACAGAGACTTGTCAAATAGGGAACAATCGTTGCCGGTGAATCCATTCAAACACGTGCATTTACATTGGTAGTTGTCAAATACTCCGTAATTTTTGCATACGATTGGTGTACAGTCCGAAATGGGTTCGGGGCAGAGACATGTTCGAGGGCAGAGAGTTTTGAGCCATTGATCGGAGCAAAACGATGAGCTACATTCAGCTGGATCGCTAGGAACCACTCTACAATCAGGTCCGGTCGTGCAGTCTACGCCAGAGTATCCGGCTAGACACACACAGCTACATGAGACCGGATCCAAAGCACCTTGATTCTTGCAACTTGCCAAAGAGCACTTTTGGGCCACGTGAGAACCAATTTGAATGATTAAAATCGCCAACAGTCTAAAATTATTTTTCATTTTTTATATTAAATTAATTTTTTTTTAATTTTTGATTCAAGAGTATTTTAGGGCCGTTGCAAAAGTGTAACAGGATATAAATTAAATAAAATTATTTGATATTTTTATTTATTTAAAAATCGACTAATTCAAAAGCTAACATTAATAGGAAAATTGAATATCATGTTGCAAAATCTAACAATTGATTAAGTGATTTTTTTTTTTTTTTTAATTTTATAAATTTGTTTTCAAGTTTCAAGGTTAATCAACAGGCTAGTGCTCCTTTCTATAGAACATTAATAAAATTTATATTAAAAAGAATAAAATTTAAATTTAGTTTAATTGTGTATAAGAAAAAAAGGAATAAAAAATTAGCTGAATAAAATTAACATTTTAATGTTTAAATTAAAATTCTTTAATTTTTTTAACAAAATTTAAAAAAAAATTATTTTTATTAAATACTGAAAGCTTGAATGAAGAAAATTTGGCAATTCGAAGTTCATTATCATAATCAAATGATCAAAATTTAATTGATTCAAATCTTAATAAAAATGATGAAATTAGATTTTTTTGAAGTTTTTTTAAATTAAACATTAGATGTTTATTATTTTAATTTAAAAAAAACAATTCTTTTTTTTCTAATTGACCTTTAATTGATTCTTCTAAAATCTTTATTTGAAATTTTTAAAGACAAATTTAAAATCGACATTAAGGTATTCGAAATTATGACTTTAAAATATGTTTTAATATTAATTGAGTTTCAAACGTTTTATTGATTAAAAATTATTGATTTGAGAATTAAATCTAATTGTACAATAATTGTTATTAAAATATAAAGTAAGAATTAAAATATATTACGGCGAAACAATGCTAAATTTTGTATTGTAAAATTTCAAAATATTGATTAAGAATTTTATTAACTTCAGATAAAAATTCATATAATTTTCTATCTAATTATAGATTAAACAAATAATGTTTAATAAAGTATAGTCATTTATTATTAAAAAATTGATAAAAAATACCATTTTATTTGAATCAAAAACTAAAATTTTTGATTTGAAATTTACAATTGATCATGAACTTCAATTTGCCGAAAATTTCAACATTGATCTCT
>QEOQ01000413.1:60291-99272 GCA_010279815.1 Brachionus plicatilis
CAGTCATTTTTCACTGCTTAACATAATCTGTAGTACGAACTTGGTCTTTTTTTTTTTATTAACTTGAACTTTTTTATGGGACTTTTCAACAACTCTGGTTGAACAAGCAAGTTTTGAAAAATTTTACTATTACTCTTGATTTACGATTAAAGGCCTCTAAATTGGACTCGTCACTAAAGATAACTCTGGACCAATCATTAACTGTCCAATTAAGTCTCTGTTTACACCACTTGAATCTTTTTTGTCAATCTTTTTATGTTAAGAAACGTTTTTCTGACCACTATATGAGACTTTAATCCGTTTTTTTTGGAGACATCTAATTATAGTATACTTACTTATCCTAACCCCTTGAGTCTTAGAACTAAAATCAGTGGCGAGTTATTGATAGCTAGATGAAGGGTCTTTTCTAATCTCTTTAAAAATATAATTTTCATTCGAGGTCTACCAGAACGGCTTCGATAAGGGACAAAACCAGTCTCTTCAAATCGTTTCTTAGTTGAAGAGACACATTTTAGAGATACACTTAACAACTTGGCTATTTCGTTTTGCTTTTTATCTGCATTTTTTAGCAGACCCACGATCTGCCATTTTTGTGGGCTAGACACATTTTATTTACCCATTTTTTGCCAAATTAAAGATTTTTGGTAATTTTACTTAGAGACCAAATGAGGAATTGGAGAGTTTTTAAATTAAGCAGTTTAAAAGTAAAATTTATTCAAAAATTAGAAGATATTTAAGAACTACTTATTAAACTGTCAGTAAATAAATATAAATTTTCAGTATTTTTATTAATGTTTTGTCAGTATAATTTTTTTATTTAAATAAGTAAAAAATAAAAAAATGATCAGTATTTTAAATATATTATCAGCATAAAATTTTAAAATAGTCAGTAAAATATTTGTTTTTTGTCGGTAAAAAATTTCAAAACAGCCAACAATAAATAGATAATTTTGTGTCAGTTTATAGTTGTCAGTAAAACTTAAGTCAATAAAAAAAAAAAAGTAAAATTAAAGCAATTTATTTAGCAAGACAATACTAAAGTATATTAAAAGTAAGGTAAAAAAATTCCATCGACCAACAAGCCTTTTGTGGCACGCTTGGGTCTTGATCTCTTTCTCTTTTCTCCAATAGGAATTTGTTTTGCTTCAGCAGGTAACAAGCGCTTCATTTCCAGATTCTTTGTTCGAAGCCCAATTCCTAGAATATGCTTGCATATATGTTTCTTTAAAAACCAAGAACATGAATATCAAGCTTCTCTCTATTTATCTTTATTCTTTGAGAATTGATTAATCAAAACACTAAATGCTCTTTTTTTAAATTGTTCACATGTATTCCATTTTTGATTAATAGAGAATGCTATTATTTCCTGTGTAATAGTCATTTCTTTTCTATTAGGACAATAATATTCAATAAAATCTCCACCATCGGACGAAGTAACTTTTTTATTACTTTTTGTCCAATGATATGCAGCAGTCCACTGACATAGTTCAATTGTAGGTGTAGAGATAAATTTTTTTTTAGTATAGTTTGGAAGATTAAGATATATACCAGCTGGACATTTTTGAACCATCTTGTGTTGTATTAGTGTAGTGGAAACTCCATGTATTTCAGCATTGTTGAAACAATAGCTTCTTCTTTACTGTTGTATGTTGTTTCTTTTTCTCAAATTCTCTTTCTTTTAGCATTACTTCTCTCAAGTGCTCAAATTTTAAAAACTCCAGCTCTAGAGGACCATTTAAATACTCTACAAATTCCAGTACAACCTCATGTCCCAGCATCTATTCAAAATGTTCAAAAAGATCGGAAAAAGTATGTTCAGTATGTTCAAACTAGTAACCAAATCAAAAGAAAATCTGAAACAGAACAAGAAGAAAACGACCCAAAAAAGCAGTATCTAGAGTCAGCAGATGAAGACGACGATACTTTTGTGTCAGAAACGACAATTTCGTCGGAACATCATTCAGAACAAAGTACATATCCAGAAAGCATATGCTCAGTGAAAACATACGAAGTTACTCAACAACCAGCTAGTCCTTACAAGTTTGAAGAAAATTCAGAATGAATATTTCTAATTGTAAAAAAAAAAACAATCTTTAAAAAAAGGTTAGTAATTATACATTGGTATTGTGCTCATTTCCCTAGTAAGGTTCAGCTGTTAGAAACTTTTTTGACTCAGAAAATTACTGACATAGTATTACTTAACGAAATAAAAATAGATTTAATTGAATCTAGTATTTATTTTGATTTTAAAAATTACATTTCAATTACTAAGCCACGCAATAAATATTGAGGAGGAGTAGCTATTTTATTTAAGGAAGGCATAGAATTTATTCAAGACTTTTCATTTGAGGAGTTTTCTTCAGAAATTCTCTCAATTAAGCTAAATTATGGAAAAAACGATCAATTTTATGTGTTTAGCCTATATAACCCACCTAATGTACTTCTTAATTTTGATCTTTTTAAAAAAATAAATAGGAAATGTTAAAACTATATTCTTGGTGGTGATCTTAACTCTCGGACAAAACAACTAGGCTGTCTAGGAGAAAATCAAAATGGAATTATTTTGGAAAAGATAATTAATGAATTAGATTTTTCTGTAATCAACGATAAAACCCCTACTTTTAATATCTTTAATAGAGAATATTTTGAAATTCTTGTTTTTAGTTTCATCCTCAGTAACAAATAAAATAAATGAGTTTCGAGTTCTCAGTAATCAGGATATGAGAATTGACCATTTTCCAATCGAAACTTCCATAGCTTTCGATTACTTAATAACTGTGAAATCCCTATCAAAGAAGTTTAATTATAAAAAAGTAGATTGGCATTTATTTCGTGAAGTTTCAAATGTCCCAAGACATTTCTTAGTGGCTTCTGCAGGGACGATTGACGAACAATACGAAAAAATTACCAAAAAATATTGTCAGCTGCACAAAAAAGTATACCATTTCAGTCTCAAAAAGTTTTCAAGAGCAGTCTACCTCCTTTTATTGTAAATTTGATTAAAGAACGTAGGAAAATTAGAAGATATTTTCAAAAAACTCGCTGTCAAATGACAAAAAAAAGATATAATCATTTAACATTGTAAATTAAAATTAGCCTGAAAAAATTTTAACCTTAATGAAATGATTATGGCATTAAAAAGGTTAAAGGGAGAAGCAGCTTGCGGACCTGTCCTTATTCACAATTTAATGTTAAAAAACCTCCCTTTAAATTTATTAAAAGAAATATTAGATCTTTTTAATATTAGTCTCTAAGAAGGTACAAATCCTAAAGCTTGGAAAAGTGCCAATATCACAACGATACCTAAGAAATCTTCTCCTACACAAGACCCATCTAATTATCGACAAATAAGCATTACAAGCTGTCTGGAATAACTGCTTGAACGTATTATTTTTTCGAGATTATATGATTTCTTTGAAAAAAATTCTTTGCTAATTCAGGAGCAATCTGGTTTTAAGAAACATCGAAGAACAGCAAATATTTTTTCCTTATACAAAAAGTTGTCGAATCTTTTAATAGAAAGAAAAAAGTATGTTGCTTATTTTTTGACATTTCTAAAGCTTTCGAAAAAGTTTGGCATGAAGGTATAATTTACAAGCTGATAAAGACAAATATATCTTCCTACTTTATTTATTGAAATTAAATCATTTCTTTATTTAAATCATTTCTTAACTGTAGAACATTCAAAGTAAATATAAATGATCACACTAGTGATGAATTCAAAATATCTGATGGCGTTCCTCAAGGATCAGTTATTAGTCCTTTATTATTTAGAATATTTATTAATGATATTCCTAAAAGAAATAAATCTAATAAAGAATATTCACTTCTCTTTGCAGATGATCTTGTCACTTATTTTATTTACAAAAAAAATGGAAATATAGAAAGTAAGATGAATAAGTACTAAGTTGAATTTGGACAGTGGCTTTTCAAGTGGAAAATGAAGATTTCGGTTGATAAGTCTTGCTCATTAATTTTTACTAAAAATAACAAAGAAAGTTCTGTGTTTAATTTAAGGATTTATGGACAAAGAATCGAAAGCTAAAAAGAAATAAAGTTCCTAGGTTTTAAATTTGATTGTAAATTAACCTTTTCTTCAATGATAGAAGAATTTTTTAATAGAATTTAATCGAATTTTATACTTTTAATAGATTATATACATTTTATAATTAAATTAACCTTTTCTTCAATGATAGAAGAAATTAAAGAACGTTGCAATTTAATGCTAAATTTAAAAAAAATCCTTTCGAATAAAAATGGGGCCTTGACTTAAACACTTTAGGAAACCTTTTTAAGTCTTTTATTTGATCTATTCTAGATTATTCTTTTCCTTGTCTTTACTCTCTTTCAGAAACTAATATCAAAAGGTTAGAAGTAATCCAAAATTCAGCAGTTCGTTCTATACTAAAACTAAGATATGATACTCCCTCCAACATATTACATAATGAGGCATATAATAAACTTAAACTGCTAACAGTCTCAAATCGACTTTTTGAGTTGAGTGAGAGATATGTTAGGGCAGGACTGAGCCATTCTGTTCCATTAACTGTTAGACTGGTGGAAGAATATAACAAAGGTTTCGAATCAAGATACGTCGAGTACCCAACTACATTGTGTAATTGCTACCTTACTATTTCTTCTTTTTTTCCTGAATGATCAAATATTTATAATATGTATTCTATTACTCTCTATCAAAATTTATCTAATTTTAATATTTATCTCCTTTTTAGGTTATATTATTTTAACTTTATTTTTTTCTAACTTTTTATTTTATTTTAATTTTTTATTTATTTTTTTTTTATTTAATCTGATGGAGCTTTAGCTCGGTAAAGATACATAAATAAATAAGTAATAAAATTTTTATGTCATGTTTGATATATCAATTTGAAGATATAGCAAATTAGCGCTTTTATTTTTTTTCTTTTGCATTCTAATATCTGTAAAATTCAATGCATAAAAAAATTTAGATAAATAAAAAAATTAATTTCTAAACTTTTGCAGATTTTAACATACGCATATTACGAATTTGAGGTCGAAAATCAAATCCTAAGATAGTGTGGATGTTTTGCATTGTCGGAGCCTTATCTATATCATTTTGTTATAAAAACACCAATTACTTAGGTTTTTAAAGTCTTTATTAAAGTTTTTAAATACTGTTTTAAAATCCTCATCTGAGTGACTAATTGTCGTTTATTTATTTATTTGTTAACTGTACCGAGCTTAAGCTCCTTCAGAATAAAAATAAAATTTAAGTTAAGTAAAATTTAAAATTTAAAAGTTAAGTAAAAAAAATCAAAAAATAAAAATAAAGAAAAAATATGAAAAGAGTTACAATATCTAGAATTAAAAATAGATATATTGAAACATGATGAAGTTTGTGACACGTGTTTACAAAATTAAAACTTTATGGAAGCAAGACAAAAGACAAAAAAAAGGATTAAAAGTAAAATCAGATAAGACAAAATTAATGCAATAAAATTTTTTTTTTTTATATCTTCTTTAAAATGTTAATTTTTAATTTCAATAATCATTATTCAAATTGTTCTTTGCTTTTTTCGTGTCATCAGCAAACATTTTTATACTAGAATTCTTTAACATAAATGGCAAGTCATTTACAAAAACATGAAAAAGTAGTGGACTTAACACTGATCCTTTCGGTACTCCTAATTTTACTTTTTTTATTTTTATTTTTTCGTACTCCTATGTTTATTTATAAAATATAATTATTTTAAATTGATTCATGAGCAGACATTTTCACTCAAATTAGGCTCATTTTGAGTGTGAGTTTGAGTGATAAGCACTACACTCACACTCACACTCAAAACGCATTTTTTTGCGTGACACAATTTAAAAAAATTTTAAAATTTTTCTTTTTTTTTAATGTCAAAATAAATAAAATTAAATTTTAAACATTTTGAAATATTTTTTAAGTTCGAATTTTTATTTAAATAGGCAAAAGCTAGCACAAACAGTTGATTGACAACTTGATTTATTTTTAGTTTTAAACTTTTTAAAAAAATCTTATTTTGCTTTAAAATTTTTCTCATTTATCAATATTTTATACGGATTAATTTCATGATGTTGTAGTTGATTTAGTAATTAAATATTTGATAAAAATAATATTGATTTTGTTTAATTTTTTAATTATTTATTTTAAAAAAATCAAAATAAATTGATTTCATTTTATACTAATAGGAACAATTAGTTCTTTTGAATAATATAAATAACGTGTAAAAATTCTTCTGATTCTGATAAATAGGAAAACAGGGATTTTCACGAATATCTGTTAAGGGTGATTAAATAATAAGGTAGTTTTGTTTATGGGTTTAATATTAAGATTCCGCTTAGTTGTATCCGAATTTAATATATATTAATACATTTAATTCCAAATCATAACTTTTGATAAGTTAGATTAAAGCTTGTGACTTAAATATAAGTCTGATTTTTTAATTTTTAATATAAGCGTTTTTGAATTTAAATCTTATTTTTTCAATCAAAATGTATAAAATTAAGAAAAAGTTGGGTTGGTACGATACGGTGCATTAGATATTACTATCTTTGATTATTATTAGAGTCGTGTAGTTTTAAAATATCCACTTTGGTCATGTTAATCGATTTGAGGAAAAAACATTAAGAAAAAAATTCCTTTCTTAAGTTTTGTGAAATTTGGAACTTAAAACAGCAAATAAACGTGCAAGAAATCTTTTTTAGAGGTTGAAGGCTTGCTTTTCAAATTCAACATAGTATAGCATATACAAAAAAACTTCAACTTTTAAAACCTGTTACTGATGTGCAAAATCTCTGCAAAATGCAGCTGTCTTGGACATATTGAAATTTAATTTCTGCCAAATTCGCAGAGTTTAATGCTAATAATGATTCAATTATGCATTTCGCATAATATTGAATTTAAATAACAAGTTTTTACTTAAAGAAACAAACCAAGAAGATTTTTCAAGTTTTAAATTTTTTTTAACTTCACATAACTCTATTTTCTTTATTTACTTAAGTTAGTTTCAATCCAGTTTTTTCCTAAAAAATTTTTTTAAAATTAACTTTTAAAAGTATTTTTTCAAATATCAACGAAATGTAAGCGAGTTGAAGCGAACAAATTGAAACCAACTTAAGGCCCCCTAATTTCTTAATCTTATTAAAAAAATAATATATTTTATTTTCAATTTCAAGATTAATAAAGATATTGTTCTAACACTAAAAGTTTTTTTAAAAAAGTTTAAAACTAAAAATAAATCAAGTTGTCAATCAACTGTTTGTGCTAGCTTTTGCCTATTTAAATAAAAATTCGAACTTAAAAAATATTTCAAAATGTTTAAAATTTAATTTTATTTATTTTGACATTAAAAAAAAAGAAAAATTTTAAAATTTTTTTAAATTGTGTCACGCAAAAAAATGCGTTTTGAGTGTGAGTGTGAGTGTATCACGCAAAAATTATGCGTGATCAAGTGTGAGTGAGAGTCGAGTGTTTATCACTCAAACTCACACTCATACTCAAAAAAAAATGCGTGAAATTGTCTGTTCATGAGATTCTTTTTAATTCGCAATATTTTTTAAAGAAAACAAAATATTTTAACCCTTTAAATATCAATACTTGATAAAAAATTTACTAACCTTTTTTGAACACCCGTTAGAACAAATAATAAAATACTAAAAAATATGACTATAATGAATATGACTTCTCTCCAATTTATTAAATGGAATTAATTTTCTTAGTGCAAGTTAGGCTGTCACTTTTATTAAAGTTGAATTGGCTAATTTTGGAAGAATTTTTTGAAACCAACACAAAATAAAAATTCTTATGAGTCGCTAAATGCTGGGCACAATTCTTGAAATTTCCTAAGTTCTAAATAAAATTCAATAAAATAATTTTCTAATTAATTTTCCTTTAAATTTTCACTAAACCAAGTTGAGCTAATTTTTGCGTAGTTCTTGAACATAATTTTTGTAGTTAAAATGTTGGAGGAGAATGTTAATCATTAACAAAAAAAATAAGAATCAATTATTTTTAATCAAAAAAAAAATTTGTAAAAATTTAATAATTAAAAAATTTGGCTATTGAAGCAAAAAGCAATGTTGAAAAAGCAATAAGACTCATTTGTAAATTTTGTGAATTGTTGCAGTTGTCGGTTGTGCACACATGAGTAAAAACAGTTCTGCCATATTTTTCACTATCTGCCAAAATTTCAGATCCACTAAAGCAACCTAGTTGCACATAAAGATTTCCACCTGAAAGTTTCACTACATTTTTCTAGATTAAAGTTTAATTATTACAAGTAAAGATTATAAGCTCTGATTTACATAGCATCCTCTTGGTTGATTTGCAGGATTAGTGTTTATTGTTCCCGGGCAATCTATTTGAGGAGTTGTGTTATCATAATAATATTTGACTTCTTCCGAACCAGGCTGGCTGATACCAAATCCACTTCTACACTTCAATGAATAAACATTTGAAAATTGGGCTAAAAAAATAAAAATTAATTGGGAATCTTAAAATAAACTTATTTTAAACCTAATAGAACACTAATTGCCAATAAAAATATTAAATTTTTCATTATTTTAAAATTTTTTTCTGAACTATTTGAATTACTTTAAAATTTCAAAATTGAATTGTTGTAAAAGTGGAAAAAAGTTTCCTTTTATATTACATTTAACTTTATCTTAATTTCGATTAGATTCAAAACAAATATTTTTAATTTGGTTGTTTCCATAACAAAAAATGTAATTTCTGAAATTTTGAGATAAAAAAAACTCAAATCAATTTAGTAATTTTATATTGTCAGAATGAAATCAACACATCACAAAATATATGATAGAACTTTAATTACAAAGCTAACAAAAAGCTTATCTTGTTCAAAATTAGTAACTAACTTTGCATAAAAAATTAACTGCAAAAAATAATTTTAAAATATTTGGCTTTTAATTTAAAAATTTTATTTTAATTATCTTTAAAATTTGATTCAATTTTATTTCTGAAGAATGTGTTTTTAGGATTTTCTATTTTTGATCTTGGTGACCTGTGAAAGATTCCAAGTGTTAAAATGGTGAATCGTCTAAAAAAATTTAAATTTAGTGCTCTGACAAGGAGATAAAATGGTGACACAAAAGTACACTTCACAGCTTTTAATCGATTTTGAAAATAAAATTCAAATGTAGGCAATGTGAAATTTTAGTACAAAAATTACAGTACAAATAGTAAAAACTTTATAATTTTTTTTCTAATTGTACAAAAATGGTTCTGCAAAAAGTACAATATTGTACAAATTTTGTACAAAAGAATTCCAAGCTCTGCAAAAACTCTGCAATTTTCTGTAAAATGCACACCATCAAAAAATCCTTGATTAAACTAAACAATAAATTGCAGAGTTTTTGCAGAGCTTGGAATTCTTTCGTACAAAATTTGTACAATATTGTACTTTTTGCAGAACCATTTTTGTACAATTAGAAAAAAAATTATAAAGTTTTTACTATTTGTACTGTAATTTTTGTACTAAAATTTCACATTGCCCAAATGTATGCCTTTGATTTGAGGATTGAACAAGTCTCAACTTTTCTATCATTAAACGTGTTTAAAGAGCAATTTTTTTAAGATTTTTTTAACTTTATTTTGATAATTCTTCAATTTTTTTTGCCAAGCTTAAAAATTTTAGATTTAGACATTTAAGCTGTCAATTTTCAAAAAATTCCAAACATTATTTAGATTTTTTACAAAACTGTCGTTAAAAAACTTAATTTTTATTCATTTAATTTTTTTATATCAATAATATTAAAGGAATTGTGAACTTTCATGCAAATCTTCCAAAAATAACAAAAATAAAATCTTTTTTCATTAATTTAAATTGGAATAATTGAACTTTTTAAACTCTTTTGATAAAACAAAATATTTTACACTAAATATGCCACATTTTTTTGTTTATTAAAACCTGTTAAAGTTCAATAAAAAGAGATATTTTGAATTTTATATATGAAAATAAACTTAGAGGTGTTCTGTTGTGTTTTTATAGGGTTTTTTATTGGTATCACTTTAAACGTTAAATGATTTATAAGCGTTTTATTAATCTAAGTTTTAGAAAACGGCCGTTCTGTAGCCGGTGTACAAAGTGTAAATAAAATAGAAGAAACGGAAAGGTTAGAGTTTTAGTTAAACACATAGATGTAAATAGATTTTAGCCAAGTTGTAAATAGTTAGTAAATAAAGATTAAATATTGTTTTATTCTAAGCCTAGTTCCAAGCGTCGGTGAGACTAGTGCTTTTGTAAATAGTGTAGATAAATGAATATGAATAATAAAGTTTCGATTAGAGAGCGCATCTAATTTTGCTCTTGTGGTTGCTACACCACATCTTCCCTTCGGTTTTTAGATCGAAGCTTTGGCCTTTAGTCGTTCAGACCTTCTGGGTTGTTCAGTGACTTGTTGGAGACCTGACTTTGATTTGGCTTTCTCTTCGGCTATCTACTTAGCCTCTTCTTTAGATGGTCTTCCAACTTTTCGCTTTGATGTACTCCCCGGTGTTGGTGTTGGAATTACACTCGGTGTTGGTACTGGTGGATGCTGAACTGGAACTGGTGATTCAACTTGTGTAGGAATTGGTGTTGGTTTGTGATGTGGATCTATTGAAACAGCCCGTGGGGTCGCTGATGAAGAGGTTGACCCAGGAGAAGGCTCTAATGCTTCTTCATCATCATTTACCTCGTACGCATGGTACAGCTTGTAGAAACTGACGTTTCTAGTGAGCTCTTGGCCTCCTCTTCTTGCTGTTATCATTGTGCCTCTAATGCAAATCACTGTGAATGGTTCAGGATCCCAGTTGGGATCAGCCTTCTTTTTCTGTTCTACTTTAAGTAGGACTCTTACCCCGACTTGAATTAGAGGCTCACGTACCCTCATTCTTTTGTCAAAGTCTCTTTTCATTTGTATTTTTGATTTACGGTAATTTGTTCTAGCTTTTTCGTGAAACTCCTTTAATTCGTTGAAGCTGAGCTTTTCGATTTCGGGTAGACCAGATGTTCGTGAGTTCATGAACAACAGTTTGGCTGGTGGAACTTTGGTTGTTGTGTGAGGAGTTTCTCTATAGGCTTTTAGGAAGCTCTGTAGTTCAACATCTTTGTTCTTGCCGGTAGTTGTCGCTGTTCGCAATACTTGACCAAGGTTCTTCATGAAACTTTCTACTTCGCCGTTTGCTCTTGGCCAACGTGGAGTTATACGACGATGTATAAAGCCCATTTGTTTTGAGTACTCGGCGAACTGGTAAGATTGAAATTGAGGACCATTATCGGTCTTGTACTTTATTGGGACACCTAGTATTGCGAAAAGCTGGTCTAGTACCCTTTTCGTATCTACGAAATTGGTTGACCTGATTTTATCGACTGCTACCCATCTACTGTAGTCATCGTGGTTGACGAAGTAGTACGTACCGTCTGACATTGGACCAAAGAAGTCACCGCTGACTTCTTGCCATGGCCCGTCTGGCATTTTTGACGGTTTTAGAGGCGCAAATTGAGTTTTGCTGGCTGTTGTTATACGTTATATATTTATTTTTAAAAATTATCAAAATTATTAGATTAATTAAGTTTTAAAATTTTAATTGATCGTTTTGATCTTAAAATTTGATCTGAAACTTCAATTTGCCCTTAAAAAGCTACCCTAATAGAAGTTATTTCTTGGGACCATTAGGACTGTAGTGATGAAATCGAATATGCATATTCGAACCGATATTCAAATAAGTAGCATTTCGAATGAAAATTAAGTTTGAATTTAGTTTTTGAATATAAATATTTTTGAATAATATACTTAAAAATTAATTTATTTAAGTTAAAAGTCCTTTATTTTAATATAAAATATGTTTATGTCATTTTTTGGTGTTATTTGATTGTATCTTCTCGAAAACTAGACGATAAAAAACAATCTAAAGCTCATTTTAATCAGAAAAATAAACTACAAAATAATATATAAAACTTTTATATGGTGTCTTATGAGGACAACCTAGGTCGCAGGTAGGGGTCAGTTAGTAGGCCAGAGTGAACTAATTTTGAAAAGAAAGATTTATAAAAATATCAATTTCAGAAACATGAGAAAAAAGCTGTAGATCCTGAGAATTTCACTATTATACAGTATTGCACAAAAGTTTAGACGCATACGCATTTTTTTAAACAAATAAATTATTTGCTAATTATTTACAGAATAGAAGGCTAGTAAGAATATTTCTGTTTTTTTAATTTTTTAATTAACATAATCAATTAAATAAAAATGCAAAAAAAACTAGACAAAAAAAAAATAGCTGAATATATTAATTGAGAAAAATAGTGATAAAATTTCGGAGAAAAAAAAGTTGCACAAAAGTTTAGACGCATACTAATTTTTAGTATTTAAAATGACCACCTTTTGCATCATAACAAGCACGAATACGTTTCGGCATTGATTTAATTAATTTTTTTCACATAATCCTCAGGGACTTTAAGTCATTCCTTCAAAAGAGTCGATTTTAAGTGCTCGATTGAGGTCAACTTTGTTTCTACCAATTTTGCATCAATATATGACCATAAGTTTTCGATAGGATTAAGATCAGGTGATCTGGCACACCATGGTAAGAGGGCAATATTATTCTCATCAAACCACTCTTTAATTAGCTTTGCACTATGTGCTGGAGCCCCATCCTGTTGAAAAAACCAAAGATGCCAAAAGATGCCAAAAGTTCATTTTCTAACGTTTCCTTTTAGGCGTGTTGATTAATTCGCCCCTCATATATACGACAGCATCCTGTATCATTACTGCTGATGCAACCCCATATTCCTGCGGAATCACCACCAGCTTATAGAGTTGGTATTACAAATCTAGTGTAGTATTTTTCTTTTTTTAATCTTTTAACTAAAACCCTTGATTTCCTATTAAACACCTCAAAATTGGATACATCGCTAAAAATTACCATTCCCCAACGTTCAATTGTCCAATTCAATCTTTCTTTAAGCCATTTTAATCTTTTGATTCCATCCGAGCCGTCAGAAATGGCTTTTTCAGAGCTGTATAAGTTCTTTTTCCTTTACTAGTTAGAAATCTCCTTACTGTTTCTCTACTTGTCTTAACATTTTTAAACTTAGAATTAAAGTTAGAGGCCAACTTTTTGTTACTTATTGTAGGATTTTTTCTTACCTGTATAAATAAACTATTTTGGTCCCTATTAGTTAGCTTTCTTTGTCTCCCAGGCCTTGTTGATTCCTTCGGGGTACCATAGATATCATTATTTTTTCTTGTTGTTCTCACACATTTTTCTGATACTCCTACTAATTTAGCTATTTCCCTCTTACTTTTGGTCTTATATTTTAAGAGACCAATTATCTGAAATCTTACTTCATTGGTAACCCTTTTTACCCATTTTTTCTTACCAAAGTTCCTAATTTTTCGGGGTTTAGTTTTTTCTGTCACAGACAGTCAGCAAAAAGATTTATAGCGATGTTTCATAAATAAATTTAACACTTATTGGATAATTTTGAAATTAATGCATTTAAAAATCCATTTAAGTAAGTTAATTGATATTTAATTAGAGATTAATGATATGCGTCTAAACTTTTGTGCAAAAATATTTGACTCAAATTTTTGTGGCCATTATTTAATTTCAATTTTTCAGCTTAGTGTAAATCGAATTATCATGTATTTTTATCAATTTGTATGGTAGATTTAGTTTTATTAAAAAATCGATTTTAATTTAATTTATTTCTAAAACAAAGTTAGTATTTTCATGTCTGACGAGATAAACGTATGAAAAAAACTTATGCGTCTAAACTTTTGTGCGGTACTTTAATTGTACGTTCACCATTTTTTTTAAGACAAATGAATTTTAAGACAATCCGTTAGCTGACCTAAAAATTGTATTCTTTTGAAAGTTCGAGCTCAAAATTGAGAATTATAATAAACACATATATTTTATTTCTTTAAAATAAACTTTAAAATTTAATTTTTTCCTGTTCATAATTAAGAAAAAAATATGCAAGGTCGAATAAAAAAAAAGTTTTTTAATAAAATTGTAAATTTAGAAAATAAAGTTTTAAAGTTTTTAAAATTACAATGTATTTTTTCTTTTGCCAAAACCTTTAATAAATTGTCAACAACTTCACGATTCCTGAAGTGCTTGCCACAGTCCATCTAAAAAAATTTTTTTTATATGTTTAAATAATCCTGGTCTTTTAATATTTAAAAGCGCCTAACGACAGACCTTGCATGTTCACAAAAATCATTTGCAATAATATCAAAATGAATTGTCTCTATTTCGTTTTTTTTAAAAGACAAAATAAACTCCAAATCCTTTTAAAAGAGATTTTATATAATTTTTAACGGTTTAAAAAAAATATTGCCAAGACAAAAACGGCAAATCTGAGAATAATTTGGCTTTCCTATGACTATTTTTGTTTAAAATCAACTTCAATTATTATCTTATCTCATAATTTATCGACACTTGTATGTCGTTTGTTATAAGCTATTCTTTGAGCTTAAGCTTTATTTTTATGAAACGATACTAATTCATAATCTTTTAAATTAGGCAACAACTCTTTGACTTATTCTAAACGGGCTTTATTTTTTCAATATTTTCTGTCTTGACATCTAATAGGCTTGTCAATTCCAGACTTTAAAGTTCAAAATCGTTTATTATTTTTTACGAATCAAAATGACTATTTTTATCATAAAAAAGACTTTCAAATATTTTTGAATCTTGTATTTTAAATGGTTTCCTTCTTCACAGTAATTACAGATGTCAGTCCATCTAAATGCTTTCTAAAATCTCCATCTCTTTTCACATATTAATAGAAAAAGAATTTTCCTATATCATTTGAAGAATAGAATTTTTTGTAAATCTCTGAAATCCAATATTCAAGATCCATCTTGCATTTTGTACTTCACCAAAGTTTATGTCCTAATGATAAAGATTCAAGAAAAGAGGAGCAACATTAAAATGCTCTCTAAGAAAATTATCTATTGAATTTTGAAGATCTTTTGAGATTGGATTTTCACCTCATGATAGACATATAAAAATATGTAAATTTTAAGTATTCAAATGTATGAAACTATTTAAATATTTTAAAACGACTAGTTAGAAACTTTTTTAATTTCTATGCTTCGAAAATTAGATCAAAAATAAATATCAAAAAAAAAATTCATTAACAACATCATATTTTTAACGTATTATCTCGATTTTAACGACATGTCATACTATATGTAGTGACATGTCGTTATCTGAAAATATTAATCAAAAGTCATAGAGTTTTTTCTTAATAAAACTTACCTTATTTTCTTTTATTCTCATCTAATTAACTTTTCCACAACTTATGGGAAACAGGAAATTTCAGTCTTCGGATCCTAAAAAATTGAACATTGATTTTCTCAAGGGCCTAATTAAAAAGTTTCGTTTTTTGCGGTCAAATTGCTTGTAAAAACTTGCCTTATTTTTGGGAGCTTGTTTATATCTATTATTTATTGTTTTTCAATTTTTTTTTGTTTAAAACATTTTTAAGGCTTTCTATTATTTGAATAAATTTCTATTTTTTTTATAATTTTTACCTTTTAATATTTCTAAGACATCGCCTCTACTTATAATTTGAGGATGATTCGACCCTATCGCGTAATGTGAGCTGAGTTAACGAAAATGTGTGAACTATTAATATTTTTGTTTTCGTGATCTCAGCTCACCTGTAAAAAATAATGTTATCTTCAGATCACGTGTAATGATTTAAATTTTAATGATCTTTGTTTTGTGATCTTAAATTATAATTTAATAATGACTGACAAAATATGTATTGATTATAATATTACATTTATTGTAATTTTTCTCTGTTAATATTATTTGTATTTTGACTAAGAACAATTAATTAATTTAAATTGAAAATAAAGAATTATGCGACCGCCTCGAAAAATTGGGCATTTTATCATAATGTCCATGCGAAAATTGTCAATCAGAAATGAATTTGACAACTCGGAAACGTCGGAAGCTCCATAAGTGAAAAGCCAATAAAAACAAATAAATTATTTTATATTATTGCTTAATTGCTATTTTTATTTTTTATTTATTTATTTGTTTACTGTACCGAGCTAAAGCTCCTTTAGAATAAGTTAAAAGATAAAATAAAAAAAAAAAAAATATAAAAATGAACAGGAGAGCTGAGATCACGAAAACAAAAAAATTAGTCAAGTTCACACATTTTCGTGAACTCAGCTCACATAACACGGTAGGGCCGATGATTCTAAATTTGCTTTTTAATAATTTGCTAAGTCGTTTTATATTCCAGCTTGTATTTTCTGAACCAGTCGATCGGAATCTTGGTGACAATTTTAACTTGCCGTAAAATTGAAATAACGTTGCAATTTTAGTTATAAATATTCCAAAAAAATAAGCTCAAATTCATCGCATTTTTTTAAATTGCAAATTTACAGTCCTATTTAATTTTTATTTTAAAAATGACGATAGAATATACAGTGATGATTTGATTATTCATTTAAAAAAAAAATCATAATTTTACAGTTAATGATCAGAACAGTCACCATTTCTTTAAATTACTATCTCAATAACCTAATATTTTTTAATTAATATATTTAAAAAAACAAATAACCAACGATTAAAAATACTTTTTTTAAATGATCTATATATTTTTTACACTTATCTGGTGTTATAGTTTTCTGAAAATCATTGATGGCTTCAATCATATCAGATTTTTTTAAAATTATCCTTTGACGCATATAAATTTTCAGCTGGTTCCACAAGAGCTCAATTGGATTAAGGTCGGGAGATTTAGGTGGTGATCTATCCTTGATTTTTTTAAAATAAGACAAAAATTTTAATTTTAAAGTTTAAGTTACCACCCAAAATACACTATTTATGCTTAAAAAATTTGTAGAAACATCAGAATTGTGCTTAGGATCATTATCCTGGTTCTTTTGGTTTAGATCATTATAATCTAAACCAAAAGTAATATTCTCTCGTCCCAAATGGGAATAAATAATTTGCCAAAATTTCTTGATATAATTGTGAATCCATGTTTTCTCTAAACACCTATTTTAAAATCAATTTTTGTTCAAAAAAATTCTCAATATTTTAATTTTTTAATCATACTGCAAATTCAGTGCAACCTATATATGAAATTCCCTCCCAAATGTTCAATTTTGATGTGTACTTTGAAGTACATGGAAAAGCCGAGGGGTAAGTATTTGAGAGCCTTATATGGTATAATGGTTTGTCAAAAGTTCTAATCATCGTTTCATCGACAAAAATATACTGTTTGAAATCACAATTTTTATGTCTTAGGTACCATAGGAGTCTTTGAAGTTTTTGTGATTCTGTTAAAAGGGGTGCTTTCCTAACCCGACGATAACGAAATCCTTAAATTTTTCATAATTTTTTTAATTTATATTATTATTTAGAATAATACATACCCTGCTTAAATCTGTATTTTCTAATAACACTACTACTAATTTTTATTTTTAATTCATCTAAAATTTTAAGAGCAATGCGAGAAAAAGATAATAAACCGTTGTCTTTTGAAGTATGTTCCTGAATATCAAAAATTGATTAATAGTGTCATTCCATAAAAATATTTTTTTACCTTAATAAAATTAACAACTTTAGTGTTTAGAGCTCTTTTATTTACATTAGTAAATTTAACATTGCTGCTTTCATTAATAATTTTTCTTAAATACTTTTTAAAACCTTTTTAAATATTAATTTAAGAATTTTTTTTTTAAAATTACGCTTGATGAGGGAATAAAATATTTAGAGAATGAAAGTTTTAAAACACTTCTTATTTTCTTGATGCTTTTATATTTTTTATTCATATGTGTAATGTTTACATTAGTACCCTTGGGCCCGTCTATCCGATCTCCCTCGTTAGACGTATTGGAACATGTATTTATGCTCCTTCTTAACTTAAACGCTCATGGTTAAGTTAATTAACTTTCCAGTGATATCGACAAAGATGTCGCTATATCACATCTTCCCCCGCTTTTATAAAGCGTAAGCTAGGGAACTGACGACCATTGTGACCACTGCCGGATCACCAATGACCAGGACCAGCCATAGACTATTATTTTTCCCAGGTACTAACTGACTAATGTAAACATTACAATATGAAGAACTAGACTTCTTAACAAATCTAATTTTTTTCTAACCCTCAATTTTTTATTTCTTTTCATGCTAACACGAGCCATCTTTAACTTAAGCTTAAAATTTCTTTAATTATAAATTCTTGTTTAGGTGAAACTGAAACATCATTTTTCATCAATTTATAGAAAATGGTTAAAACTAAGTCTCAGCCAAAGCAAGCTTCGAAAGATAATAAAATAAGTCTAAATGAAGACAAGAGTAGTACCGATTCAGAAACTGAAGTTCAGGTGGTAAAGAAAAAAAAAGAAGAGGAGATCACGGAAATGTTGGCTATTATTTTTAATATTGAAAACGATAATCCTTTTTTTTCACTTGATCAGGTGCCAAGAAGCATTGATATTAAAAAAATTGTTGAGCCAATAGATCGGTCAAAAGTAAAAACTATACTTTTCACATATTAGATAAGGTTTTATTTTATTAGCTATTATTGAAATTTTATTTTTATTTAGGGAAAAAAAAAGATAAGAAAAGAAAGATTCTAAATTTCAATAAAAATCGAAATAGTCAGATGCCTTTTAATCTATTAATTTTTTTTTTTTTTAACAGACAGGAAAGATAATCAAAGAAATCAAAAGTCCAAGTTTTCAATCACTTGAGAGAACATTTAATTCAATTAATGAAAATATTTTTAAACTGAATAACAACATTTTGTAGCTAATCGAAGAAAATGTAGAAATTAAGGACCCTTTAAAAGAAATTTAGAACAGGAATAACATAATAACAAATTTTTACAAAGCCACGTTTTTTTTTTTATAAGACTACGATGTTTGATCAAATAATTTTTTATTGCAGTATACAACTGTATTTTTTTTTGAATTTGTCTAATAGAACTTTTCTTACAGTGTCTTTACTAACAGTAACATTTGGAAATTAGAACTAAAATCAGAGGCAAGCTGTCTATGGTTTGTTGTAGGATTGATTCTGACCTTTCTAAAAATGTACGATTCATCTCGACTAATTAGATCTTGGTAATTCTTTGACCACGGATGTCCTCTCATAATTTCGCTTTGTTTGTAATCACACATTTTCTCGAAACTTCTACTAGATCAGCTTTTTCTTGTTGAGATTTTGTCTTATCCTTCAAAAGACCAATTATTTGCCACCTTTGAGCCTCTGATACTTTTTTTTTTTTGCATATTTTATGGAAAAAACGCCAAAATGGTACAAATCAATATAATGACGGATTTTAAAATCCAAAAATAATAAATCAAACGTAAAAAGTGAAAACAAAAAGTATGAAAAGACATTCGTGAAAGCATTATGTGAAAAAAAAAAGGCCAGGGATTTTCAAGGTGTGGTAAAATTTTAGGATAATATTGGATAACATATAAAAGCTCATCTTATTAGCTTTAATTTAAGCATATAAATTTATACTTTGAACAAAGTAATTATAAATAAAATTTGACTTACAGACTAACATATATTTTTCATAAAAAAGAATATATAAAATAGTGAAGGAAATAATTTTTTGTAAAATTTTTATTTTTTTTATAAAGTTGAATCAAATTTATAAAATGGGTTAGAAATTTGATGCATATATCTTATTCCGTTCCAAAGTTATACAGTAAAATTCCTCAAAATGAACATCCTCAAATGTGAACACCCCCGTAAGTGAACGCAAATTCTTTGCGACCGACCAAAATGAACCTTTTAACATGGGCCAAAATCCCTCTAATGTGAACATCCTCAAATGTGAACATTCGGTATGTGAACACTAAAAAATGGGAAAAAGTGAACAAAAAAAATGAAAACCAAAATTTATTTACTGTCATTTTCAATAATTTTTTTAATAATATTTACTTAAAAGTATACAAAATACATATAAAATTAATTTTTAAAAAAATCTACAATTTTAGATTGCTTAATATTTGTTGAATCTAAGAAATTATTTTCGAATGTCATAAATTCTTTACATAAACTAGGGTTATTGTTAACTAAATAAAGCCTTATGTCTCCAATCATTCGATTGAATTGGTATTGAATTGGCTTTGAAGTAGACATTTTTGAAATTTATTTTTGAAATGATTTTTGTTTTATTATTCAATACAATTTTTATTTACATGCATTATCTGTGTGTTTTAATTATTATTATAATTTAAAAATAAACTTAACATTTTTTTGGTTGAATGAAAATCTCGTAAATGTGAACTGTTCACTTTTACGAGATCGTCCTCAAATGTGAACACCCCCGTAAGTGAACAAAATTTGACCGCGACGGCCGGTGTTCACATTTGAGGGATTTTACTGTACGATCAAAATAAAAAAAAAAAGAATTTTTTACTTTTTAAAATAAGGTTAAAATTTAAGGGTTTTTAGAGTATATCTTTTGAACCGAATGTAATAAAAAAACTGAGATTATTTAGGTGGAGTCAATGCTGTTTATTTCCCGTATAAAAAAAGCAGATACATTATACAAAGTGTTTTGTAATTATGAAGGTCTAATGTTTATATGTATAAAATTTCAAAAGTTTTGAATGAACCAATCACTAGATATATCGAAAACAAACTCGCGCCAACCTTTATTGAACACCCGTTATTTTACTATGAAAAAAACTTTCTATGTAATCACTTTCTTTGATATTTAATTCTATGAAATAGTACTTATGAAATTTGTCTTACATGAATTTTGATCTATGATTTTTTTTTTCTATTCTTTAATATAGTGCCGAGCTGAACACACAAATTGCTTTAGTTTTTTTGATGGATTTTGAATCAGTCTTAAGGCTTCATTTACAGAAACAAATAAATTCATCATATTTTTAGCATCATCAGTCACAATTGCAGATAATTTGTTAGAAATCTGCCATTTTTTTAATTTATCCAATAATGCAATGGAAAAGTTTTCACACGAGTGACTGCCAGGTAAGTGACATTGCTAACGTTTTGTTACAGAGTTTTACGATTAGATTAGAAAGGAAAAAATACACGTTATTCTTAAGTAAGGATGACCCTGTAAAAATTTCAACAATCAAGTGTTATTTCTATATGTTTAGCATTCATTAGCTAATTTTGGATTGAAACAGTAATAATGTCATATTGGTCATTTAAAAGTTTTGATGATAAAATATAACGTAATTTTAGCGTATGGAAAGGTAATCACGTGATTATGGAAAGGTAATCACGTGATTATGGAAAGGTAATCACGAGCTTAGCAAAATATTTATTTTCAACATTTAGGAATGGAAAGTTTGCTGAGACAAACTGGATTAGATTTAATTCGAGCAAACCTGACGAATTCTTGAATTTTTTTTGTGGTTTAGATAACAGTAAATCACCTTAGCATCTTCATGACTAAATTCATCATTATTATTATGCTGATATCCCAATTCCAAAGCGTGCTCTTTTTTCAAATATCTAAGCAAATTGCTTGCGGAATTTAAATTATTATACTCAACAGTGCAAAAGCAGAATTTTATTTCACTATAGAAAAGTGTTTAATGAATTACTGATTGGTAGTGGTCAGAGAATGGGAAGATGAAATTGTGCGTCTCAATGTATTACAAATCGATGCGGTTGTAGAAAATCGAACCTCTTTTGTAATTCCAGATGTCATGGATCAAATACAATTTGCTCGAATTAATTAACTTTTTATTAATATAAACGCTTTATTCTATTAATTTTAGATTGTTCCTATATTTATCTTTTTAATTTTAGTTAATTACCAGAAAAATAGAAAAAACAGGAAAATTTGATCAATTTTTTTATTTCAAAATTTACGTCTAGAAACGTAAATATCGATTTTTACGTATTATCAAAAAAAAAGAAAACAATTATAAGCTAATTAAGACAAAATATGAGTCGAAACATTCTGATGTTTATACTATTTTTTTTTGTTTTAATTATACAATTATTAAATAAATAATCATAGAATATAAGTTCTAAATTAATTATAATTAAGAAAATTACAGAGGATTTCAATCCATAAAATTACCATGTTTTGTTTTTTAATATTTTTTAATGTCTTCTTGGTTTTATGATGTGGTATTTTTTTTGGATTATTTAAGAGTATTCACTTTTTTTTAGATTACTGTTATTGTTAATGAATTAGATTCATACATTGAATTTTTTAATATAAATCAAAAATATTTTACCAAAATTGTTCATAAATATTAAGAAATAAATTATATTTTTTAATGATTACTAAAATAAATCTATTAAATATAATTTTTAAAAAAGTGGTTTTTAGTGATACATGACCATGACTGGTTCCTTAATTTTTGAGATAAAGCTCTTTCAAATAAAAAACAATTAAATTATCTTTAATCGTTTAAAGTTAAATGAAGGAAAATATCACCAAAATTTTAAAAGAATATATTTCATTTTATTCAATTGTTTAATGAAACGAAATAGGATTAATTTAACTAGATATTATATTAAAAGATAAAAAGGATGAAATCAACTAGATAATTGTATTAACAAATAGATAGAAAGACAAAAAGCTTTATATAAATTTTTTTTACCAGATAAAAAAATTAATTGATAGTGTTTAGACCCAAGTCTTGACATGTCTCTACTTATTATTTAATCTTGAATTAAGTGCAGCTGAAGCACATGTTCTAGCTACTATATAAACCACTACCTCTTTTGTTATAATTTCGGATTCCATTAAATAAACTATTAACTAAATAAAATTGTTTTGTTTATTTCTTGGCTTAAATCCCTAAAGTCCAAAACCAAGACTTTACATTTGGTGCCCAACGGGAGGATTCTGCTATATATTTTAGTAGGATCCATTGAAGAGAACAAACGTATACACATACAAGAGATTATAATATTTTGCGATTTATTATAATCAGTCACGTGTTGCGACACGAGAGGATACAAAGAAACATTAAAAACTTTTCACATACAAAATTCAAACAAACAAAACACATCATGGAATCAAAATTTGATTAAACGATGCGGCAACAACTATCCAATTTAATCCAATACATTTTTCGATCCGAACCAATACAAACCCCAAAGAACCCAATGCCACATGCTAAAGATTTAACATATCAGAGTATTTTGTCCATTTTGGCTGAGAAGGTAGAGTACCAATTCTTACATTACTGGCAATTAAACCAATCGGTTTTACTCGTTTTTTCGATAGTGGTTTTAGTCTTCATACTAAAAGGGATCAAGTGGTTTAATGGTTCTGAATTAAGAAACACGTGGACTTTTATCAATTTGCCAAATAGTTGGTTTAACATATCAAAAACACAACATCCATTGTCAGTACTAAATGTACCTACATACATAGAGAGTAATTTCTCTCAAACAGGATAAGATGTTGGAAAAAGATTTCCCAAAAAAGACACCACAAAAAACAGAGGAAACAAAAATGGAGTACAACTCCGACAAAAAACCACTCCATGAGTACACAATGATGAAAGGAATGACTGCTGTCATCGGTATCAGATTAGTAGTGCCATTAATGGTTTGCGTTTCTCGAAAATGGTCGCAGTGTGCTTGGTCAGCGAAAAGCGTCCCACCTTCAACACTGTCTACAGAAAAACAAACACAATACCTATCGTTAAATAAAAACAGACCAACAAACACACCAACAAGATTAACCCAGCAGAAGCATTTTAAGAGAAACGCAATCAAGCTCCATGATAAAATGCAAGTTGTCCTCACACAATCAAAAAAAAAAAAAAAAAAAAAAAATTTTATTTTAAGGAGAGTTTACTCAGAAGAGCCTTAAAGCAAAGGAGGATATAATTATCCAGAAGAGCCTTTAAAATGTCTATACATTAGTTACCTTTTTTTATTCAATAGTTAAATAGCTGTTCAATCATTGCTTCAGAGGCTTATTGCCTCTTAATTATTAAGGGGAAGGTATGTTAAGACCCAAGTCTTGACATGTCTCTACTTATTATTTAATCTTGAATTAACTGCAGCTGAAGCACATGTTCTAGCTACTATATAAACCACTACCTCTTTTGTTATAATTTCGGATTCCATTTAATAAACTATTAACTAAATAAAATTGTTTTGTTTATTTCTTGGCTTAAATCCCTAAAGTCCAAAACCAAGACTTTACAATAGACAAGAAAATAAAAAAACCAAATAAAAAAATGAGTACTTTTATTTTTCTTATTTTATTGCGCGACTCATGAACATGATCAGCATCATTTTGATTATTGTTTAAAGCAGCTCTTTTTTTTGATTGAGTGGCTTGAAAATCGTTGACAATTTTTTTGGGTCTACTACGTTTGGGTTGAGTTGTGTCTACACCAACATATTTAATTCAACGAGGTTTATTTCTTCTTCCTCTTCATTTTCATAAATGATTTCTGTTGTATTATCTATTTGTATATTTGTTTGCTGATTTACTGGTATATCTAGATAGTCTTCATAAGTATCTTCATCGCTAAAATCACTGACTGCTTCACCGGGTTGTCTTTCCAAGCTATTTGCCGAAACCTTTGGTCTACCGAATCGTCTTTTCTGGCCAATGGGTATTGATTTGACATTTGCTGGGAATTCAAAGAGAGCAATGCTCAGCTATTCCGATTACATGTTTGCAAATGTAATGTTTCGGACACGACATACAACTACAGCGACTTTTCTTCCAATCTTTATCTTTGAAATCAATAAAATAGATCAAGTTGAACTCTGATACGTATCTGTCAAAACTATTCCAATCAAGCTTTTTAATTGAAGAAAAAGAATGATTTACTATATTTCGAATCCAATATCTTTCCGAAGAATGTCTCTGATTGTAAAAAGTTGCATCGTTTACTATCTATCTTTGCTGAAATGACTGGATTACGCTTCAGGGACCACTCATTGGCCATTTTCACTGTTTAAAATTCTAATTCAGGATAATATCTAAAATCTTTTAAATGAAGATTATCAATTGGATTTCTCACATTCGATCAGTTTTATATGAAACCATTTTCCATTAAACTCAAAAATTGTTTGATTGCTAATCGAAGTCTCAACGTTCCTTCTTCCTTAATGTATCTGTTTGTTGATAAAAATCGTTATTTGTTGATGGATAACCAGGGGCAAAACCTTCAAACCAGCCTTTGTTCTCATCTTTTAATCAAAAGTTGAAAAATTCGGTGAGTGAAGTATTTGTTTCGCCAGACCATTTTTTTAAAACTAAATCTTTGGCTTTAATGAATATATCAGTTGAAAAAGCAAGTTGTAACATCTTCAAATGCTTCAATTGCTTCACCTTTTTACGAATTTCAAAGTCAAAGTAAAAGATTTTTTTGATATCGATAGAGATAAGAAAGGATCTTTCTCGCTTAAATCAAAAATACAAAAGTATAGCACAAATGACTAATTATCCGACAGAATAAAGACAGACTTTTGGATAAAACATAATGATAATGAATAGAATCATAAGGAAAATATCAACTTTTTTCATCTAAAAAAAGTAGCTGGGTAAAAAGTTTCTTGGAAGAAATAAAGAACAGGATTAATTTACATGTGTTGAAAATGACCAAAAGATTGAAGATATAAATTGAAAACCTAACGAAAAAACAAATAAATTTATCATGCCTTACGCATGTGATGAATGAAGTAAAAGATTCGAATCACAAGAGGTCTCAAGAGTCATCAAAATTGGCATAGAAAAAGTTAAAATAAATTCGATGATAATATAATTGAAAGTCGAAAAAACAAGGGTTTAAAATACAGGTAAAACCTTTTAAGTCGAACTCAGTTAATTCGAAATTTCGTTATACTCAAAAAATATTTAACAAGTTGGTTGGTTTACATTGACACCAATTGAAAAATTTCACTGTTGCCTCAATCAAAGTCTTTCAATTCCAGACAATAAATTAGACCAGCAAAGGATTGAATCGTCGGGAACACCCGCCTTAAGGTTTAGGTGATTTCGATTTCCAGTAAAAGCGTCTAATTTTATGAGCGAATGCAAAAACTTTGAATTTGAATTGGATTCAGGCATTTAAAGAATAAAATTTAAAGAAAATCAATTTTAAATGGTAAAAATTTATGAATAAAAAATTATTAAAACTTATATATTTTTATGATAATAGGTAGCGTATGATAGAAATTATCAATTGAACTTAGAAAGAACAACCAAAAAAATTCAACAATCGGCTAATTCAAATTTAAAAATGGTCTTAAAGGAGAATGTTTTATAAAAAAAAATAATTTTTCTTGTAAAACTAAATTTTCAAGGACTATATAAAATTGGTCATAAAAGATATTGTTAAAAATTACAACCAAACTAATTTTTAGGAACAAAAGCTATCTTTGCCGTTAACTTCTAATTCAAGTAAATAAATTTATCCTAAATTATTAGTGAATTCAGTCTGATCGCGATTTTGTTAAACCTTATTTTGTGAAATTTTTTTGGCTTACCAAGACGTACTAAAAATAAAAATCGAAATCACTAAACTAACTAAAAACTAAAAATCTTACTAAAAATTACTAACTAAAAATCGAAATCACTACTGTATATAAGTTTAAAAAAACAATAAAATAAAAAATTGAATTATATTTTCAGTATTTCTAGAAAAATTGCTTTAAAATGTGTTTTTTTTTAAATTTATTATTTGTATAAATATTCATATAATAATTTTAATATAATTGGTTAGAAATAGAGATAAAATTTTCGATAAATTAAATCATCTATAGTTTAATAACTAATATTATGAACTTAAGGCAAAGAAGATGGCTGTTCTCAAACATTTGAAATAGTTGATTCAAAAAGCAATGAAAGCTTAGAAAATAACCTGGAAGAAATATGCAGTATTTTTTTATCTAAATTATTTTTGGGAGGAAGATGAATTATTCTTCAAAATTTAAGTTTTATCAAGTTAATTTTCATAATTATTCTTAAAAAAAGCAAAAAAATTTTAAATATTTTTACTATGATTTTTACTTATAAGGAGTGAATTTCAAATTGAACAAAGAAGGGTAAGGATTACCCTAACCCTTTTTTTTTATCAATTCAAATTTTGTTGATGTTTGATTTTATGTCTTAAAAAACGTAACGATCTTCAATTACCGACACTGTCGTTAAATATGGGATACTAGGTTTAACGACAATGTCGGTAATTGCAGATCGTTACGTTATATATAGAGATTAATTTATACTTTTTTAGTCTCAAAATATTGTTTACTTGAGTAAATTTTTGTGAAACTACCTAATTTCTATCAAAAGTTTAAAAAGCACACAATAATCTTTAAGTTCACAAAGTTTCAAGAATTTGCTTCATTCCATTCATACATATTTTTCAATTTGAATTTTGTGCAAAGAATTTTGGTTCACCCGATATTTATGTGGTGATTTTTTATTTTTCACTTTTTTAATGTGAGTTTAATCTTCTTCAGTTCGTCATTCCATTAAAACAGGGTTATTGTTAAAATTTTTAATAAATTTTCTAGGTCATTAATTGTTATTATTGGGTCAATGGAGTAGATTGTTTTTTTTTTTCCAAATTTAAAACGAATCAAAAAATAAAAAAAAATGAATAAATGTTATGAATTCAAATTGAACCAAAATATTTCCTTTTTGATAAAATAGAATAGACAATAATAAAATAAAAAAATACTGCTACAAAAAATATTCACAACATTTACTTTAAAAGAATTTTCTCATGTTTTTTTAAGACATAAAATCAAACATCAACAAAATTTGATTTGATAAAAAAAAAGGGTTAGGGTAATCCTAACACCACTTAGTTCAATTAGAAATGAAATTAATAAGACTGGAGAGAGATCACCAAGAAAGTTAAAAAAAAATTGTGATAATAAAATTATTGAACAAAAAAATAAAAATTATATAATTTGGAAATTTACAGAAGAAAAAGAAAACTGAATTACAGAAAAGACAAGTGAATTTGAAAAAATACATAAAAAGTTAAATATGAAAGAATCACCATATATATTAATGAAAGAAGAATATTCTAAAATATATCAAAAAAAATAAATCGGATAGCGAAGTTTTTATTGATTGAGCATAAAGATTTTATTTCAAAAAAGCAAAATGAGATTGACTCGCTAAAAAGCCAAATCTTATTATCCAGACTTAGTTAGACTCGACTCGAATTGAACTTGATGGTCTGCAAAAATCTTTTGATAGTTTTCTTAAAGAAGGGTTCTCATGTACTTGAATTTCTGAAAGTAATTTTCACGAACATTAAATATCTTTGAATGGAAATCTAAACTCTACTTGTCCATGAAAACCTAGTGTTTCAGATTACTAATTTGTTCTCTAGACAAAAAGAAATAGTCAAAAGGAACTTCTATATTTGAAACTGATGATTTTGAAATTTTTTGATATGTTCAATTATTTATTATTTTTATTATTTGTTTATAAGAAAAAATAAACAATTAACCTTTAAAAAAAAAACTGATAAAAAGGAAGGAAAAATGACATGACAAAGATATTATAAATATCTTATATAAAACTTTTCGGACTACAATTTGCATTTTGTTAACTTATATTTTTTCTTCAATTACTTCTGTCGTTTTTGGCTAAATGCTGTAAGTAAGATTATCGATATCTTTAAAATCTCTTCCATTAGAATTGTTCATAAAATTAAAAAGTAAAGTAACATAACATTAGTTTATTCTTTTTACAGTTAATTAAAAATTTTATACAAAATGTTAATTAGCATTTAATTTATCAATAAAAATGCAACACTGCAAATCTATCTAAAATAATTTTATACTCTTCAAAGTCGATTTTTGATATTTTGAAATTTTAAGATCCATAGTATTTGTCAAAAGATACTAATTCTTTTGATTTTATATAAAATATTTTAAAACTTTTAAAAATATATATATAATTTTTGTTTTAAAAAATTGTTTGAAATAGATAAGATCTAAAACGTTTGTATTTTTAATCTATCCCTCAAAATTTTACATTTTTTTAATTTTTTTTTAAAAAAAGTTGCTTTATATCATTTTACATTTGGTTTGAGCTCTTGATTACATTGCTTTTAAGAAATTTAAGAAAAAGAAAGAATATTCATTTAATTTTTTTAAAATTGTACAGTAGACTCGCGTTAAACCGTATACAGATTTATCCGAATAATTTGATATTCCGACAAAAATTTACGGACTCATGGCTTTTTTAATACAGTCTATCCTCGATTTTGTGACACGTCTGCGTCAAAAGAAAAACGGGTCACAAAATCAAAAAGTCACAAATTCGATTTTGTGACATTCATGTCACAAATTCAAGTATAAAAAAAAAGTAATTTAAAAAATTTTATTTACAATTTAATATTTAAATCCAAACTAATTTTTTTAAATAATATTATAATATAATCAAAAAAAACAATATCTTTTGTACCATGTTAATTTGCCTATCAAATATTTTATTTTCCAAATTCCTAATTATTTTGAGCATATCACTGGTTTCTTCCGTAGTACCTCCTTGAGCAGCAAAAAGTTTCAACGTGTCTTTACATGTGACTTTTAAGACCAAATTTTTCGGCTATAGGTTCATATTTGGTGCTTTATCAACTTCGTTTAATACTTTCTTTTTTGTTAAAATATAGATTGCCTGACGAGGCATTTTTAAAATGAAAGAAAATCGTGACAATAAAAATATTTTTTGTTCTATTTTATTTTTTTGTACATGTCACAAAATCAAAATAATTTATAATGACTTTATATGGAGATCAATTCTAATTTTTTGTCTTTTTTTGATGTCACAAAATAAAATGTAACAAAATAGAATTAAGTTAACATGGAAATCATAATATCTATTGTGCGTTATTCAAAAATCCTGTCACAAAATCAAATTGTAACAAAATCGAATAATACATGTCATTATATATATTAACATTAAATTCTGACTTTTTAAACCGAAATTTTTGTCCGGTTTATTTTGACTCTCGAAAATTTTTTTTTTTTTTTTAATAGTTATTTTTATTTAAAAATTAATTTAAAAGGGCTTCGAGCTAACATTCGAAAGAGCGCAAACTGCACATTCGAAGTGAAGCTCCTTCTGCTCAGTAAAAAAATAAAACAATAATAAAAACAAACAAACATATTTTAAATTACATCAATAAAAATAAATTTTTTTCTTTTTTAAAAAAGAAAAAAAAAAGACAGAAGAAAAGAAAGAAGACAAAAACTTTGATAGTTTCTAAATAACTATATAAGAGAATCCTGTTCTCATATCAGATCTTAAAAAAGCTAAGAATCAAATATAAACTAATTAGGACATTACACGCATACGCAATTCGAATTATAGAGAAAAAGGCTCCTACCGGAGTAGAGGTAACCGATACTTTAGCTGTGTTTTCAGACCACGACCCACTATATTCCTCAACAAGTAGCTTAATGAATCTGTTTTTATAAGAGAACATTTTAGCATATATCTAGCATCCATTTGTAAGAATCTTTCTTTAATAAACAAAATGTTACTAACTGAAAAGAGACTCCTAGTTGGGCTGTCCCATCTTAACTTATAGATACACCTAATAGCTCTGTTTTGAACTGTTTGAACAAGTTTTAAGTTGGTTTTAGAAATACATGCTACCGTAAAGAAAGAGTAATCAAACATGTAAACAATTAAGGCTCTGTAGATACTAATGAGGGTAGTTTTTTTTAGGTGCCAAGAGCTGTGAGCATAAATTTTTATTATGTTGAGCCTTTTTAGGGCTCTTACTCTCAAGTTTTGAAATTGCTTATTAAAACATAAGTACTCATCGAAAGTCACTCCTAAAAAGAGAGGATTAGGATTATAAGGTATCAGGTCTCCAGACAATCTTAAATCCATTTTCAGTCTACCTGTCTTTTTAAAGTAAAATATCGCCCCCAGGTCATCAACAAAAAGTGCTGAGTAACTAGAGTGCTTTGAGTTTGAGAGCTGAATATCACCTATGTACACTAGAAAAAGCAGTGGAAATAATTTGCCTGGCTATTTTATATAATTTTCTTGCATAAATTTTTTTTTATTCGTGTGTAAAAAAATTCGAAGTATTTCTCAAAATAATGATTAGGGTTAAGGAAAAAATGGCCAAAAATGAAATTGATAATGAATTCAAAAGAAGAATATGCATGTTTCAAAAAGATAATCCGAATAAAAAGCAATCCAAATTAGATGAATTTTTTGTTAAAAACTAATGAATTTCGTAAAATTTTAATTTTTTTTGTCTTTGTTACCAAAAAATTAGATATTTTAATAAAATAAATGAATTTTTAATTTTTTTTTATTTTGATAAGTCGGAAAAAATAATCCGGACGTAGTTTTCATTAGGCTTTTTTAACGCGAGTCTACTCTACTTAAATTAAATTTTTTTTTCTAAACATTGAGTATTAAATAAAAAAAAAACTTTTAGATAGTTAAATTATTGCCTTTTTCAACAGTCAAAAGATCAAAAATTTTACAGTACAGTCCGTTTATAACGAACACGCTTAAAGTGAAAATTCGTTTTAAAGAACAAGAATCTTTTCAATGTAATTTCTTATGGATATAACGAAGTTCGGTTATTACGAATCACTTTTTAACAAATATTGGTGAATTTCTCTTAGTTTATAACGTAGTTAGGAAAAAAAATATTTTTGGTTTTAATTGCCGATTTTTTATAAAAGCCTACTAAATAAAATAAACAATTTTGATATTTTCTAAAGTTAAATAATATTTTTTTACAAAAAAATTAAAAAAATATTATTTAACTTAATAACTCAATCATTTTACACCAGAAGAGTTTGCAAGGTTTACGCTATTATCAAAGAAAATTTACATTCTAAAATGACAGTGTCTGTTAAATAATTTTTAATGTTTTTTGATCGATATTTAAAAAAAAATTAAAAGCTAGATATTCAAATAAAAAACTATTAAAAAAAAATTTTTTTTATTAAATTAAAAATCAATAAAAAAATAATTTTTTTTTTTTTTTTAAATCTAACTAAGCCAGATGAAATAACTTCCCGAGCTTTTCTATTCAAGGCTTTTTAAAATAGAATTTTAAAATTGTCTTTAAATGTTTTAAAATCTTTAATCGAACAAAATAGTTTGCCTAGGTCTTTCTTTACTAATTTCTTAATTAAATTTTAGAACGATCAACTTCTGAATTTAAAAAATTCCCTTTTAATATTAACCCTTTAAAATTTTATATTCCTTTAAGGAATATTTTCATTATTTATTAGTTTCCTTACCGAGATAAAGCTATTTCAGAAAAAATAATTATTATTAATCTTTAATCTTAATTAGATAGAAAATTCCTTGAAAAAAAACTTGAAAAATAATTAATTTTGGTTTTAAGTCAAATTTTTTTTAATAATCCCTTTTTTAAATGACCTATATATGATAAACATTTTTAGGTGTTAAAATTGTAAAATATGGTAGATTCATGTAATATCGCTTTATACCAAAAAAAGCGTTATTAGGCCAATAAAAAGCTCAATTTTTTGAAATTTTGTTATTTATAAATTTTGAAAGAAGTAGCTTCTATTTATTTGATTATATTTTACCAGAAATTATTTTTTTTTACGTTAATTTAAGTAAAAAAAAAAGTAAAATATGGTAAAATAAAGTATTTTTTGAAAGAAAATTAAGAAATTTTTATTTTTGTCAAGTCCACTAAATTGAAAAGGCCATCATTTAATGGACTGACAAAAAAATTCCTATTTTACTGACAAAAAAGACTAAATTTACTGACAAAAAAACTAAACTAGGTGACAAACAAACTACTTCACTGATAATTAAACTAATTGAGTGACAATTAAACTAACTGACTGACAGATAAACTAATTGACCGACAAATTAAATATTTTCGGGATGACAGATTAACCAAAAAAATTGTGACTAATTTAATTAATGACTAATGACTATTATAAAGATAGGCCTCTAAAAAATGAAGTTAAAAGGGTGAAAATTTCTTACCCAAAACAGACGGAAAATATAATCAAAAACCTTTCTGGTCCCGCTAATATTTTTGGGTTAAGATGTGTAGTCTCTATTGTTGGTCAAAAGCCTAAATGATATTTTTGTGACGATGAAAATCATAATGAAGCAAAATGTCCGGTTAAGGAATCCTTAAGCGAAAAATGTCATCAAAAAGCTCATATGACACATAAATGTACCATAGCTGAGAAATTGAAGTCGATAGAAAGACAAAAAATTGACAACAGGGAGCTCTATGTAGAACAAGAAGAAATTGGAACAAACACTGATGAAAATGTGGATGAAATGCCAAAAACCCCAGAATATCAACAAAATGCTATTTCTTCTTTTTTTCCTGTATCATCAAATATTTAAAAAATGTATTCTGTTTCTCTCTATCAAAATTTATCTAATTTTAATTTTAATATTTATCTACTTTTTAAGTAATATTATTTTAACTTTATTTTTTTCTTAATTTTTTATTTATTTTATTTTATTTAACTTTATTTTAATTTTTTATTTTTTTTCTTATTTAATCTGAAGGAGCTTTAGCTCGATACAGATATACAAATAAATAAATAAATAAATACTTATCATATAAAACAATTTTCTCTTCCATATAAAGCAAAAAAATAAATACTTATCGATAAGAAATAAAAAATGTCTAGCACTGAATCAGTAATTCCCAATTTCAATGAAGAGGACACAATGCTTGATATAGACCAAGAAGATGTAGAACGGCAAAAGAGGCAGACCAAAAAAACAAAAAGCAGCTCTGTTTTACCAAAATGATTGTGATTTGAGCAGTTCAGAAAATGAATCCAATCCCGAGCAAGTAGAGCGAGCAGTAGTCGAACAAGAACCTCCTAGCGATTCAGTCATTGCGAAAGAATATGTAACTGAAGCTACAGTACAAGGTACAGTCGAAGCTACAGTGGATTTACCAAGAAAACGAGGAAGACCAAAGAAATCAACAACTCAGGGAAAAAAAAAATAAATTAATCGTTTATATTTTTTTATATTTTTTTATATTTTGTCATTTGAATAAATATTTTCGTCACTAAAATTAGTTTTTTTTGTCTACAAATAAGGTTTTATTTTGTCAGTGAAAAATTATAAAAAAGTCATCTCAATATATAAATTTGTCAGTCGTTTAGTTTTTTTGTCAGAATAATTAGTTTTTTATAGTCAGCTAAAACAAATTAAATTAGTCACCACTTTTAGTTATTTTTGTCATCTTAAAAAAATTTAATTTGTAATCCCCAAAAAATATAAGCCAATTGAAAATTGTGGTAAATTCACGATATTTTACCATATTTACCGTAAAATATGGTAATCTAAAAAAGGATATTTAATGTTAAATAACTATAATTATCGTAAATTTCCAATATTTCTCGAAAAAAAAATTTTTTCATGGAAAAAAAATTTTTTTAATTTTTTTTTGGAAAAGTAAAAAATAATTAAATTTGATTGACTTTTTTGACCAAAATTAACGTATATTAGTGAAGTTATAAAGTTGTAATGTGAAAAATCAACAAAAAAGGAAAAATGGATTTTTTTTTAGATTTAATTTTTTGATTTTTACATTTTGGAAATTAAAATTTAATTTTTTATTTACCTTTGCAATCGTATTAGATTAAAATTTAATAGATATACACTTGACTAGCAAGAAAAAAGGTTTCTTATTACAGATAAATTTTTTTCTAATTTCCTATTTTGATTACAACAATTATTATGCTTAAAAAAAGCTAATCAAAATACTCTTACGTTTTTGTATTTTTATAAAAAAATTCAATTTTTAAAATTTAAAAATTAATTGAAATTAACTAAATTAGTTTTCTTTATACTTTAATTATTTGACTTCGATGGCATCAAGTCAAAAAACAACTCCTGATGCGAAACAACACATTTTTCATAAAGGACAATTTTACTTTGTTGATTATTCATTTTATTCCGCTTAATTTTTATTTTATGACTTTTTTGATGTAAATATAAATCTTCCATCATGTAATTTACACCATGTGTTTTTTTCACTTTTCCAGGCGATAATGATGATAAATTTTTTTTACTCTTCTTTTTAATCTTAATTTTATTTTATTTATCTTCATTTTGTAATTTTGGATTTTATTCAGAAGAAGCCATAATTCGGTTTTTATAAATAATTAAAATATAAATATCTCGAACTGTAAAAAAATTCTTCTTATTCTTTTTTGTTGATTTTTTACAATTTTTTACAAAGATTTACCGAAATTTACGTTAATTTTGGTCAAAAAAGTCAATAAGTCATTCATTTTCAGTCAGTCATTTTATTTTGTTATTTTTAAATTTTTTAAATTTTTTTTTAATGAAAATTGGATTTTTTTTCCACTAAATTTTACAATAATTTTGGGAAATTTACGATAAATACCCTTTTTTAGATTACCATATTTTACGCTAAATATAGTAAAAAATCGTGAATTTACCATAATTTACGTAAAATATGGCGAATTCAAGGTATCGTAGGGGGATCTGTTAAAACATAGAAAAAAAATATAGAAGGCAAAAAATATAGAATGAAAAATGTAGAAATTTAAATTACGTTGAAAAGTAGAATGTAGTTCATTGTTTTTAAACAATTCTTGAAAAAAAAAAATTTGGGTAAAAATTAAGACGCGTGTGTTTTTACAAAAAAGTCTTAGTTTTTCTAAATTTTCTAAATTATTTATTTTTTCAATATTTTTATGATTTTTCTATGTTTTGATTATTCTACATTATTTTTTTTGGCAATTTTATATTTTTTTGAGAAAATTAGTTCATATACCACAAATTTTCAAAAGAATACCCCAAATTCTTAAGTTTTTTCCCCAATTTTTTTAAAAACACCACAAAAAATAAAAAATAACATTAAAATTTAAAAAAAAATACTTTTATTTTTTAATTGATTGAATTAATTAAAATGACAATAAAAATTAAAAAAAACAATTTTTTTATTACTTCCGCCACTATTTTTTTTAATTTTTTTACACATCTGTTGGGACAAGCCCAGTAACGTCTTTTCTTCATTTGCGCACCGCATAGATCACACGATTTTGTTTCTTTTTTAATAATCCCTTGATTTTTTAACTCGATTCTCGCTCTTTTTGGAACATATTCTTCTTCCTAGGACTCATCAAATTCAATTCCTTTTGGAACAGCATTAGAATATTGGGTTTCATTGGGTTGTCTTTTCAGTGCTTCAGCAGTTTTTAGAGGTCTACCTTTTTTACGGTTCGATTGAATCGGGATGTCCATTCCAACTGAGTCGAAATTGCTCCTTTATTTTTTTATTTTATTTTTTTCTTGTTATTAAGTAAAGTAAATAAGAGGAAAAATTTTAAAAAAATATTAAAATTTCTTTTGAATAGCTAAATATTAAAATTTTTAATTTAATTAAAAATTATCATCAATTTAAAAGTATCAAAGATAAAAAATTTAGGTACTTGGTTTTAAATTAGTTTTCATTCTTTAATAAGTAGTGTAATTTTTTAATTTTTTAAAAATAGTGTCAATTAGTTAAAAATATTGGCTTTCTAATTAATTTAGTGTAAAATAATTTATTTATGTATAAACTTAATAATTGGAAATAAGAAATAAAGTTCCCAGGTATTAAATTTGATCAATAAAAATCCTCTCTATCAAAATTCATTTAATTTTAATTTTAATTTCTCTACTTTTTAACTTTTATTAATTTAACTTTATTTTTTTCTTATTTTTTATTTTTATTTTATTATATTTAACTTTATTTTAATTTATTTTTTTTTATTTAATCTTAAGGAGCTTTAGCTCGGTACAGATATACAAATAAATAGAATAAATTGGGATATTTTATTGAAAATTTGTGGTATCGATTTTAATGGTCCTATTTTTTTTCTGTGTTTTAATATACTTCCGTTTCGTAGCAGCAGTGCATAAAGACTAAAAAAAGATTGTGTGCTATTAAATTATAATGTTCAGTGCGATACTTAACATTTAAGCTTAAATAACAAGAAGCTTAAGAATTTGTTTAAAATAGTTTATTTTTCGAATCCCAAGAAAAACTACAAAATAAAAAAAAATATTAAAACATTAAATAATTTTAGATATCCACCCTCTTTATCACACTCACATGCTGTAAAGATTTAAGTTTAAAATTTACGATAGATTTTCTTTAAAAGCAAACATTACACTCACACAGTTATAAAATAGATTTTTATTTACATTTAAAAAGTCATAGATGCTACATTAAATCTTATCTTAATACATAGAATGTGTGCACATTATTGTTCAAATGAATCACTTCTCTACTCTCATTGCTTATACTCAATTTCTTCCTTTAATCAAATAGATCAATTCAAATATCATTTCAATTCAAAAAGTTTGTCTTTAGATATTAAACTAAATCTTTGATTTAATTTAAATAATTTTAATGTAACATGCTTTAAATGCAATGTAGATTTAGAAGATAAAAAAAAATTGAAAATACATTTTCTCAGTCCATTGATAATCGATTTTAATATTTAAATGTATTAACTGACTTTTTGTAGAGTTTATTTGAGATTTTTTTTTTCAAAAGTATTTGTGTTAGCATTCACAATTTAATTTAAAAAAAAAATTCAAATAAAAAATTCCAAATTAGTAATAAAATGAAAATAAAACTTTAGAAAAAATCAGTTAACTAAATTGAAAATCAATTTTATCATTGGATTGAGAAAATGTTTTTTCAATTTTTTCTTATTTTCTAAATCTACATTGTATGTAAATCATGTTACATTAAAATTATTTAAATTAAATCAAAGATTTAGTTTAATATCTAAAGACAAACTTAACCCATCATCAACTTCAAGATGCCATATTTGTTTATTTTTTTTAATATTACTTTCAACTTATTTCAAATTAGGAGAACAAACTTTAGATTAATAATATAAAATAAAAAATAAGCTACGGCAAGCATGCTTGCGGAGACGTCTTACTAGGAAGACATCTATGGTAGCTAGATGCATTGAAATATAGTTACATAAACAAAGTTATTAATAGTTTTCGATTTAAAAATAGACAGATATATAAAAAAGTGAACAAATATTTCACAAAACCCGAAAAAAATAATTGTTCCCTAAGCCTAACTAACTAGACGCTCTATTTTAACGTAATTTATTTTAATATTTAATTACTTGATTAAAGTTGAATTTTAGAAAATATTTATTTATTAGATCAGTTCAAAAATTTTATTCAAAATATTTTCTAGATATTTTTGATTTACAGGCATCACATTTTTTAAATTGTATTCAGTAAAAAAAAAAAAAGAAAAAAATTCATTTAAAATTCAATTAATTACATATACACACACACACATTTTACGAAGAAGTATAATAAAAAAAACTCTTTTTTGTTTCAATTCTTGAGGCTTATTTACATAAGAGAGAAAAAAAAATCTAAATTAAAAAGACAGTATCATCCGAAATCATGACCTGATTATCATCTTGCATTGTATTCAGCGCACTTTTAATATCACTTTGAGCAAATTTTGTGTTTGTGTCCTTGACATAGGTCACAATTGCGTCCATAGCCAGCGCTTGAGTTCTCTCCTTGTGGAATAGCTTGAACAAAATGCTTTTAAACTCCTTGAGCATTTCGGACGTGAGAATGGGCATCGAGTTGGACTTGTTAGTGGATTGGGACTGTGACTGTTGAACAGTGTGTTTTCGCAAGCGTTTCTTGGCCGGCTTATCACTCTCCTGACTGTCCACATCTTGCGGTTCATCCTCTTCTTCTTTGTCGGTCTCGTCCTCGGCCGAGTTTCGCCTAGCCTTTCCTTTGTTTGCTTCTTTCTTGGCCTGCTCCTCTTCGTCCTCCTCTTCTTCGTCCTCCTCTTCGTCAGCATTCGCTTTTCTCTTTGATTTCTTCTCTTTTTCGAGCACTTTCTGAAAGCAGGCATAGCGAATGAGCTCAATAGCGACCATGGCGTCCCTGCTCTCTACTTTGTTTGAAAGGCGAGCTTTGGCATGCGCTGTTGCCAATCTGATC
>QEOQ01000413.1:109004-124862 GCA_010279815.1 Brachionus plicatilis
AAAACTTTAAAAAAAAATAAAATTAATTTAGCCAAAAATTTCCAAAAATGTCAAGTAGTGAAAGTATTCTCTTGAATAACCCTGACGAGTCAATATTGGACGTTGATTATATTGATGAAGAAATTGTTGTTGTTAAAAGAGGAAAAGGAAAAATTTATCATCCGTTATGTGACTTGAAAGATTTTGAAAGAGTCCAACAAAGTATCAAGAATACCACTGTAAATGACCACTGCCACTGTAAATGCGAAAAAAAGAAAACTGGACAATGGTACTCAAAATGAAGAAAATAAATTGTGCTCAACTTGCAACATACCAATGGCTAAAAGAAGATATTTTTTTTGTTCTAGATGCAACTCAAAAAATAAATAAATTTTATTTTTTTTATTATGTTAAATATTTTTTATAATAAAAGATGTAGTTTTTATTAAATTAGACGTGTTTTTATTATTTTAGATGAGTTTCTATTTATTTAGATGAGTTTTTATTAATTAGAGGTAAGCTTATTAAATTAGATTTCTTTTTACTAAAATAGCTAATTTTTTATTAAAATAGTGGTATTTTTTTTAAAATTAGCGGGAGGAAAACTATGGGCCTTATAGCTTTGACTATTGCCGTTTGTGCTGTTTAGAATTGGTGTAGCAGAAAAGCAGAGTTTAAATGTGTACGGATATTTGCTAGCTGTATTTTAAAGTAAGTCAAAATATTGTCTAATTTAAAAATTCTAAAAATGTAAAAATAACAATATTTACATGGATGGTTAATATCTGTGTGATTAGTTAGTATGAGAGCTTCAGTGCAGTCAGCAATATTATTCCATTCAGCAAGTCCGGTTGTGGATTTCTCAGCTATTTTTGTTTAATAAGATATAATTTAGAGTCTTGAACATTTTATGCAATACTTTGAGGCCAGGACTGGCCCCAGTCCAATGGCAAAATAACCCTTAATTTTTTTTCAAAATAATTTCAATTCAATTTAGATCAGTGTTTTGATTCAATCAAACTTAATTTTCAGCATTTAAATCAAAAATTTTTTTATTGAATTTTAAAAATAATGACCTTAGCACCTGCATTTGTCTGAGCTTACAACAATTTTTTATTCAAAAATAAATTCAAAATTTTTGTGTTGATTTTCTTTCAGAAATTTATTTTGCCATTTTTAGCATTTTAGTCGCTCTGAAGTATTTATCAGATGGAATAAAATAAAAATCTATATATCGATGTATAACATCGCCAAGTCTGGCGTAATTTTTATGAATAAATTAAATTAAATAAAAATCCTAATTTTCGTTCAACTTTGTATTGCAATGATTTTTTTTTTTTTAATTTTTTTACTTGAAATTTTCAACTTACATTTTTTTTTGAAAAACTTTAACTTTAGTAGGGGCTTTGGCACAAGCATTTTAAAAGAGCTTTATTATAAAAAATTAATTTTCAAAATTTCAAATCAATTTTGGTATTTACCTGAGCCACATCTTGTTCAGTGAATCCGGGTGGTGCATTGAACCAGTGGAGCACATTGGCTGGAGCAACAGGTTTATTTTTGGAAACAGTCTCATTTGTTGAGTAGCGATTATTGCGGCAATTGGCAAAGTCTTTGTAACTCGGTGTTCCATCTGGCAGTTCGCTTGGCTTTATTGCCGGTTTAAACTCGTTCTGATTGCTCACATGAATATGAATTTTTCTTCCAAATATGTAGACATTGTTTATGTACTGCAAAAAGTTGAGAATTGAATCAGAGGCATTCATCATGGCCATGGCTGAGCCCTATTTGATGATCAAAAATTTGATCCTTTAAACATTTCCGTACAGACACATTTCCGTACGTACGTAAAAATTTATTTCTATTTTATTTTTGGTATTTTTTTTCCCAATTTTTTTAATTGAAAATTTTTAATTAAGTGAAAATTTCAAAAATTCTTTTTATCAAGTACTGAGACGATAATAGAGTTTAAAATCACAAAATTTTAATTTAATTTTTTAAATAAAACTAGGGAATTTTATAGTTTAAAATAAATAAAATTTTTATTTTCTTTGCTTGAAATGTCTTTGTTTTAGTTTTTTGTACGCCAATATCAAGGAGAAGAAATAATTCTATTTTTAAATCGATCGGTTGTTATTGAATCTTAATTAAGTTCCTTTAAAATTTTATTTTTATAAATAATTTTTAGAATCTAGGACAATTTTTTTGTAGGAGTAAAAGTTAAATTTGGGCTTTATTTTTAGAAAATATCCCATATACAGGGTATTTCCTAGCAAATTAAATTTTAATTGTTATAACATAGAAGCGATGTAATTAACTCTAAAAGAAAAAAGGTTGGATTTGGGCTTTACTCTTAGAGTCGTGAACACGAGTATACGGTATTTACAATGCCTAATTTGCTATTAAATTCATAGATACTTTTTTTTTTGCATTTCAATGGAAAAAATTTTAAAAAATTCAAAAAAATAAAAAATATCTAATCAAGTCTTTTAATCTTTGAATTTAAAATTTGATTTTTTTTTAAAGAGGTTGTGCATATTTAATGGGAAAATTCGCTCCCTAGACCATCCCATGTTTATGCCCATATTATATATCATTTTGAAGGTCATCATATTAGGATCATAAAAAAATATGTTTTACGTAAATAAAAGTTTGGGGCCATGAGATAGAAGAGCTTAAAGACTACCAACTCTAAATATTTAAAATATAAGAAAAACGTATTAAAATAAGAACTATGACGATATGAGTGCTGAAAAAAATATTCGTCTTGTATAAAATTTTATGCTCTGTAAGATAAAGCCATTAAGGAAAAACTAAATAAAAAAATTGAGGTTTTATTGAAAGATTTTGATATTAAATAGTATATTTATATTTTTTATATTTTCAATATGGCCCCAAATTATTTTTCTTTAAATTTTTAAAAATACATGTTTTTTAGTGATTTATCTTCAATTATAAGTGATTTTCTTGCTTAAACACCGAAAATTTCTCGAGATCATAGTTAACAAATTTTGTGTTATAAAAAAAGACGATTTTTTCTATTTATAATTAAAAAAAAAAAGAGATAGTTTAATATGTAATATTTTTATTTTATTCCAAAATATAAAAGTAAAGATCAACAGAATTTATTGATTGATTTTCAATTACTCGATTAGTATTTCTATCATCAATTTCAATAAACTTGTTACATATGTAATATATACCTTTAAAATGATTACGACTAGCTTTAAAATTACAACAAAGAAATCGATATGTTTGAGATTCTATTTCTAATGTTTTAGGTACTTTTTCTAAACTAACTGTAAAATTATGGCTCGTTTCAATCAACAAAAAAGGGGGTAAAGTTTGAAATCTACTTAAATTATTGTAATAATAGCTACAAAAGTTACATTTAGACTCATTTTTTAGTATATTTACCATTAATTAATTATTATTGTTTTTTTTAATATTGAAAATTTAATTTAATAAGTCTAAATTAATTTTTATAAGTTATTGATACAAATCAGTTGATTTGTAAAAAATATTTCATCAATTAATTGATAAAATAATCGAATTGTACCTTAAATGGTCATTTTTTGATGAATTCAGAGAAAAAAATGGCTTTTTCATTTTTTAAAAATAAAGTATGTCTACTCTAGATTTTTTGTCTTATTTTAACGCTGTAATGTTTTTTTTATTATGGAAAGTTTTTTTAACTCTTTTTTTTGGAGCGAACTTTGCATGTAAATATGCACAACCTCTTTCTAAGATTGTTAGACTCTAAATTACAGATATATTTCAATCAATTTTTTTGGTTCAAAGATTCAAAATGTCTCGTTTATTGTTAAATTTAAAGGATCCTTTTTTTGTGAATTAATCATTACATAAAAAAAAAAGAAAAGAAAGGTGAAAAAACGTAGAAAATTTTTTAAATTTAGATTTAATATTTAATTAATTACATTTTGATCGTTATTTCTTTTATTTTATAATACATTTTTTTAAATTGTAAAAAGCATGACTTTACTTTTAAGATGAAAGCAAACTTGTCTTTTTTAATCTTTTTTTGCTTTTTAAAAAAATTTAATTGTTAATTTTAAGTTCCCTAGAATAGGATTATTTTTCTTTTAAAAAATCAGATTTGAATCAATATTTATTTTCATTAAAACTTAAGACTAGAATAAGCGACCTAAATAATTTTTTTAAATTTAAAAAATTAATTGCTAATAAAAAAAAGGTAAAATTAAGAAAGATTCAAATGTATAAAAATGTAGAATAAAACTTTGAAATTTAATCTGACAAATAACATTATTTCATTCAAAATAAAAGAATAATAGAAATCGAATAAAATAATATTTATATTTGATTTATTTTGTCAAATAAAAATCATTAATTGTCTATAAAACATCAAATTTTTTATAAAATTTTAAATCATTTTAAAAATGAAATTAATTTTTATTCTAATAATCGGAATTAATTTTGTGGAATATTTGGGGGTAAATTTAATAAAATTGATTTTACAATTTTTTTCAATTTAAAAAATTAAAGACTCAAGAATGTTCTGCCAAATATGACCCCTACATTACAACATTTGACCATATGTAAAAATATTTTTATTTATTTGAAAAAAAATCTAATAAATTTAAATTTAAAACAGGCAATATGGATTTCAGTATGATGGTGACCATTTTATTATGTACGATGATTTTAAGAATACAAGAGTGACATCCGGTTTTCAAAAATGCTTTTATGGTTCATGCACCTGTGCGGTTTATGTGCAAAAGAACAGAAAACTAATCTTTGTTGATTTCTGTAATGTTCAGAACTACGCTTCTCCCACATCCAAAGTATATGGTGTCTCAGTCGAACAAAACTTTATTGGTCCCAAAGCCATTCGAGAAGTTCCAACATGTCCATTTATTTCTCCTCTTCACGAAAACAACAAACAAACATGGGACTCAATACCAACAATTTTGGAGAGTTTCAAATGTGCTCGTCTACAAGGAAGCAGTTATTATACTTATTATCTGGTAGAATAAAAATTTAATTTATTATTTTTTTTTTAATTTAATTTTAATTTAATTTTTTTAATCAGATAAGAACTGTTGAAAATCATTTTGAAGATTCACTTTTGGTCAAATTTCAAATGAAAAATAGAGGAATGCCAATTTTGACAATTAAAGCTCCCAATTCAGCTAATCGCTCAACTGGTGGACTATGTGGTAGATGGGATGGAAAAAAAGACACTGATTTGTATGTTCTTGATAGACACGGTGTTGAATCCTTTGTATCAGTTTCAAATTTAACTTTAATCAGAGATTTTTGGAAGTGATGAGTTTTTTTTTTTTTAATTAATAAAAATCAATTTTTTAAAAATGTTTTAAAAGCTTAAATTCTGTATACAACAAACAAAGTGGCCATTCGAAGCGCTGTGCTGAATGCATGCTCATGTCAGAACGAAGTTTCTACTGTCCATGTGATGATTTTAATTTATTTGATCAGAATAATTACAACCTTCCTCCAAATAGACTCAATTATTGCAAGGTACCAATGCACGCCTGTGTTGAAAAGTATAAATTATTGCTCAAATTGAAAAAAAATTTATTTTTGAATCCTTATTTTTTCCTAAGATACTTTAACATTCAAACTCCTGATCAAAACAATTCTTCTTCAACTTCAGATTTTCTTACTTCAACACAATTTCCGTCCCAAACTTCATCAATTCCAAATCCAGTAATTGCCATGACTTTATTTCTTAGATAATCTTCAATATTATTCTTTGATTTAGATTAAATTTGAAGAAGCTTATGATATTTGTTGGACAAGTTTTATGAATCATTCTGGTTTGAACAAAAGTTTGATCAGTGGATGCTTAGATAGAAATGCAACAATCCAGTTTTGTATCAATGATGTCACAGTAAATATCACATATAATAATATTAAATTTGTCAAAGATTCTAAGTTAATTTTTTATCTTAAAAAAAAAGTTATCAAGTGACCCATCTATTGTGAAAATTCACATCGAATCATCAATAGATATGACCATTCAAAATATCTTGACTAATCAATCAAACTGTGATTTAGAAGATCTACAAATGCTTTGTCCGAATGGTTGCTCTGGAAACGGAGTATGCAAATTTGGTGAATATTAATTTTTTTTTGTATTTCTAATATTTTAGAATTTCAATAATTTTATTTCTATAGTTTTGAAGTTAAGCAATTAATCATAAGAAAAACTCTTGTTTTTACTAGACCTGACACTTCATGATTTAAATTAAGAGAAATTTTTTGAAAATTCATTTTTAAAATGTGTTTAATTGATTTCCCAAAGTTTTTTAAACTAAATTAAATTAGTCAAACATTGTCATTGATTTTAGAAAAGTGACATTAATTTTTTTAATAAAAGAAGCTTTTTAATTTCTAATTTACAAGATCAAAAATAACTAAATGGATTATTAAATGTTGGGTCTAGCTGACCAACATACATAAAAATCTTTTCACCATACATTCAAATCTTTTCACTATACGTAGTTTTTATCAAAACATACATTTGCTGAAAATCATACAAAATTCTTAAAAATATACATAGGGCTGAAAAACAAACAGATTGCTAACAAACATACTGGTTTTTTAAAAAAATCACTTTTAAATTTAGTCCTGTTTAATTTTAGCAGATAAATAAAAGAATTATTTTTAAATAAAAGAGACGATTTATTTTAATTTTCAAAATACAAAAATTTAGTAATAAACTTTAAAAAAAAATGTTTTATTCGATTTAATTAAATTTGATAATAAAAGTCAAAAATTAATAATTAACTAATCTTTTTCAAATGATTTAGTAGACTTTTTTTGACCTCCTTTTTTTGGCTTATTTACAAATTCACGTGCATTTAATAATGATTCTAGTGCTAATAAATGACCACATAATTTATATTTATAATTAATTGTTTGTTTTGTCCGTCTATTCATTTTATTAAATTTTTTGAAAATAATTTTAAATTTAAATTTTTTATTTTTTAATATGCCAATTTTTGTATGTTTTTAAGCTAGTATGTATGTTTTTTAGCATGTTTGTATGTTTTTAAGTTAATGTATGTTTTGAAAAATTTTGTGTATGCTGAAAAGATATGAATGTATGTTGAGAAGATTTTGATGTATGTTAAAACAACAAACCCTTAAATGTTAATCTTGCATCTTTCTTTCACTGAATCAACTTTTTTTGTTTATCCAGAAAATTTTTTTTCATTGAAGTTTATTTCATCTTAAGACTATGGTTTTAGAAAGTGGTAATTTTATGATTTTTTCAATTTTTGACATTTTCTGCCTTCCAAGGACAGTAATTTGTATTATTCAACTTAAAAATATCTTCAAATCAACTTTTCAACTTTTCATTTTTGCAATTTATCAACTTTTCAATAATTCCTTTTTATTAGTTCAAATGGAAATTTTTTAAATTAAATAAATACTTTTAAACAAAAGATATATAATGAAACGAATTAAAAAGATAAATTAGAAATTATCATTAAAAAGCTAATTATCATTTTAAGGATTTGTTTGTTTTTGATACAATCAAAAAATTCCACTAAATTAATAAAAATTTTAAAAACAAAATTAATTTTAGGTAAACGAAACGTCACAATGTTTTCCGCATTGTCAATTTAGAGTTTATTTTGAAATTAGATTTATTTTAACAAAATCTTAGATAAAATTAAGGGGTAAATTTTAATTAGATATTTCAGTGTCAAAAATCTGGATATTTATATTTATTCTTAATAAATAAAAGTTTTTGGTCTCTAAAAACTTTTCATAATTAGTAGTAGTTTAAACTGCAGCTTAGAGGTTATCTAAGCATAGCTCTAAAGAGCTGTAACTGTCGCTTCTTTTTGTTTCGACATCCAAACATCAAGCTTCGCTTTAAAACTATTCAGGTTCTTTTCATTTACCACATCTTCCGGGAGATTGTTCCATCCATTCACGACTCTATTTGTGAAAAAGTTAAATCTAGGAAGACAATTCTTTACATGTTCACGCATTAGACAATAGCTATTTCTCCTTAATTCATATCCGAGGCTCCGGGATCTTGTGTTTAGACTGCAGTTGATTCTTTTATTAAATTCAATTTTTAAAATCTTAGTTAAATTAATTCTAATTTATTTTTTATTTTCTTAAAATTTGCTAAATTGAAAAATTGAAAAGTTGAATAAATGAATAGAACACAAAATAATAATCAAAAAATGAAAATTGTCAAATTTTCAATACAAAAAGTTAACATTAGTCTTTTCAGCTGTCTATTTATTTTTTTCTCAGGACTTAATTAAATTTTCTGCTATCTTTAATTTTTAAAATTTATTTAAATTTTTTTTAAGGTACTATATTATTTATTATTTATTCTTTATAATTACACTGAAAATTTAACTCCTCAAACTCATTTTTTAAATTCATTTATTTCTGCGATTTCAGCTGATCATTTTTGCTGTTATATAATTTAAAAAATCTTAATTAATTTGAAATTTTATTTTCGTTTTTTTTTTTTTAATTTGAAAAGTATTTGAATTATAAAAAAAGGATTCTACTTAATTTAAAGATGACTTTAGTTAAACCTTATCTCTAAATTATTTTTAAAAATTAAGAACAGCGATGTCTCTTGCCCGGATTAATAAACCAAAATTGTTCTTATCCAGGTATTTTGCTGCTAAATTTCTTTTATTTTGTCTTTCTAAAATTTGAATTTAAGTAAAATGTGAATGTAAGCAACCATTTGGTGGGAATGATTGTAGCCAAGATTTAACAAATATCGCAGAATTAACAATAAGTCCACAGTTTTGTGACTTAAGAACAGAAAACTGTAGTCTAATCAATGGATTTGGTTATCCATTTTCTACTAGAGATCCAATTTATGTCAAACTGGAATACATTGAAGTATTTTCTTAGTTCAAATTTTTTATTAATATTTAAAATTTTTAATTTAAAGTATGACACTTACAATAGTGAACATATGTTAACAGAAACCTCAGTGGCCGATACAATTACTGACAACAATATTTTGATAAAGCTTTTTTCCATCAACAGTCTCAATTTATACAAAAACATTCATTCAATTGAAGCTGATTTTGCTTCAAGAGAAAGTCTGGCTTATATTCGTATTTACATAAGTTATTCTAATGAGAGCTTTGTTCAATGGGCAAATGTCACTTTGTATGATTCAAAATGTCGCGCTGAAGATAAAAAGAGTGGTCAGTTAGTAATTTGGAATGACAGATGTGATATTGAAGGTGTTTGCTACATTAGAAATCAAACAAGTCAAACAAATGCATATTTGATTTGTAATCCAAATGAATCCATCCATTCTTGGACTCTAATACCAACACCTGATCCTTTGTGTAACGGAAAAAATGCATGGACGCAATGGAATAATTTTGACTCACCAGATACTGATGGAGGAGATTTTGAATTGTATGGTGACTATAAATATGGCTGTAAGTATCCAAGTGTTGTCCAAGCGAGAACAGTTGAAGGAATAGATGCCAATCAAACTGGACAAGTCAATTGGCTTGTACCATTATATGGATTTTTTTGCTTTAATCGGGAAAATAAAAATGAATGTGCTGACTATGAAATAAGACAATGCTGTGATCTATCAGAACTTAACACCTTTTCAACAGAAACAAGTACAAGTAAAACAGAAAATTTGGAAACTTCAAAGACATCAAATTTTGTGTCATCTAATCCAACAAAACCAAGTTCATGGACGACAAAAAATGAGTAAGTTAAATTTTTATACTAAAAAATTTAAAAAAATTTATTTTGTAATGATTATAAGTAATAATTTTTGTCAGGGATAAATATTTAATACATAGCTCAATTCTGTGTGTCTAAACACTTTTTTTAGCAGAAATTTAAAATTTTTAAAATTTCAATTAGAAGTTTATAATATTATTGAATAAAATGTTTACTTTTCAAATTCTTAATCGAAATTTAACTAAAGCTTTTTTTCACGGCTTTTGATTTTTTGAAATTTGTATGTTCCAAAATCTTTTTGTTTGACATGTTTTCCCAAACCTTCATCACTTTTTGTCAAAATGCTTGGTCAAAATATTCATTATTTAAAAGGTTCTTTATAAATTTTAAATTAAAAATAAATTAAAAGTCACTTGGCGAAACATTTTAGTTCATTTTAGTTCAAATAAAAAGACCTGAAAATAGAAAATTAAATTCGAAATTAAAATAAAAAAATATATTAATTTTAGAAAACTTACTCAACTTTTTGTTATGCATTGATTAAAATAAGAATGTATATAAAAATATATTTCATTTGATAGCATTTTTTTTTCTGTTTAATAAATCAATAATTCCCGAAAATAAAGAGTTTTTTTAGATTATTTAGTTTTTTTTTTAATTTTCGAACTAAGAAATCATGCTTTTTTATGAAAAATTCACCTCTTAAGTAAAGCCAAAATAAAAATTTGAAAGACTTAACTGAAAATAAATTTTGGGTGATCATTTGAAAAATTATTCAAAAGGTTATCTACAACTGATAAAACTTTTGAAACACAGACCACACAAACAACATATTCAACAAACACCTCACAGTAATTTACATTTTATTTTATTAATTTAATAATTGTCATGAAAAGAAAGAGAATAAAAAAAAAATACTTATCTTATCAATTTATTGATTTATTTAAAAATAACTTTTGTAATTTTTTTCAATGTTTTCATCTATTCATCATATCATCTACATTAGGTGTTTTTACATAGATACTTTTATTATACTATCTTGATAAATCTCATGGCCCATAAGATATAAAATAAAAAAAAACTTTTGTTCAAAAATGACATTTTATCATGTTTCCATATTGTAAAATGTCATTGTGAATTTAATAAATCAATAAATAGCAAAAAATCTGCAAAATTCAGAAAATTGGGAATTTGGGATATTGAATTATATTAAAGATCCAACTCAACTTTAAATGTTGGTACAGAAGATGTACCAGCTGCTAAAATTTACAGAACATGTTTTGTTCCGTCGGAATTTAAGCTTAGGTATTTTCTATATTTTTTTTTTGTCTTTTAAATTTTCAATATGCTTAAGACACTGTAAAAAGGTTCAGAAAGTTTTTTTTTAAACGATGCACCGATGACATGAGGATAATTGGGGGGTCTCAAAAAGCAGCAACCCCTCAATTTTTGTTTTTAAGGGCTAAAAAATAAATTTCATAATTAAATGATCAGACTTACAGTTTTTTAATTGTGACTTTTTTTAAAATAAAAATCTTAAAAATTTAATAAGAAATGAACAAATGTAATATTAACTTTATCTTTGAGCTTAAATTTTTAGAAAATTCCGATTTTCAAAATTTTGATTTTTTTGAAACTCGCCCCGTATCCTTTGTATTTAAAGATAAAGATTAAAAAAATACACCACATTTAAATAACTTTTATTTAAGTTTCATGCAATTTCAAACTCTGCAAGAAGCGTGCAAATTATTTTAGCATTTATTTTCAATTTTCTAAAGAAGAGTATTACTTTTCAGAAAGTTCAACTCTTTGTGAAGTGGCTAAAAAGTCCAGTTAAAAAAAAGCTTTTTTTTTTCTTTTCAAAATCTTTATTTTGAGCTTAAGCCAAAAAAAAACGGGATCCCCCCATTCGCTTCTCCCCTCTCTATTTATATCTTTTTTTTATCGAGAGTCATATAACTCCTCGAACATGCAAAAATAAATAGTACAAAAATAAAATATATAAATATCATAAGTAACTTAACGCTCACATACATAATAAATAAATAAACAGATAAGTATCTGTGGTGAACACCACACTCTTCATAACAATATTATTGTTTTCATCATTTTTTGTTATTAATTTAGACGTTTTCAGATTTCGTGATTGTATTTCATCCCATTTTCATGAGAATTTTTTTTTTTTAATCACTTTGACGATTAATTTGTGTTTTTTTAAGAAAAAATAAAATCCTCAATAAAATTAATACTATTTTTTATTTTTTTTTGTTTCAGCCACTTTTTATTTCATTTTTTTTGCCATTTCTTTCTTTTATGCTTATTTTATTTTTACTCAAGAAAAAATTTGAAAATATTTTAATGTAAAATAAACGAGGATTGATGTTGCAAATTTAAAGAAAAAAATCTTTAAAAGTACGAAATAAGTGATCGGGGTTATTGATTTAAACTTTATTTTCTATTTAAAAAAAAAAATCCGAAAAAATTAATTAAAAATTAATAAGCTTTATTTGATTTTAAGTTTAAAAAAAAATATCTTAAATAATTTTTTTATATTTCATTTGATGGTAAGTTTTTTTTTACTTTTAAACATTTTTCTATTTATCTCAAAGTTAATTATCGAATAATTTTCGAATATTGCTTGTGAATTAGTTTTAATTATTCTCAAAAAAATAAGTTTTTTTTAAAATTTATTTAATTTTTATTTAATTTTGATAAATTATGAAAAAAACCATAACATAAATTTTAAAAGCCCTGGAAAATTTCATTAGATTACAAGCAAGCGTTTTAACTCTTTAAGAAGATTCATCATTGAATCAGAGAATTTCCTTAATTTTTGATCTGTGTCTTATAAAGACAAAAAAAAATTATCATTTATTTTGAAATATTAATAAACATGACTTTTTTAGGTGAAAAATTACTCTTGAATATTTTTATCAATCATTTTCTTTTTTCTTTATGGTTTATTTTTGTTCAAGATTTTAAAAAGTGCTTGCTTTGACTTTTTAAATAAAAATCTCATTGAATTATTCAATTTAAATTAAATGAGAAGTTGATTAATTTTTGTGCCAAGAATATTTCGAATTTCATCAAAAGAACGAACAAATTTTAATAACTGAAAGAATTGTGAAAATTTTTTAAGCATTTTTTTTTCGGATTTAAAAAATGGATAAAATTTCGATAAGAAAGCAGTGAAATTGCAGAATTTAAAAAAGTTTTATTTGGAAAAAAAAAAATTCTAAAAATTGAATAAACTGTTGCATTTAGAAAAAGTGCTATTTATAAATTAATTTTGACAATGCTGAGTGTGTTGCCATTTCGAATTTTTCAGTTACTCTGGCGATGAATTAATGCATTTTTTTAAACAAAATAAAATCGTCAAAAATATTGAAAAGAACATTTTTTGAAACAATTTCAAAATTATTATCTTTTTAATTAATTCTGTTCGCTTAAAATTTTTTTCTATTTATTTCTTTTATTTTTGTTTTTGTTTTTACTATGTTTCTTTCTATTTTTTTGACGATTTTATTTTATTTTAGAAAAAAAAATAAAATCGACATTAGACATCGACATGAATTTTAATTTTTATTTTAATAAATTAAAATAAAAATTAAATTCATTTTATTTTCAAGGTAAACTTACTTTTTTTAAATTAAACTGCCTGATTTGATTTAGAAAAATTAAACAACTCTCGAAATAAAATTATCAAAAATATTTCAAATTAACTGGAAAAATAGATAATCAATGTTATGATTTTGAACAAAATAATAAAACAAAATTCTAAAGGAAAAGAATAGAAATTCAATTTATTAAAAAGTATATGAATTTAATGGCTAGATTAGTATTTATCTTTTGAACTTTATTTTTAAATTATTTTATCGTCATTTTATATATACTAGTATATTTTTTAATACTCTTACAGTTAGATAAATATTTAAAATTAAATATTATTTTATATTTTTATAAAGGTCCACATTGAGTCTAAATAAACCTCAAATTTATTTTAATGGCACTGTTAAACTCAATATCCCAATTGGTGGAAAAATCCTTCCTTTGCCAAATGGTGATCTTGTCAGAGGAAGTAGTGGGAATTTGATTGAAATTTGGGATTTACAAAAAGGAATAATAAAGAGAAATTTGACAAGTCCAAGTGTTTATACTCAACCAAGTGTCTTTGGCCTTTTGTCAAATGGTGATTTAGTTGCTGGATATTGGTACACCAAAACACTTTTAGTTTGGGATTTAAAAGCAACAAATGGTGAACCGTTGAAGAGGATAATGCAAACTAATGATCATTTTTTCTGCTTGACTGTATTGAAAAATGGTGATTTAGCAATTGGTCAACAACGGGGAACAAATTTTTTTAATGATGATAATTATGACATAAGGATAAGAAATTCTCAAAATGGATTTAAAACTAAGCTTGTTGGACATACTTGGTTTGTTAATCAAATAATTGAATTACCTAATAGAAATTTGGTAAGTTGTTCTAGTGACACTACAGTTAAAGTATGGAACATTTCAAATGGTGCTGTAATTAAATCAATTGCTCATAAATCGTCTGTTTATTCGATTACTTTCTTACCAAATGGTTATTTGGTAAGTGGTCTTAAAGATGGAAGAATAAACATTTGGAATTTAGAAACAAATCAATTGATAAGAAATTTAATAGGACATACAAATCACATTTGTGAAAATAACTGTTTGCATGTTTTAGCTAATGGTGATTTATTGAGTGGTTCTTATGACAAAACCATCAAAGTTTGGAATCCAAATGATGGCACAGTCAAGTTTACATCACCATTACATAAAACAGAAGTCGTTCAATTGGCTGTTTTACCAAGTGGGAATATTATAAGTTCATCTTATAATGAAATTATTGTTTGGAATTAATCTTAACAATTGGTTCAAAAATTAAATTTAGCCAATCAGAACAAAGGTTCTTAGATTGTTTTTTAATTTTAATTTTGCTTTTCTTTTTAATAAAATAAAAAAAACCGCATTAAATGAAGAAAGAATGGAATTAATTTTCAATATCATAATGATAATGATAAAATCTAATAGCGTAGAATTTTTGTTTATTTTTAAAACAAAAATTGTGAATTGTTGCTTTTAAAATTAATAAATGAGCATCAGTGATGAGATAATTGCACACTGTGCAATTATCTCATCACTAATCAACTAATCACTATCATACATCTCATCATTAATTCAAATTCGAAAATTTGACTTAAACAATAAAAAAAAGTAAAGTCAATCCGATATCTTTTGGCTTGACAGTCAATTAAATCAATTAAATTTCGGCTCAAACTGATACGATCGGGCTTTCTTGTTTTAAATTAAAAATTTTGTTTATTCCCCTCACTAAAACAAATTTAAATTCAAAAACAAGATTTATTAGTTTAACAAATTTAAATTTCCAAATATACAAATTTATATTCAGAAAAATTATTTTATCTTTTTGTCAAACTTTGTGTAGCTTTGAGTAAAAATCTCATTGAACATAACATTGAAAAATAGTTTTTAGCAGGATAATGGTTAATTTACGACGTTAAGTTAAATAAATATTTTTGTTCTTAAATATTTGTTTAAATAATAATTTTATTATTCACTGAAGTTGCTAACGCTCCAGACTTGTTTTTAAGTCACATTTTTAAGTCACAGAAATTTAAGACAAAGTTATGACTTGACTTTATGACGTTATGATCACAAATATTTTTCTACCTAATTCTCAACTACTGTAAAAATATTTTTTCCAATTATTTATCATTGTTTAAATGGTCGTGAGATTTTTCCATTCAATGATTTTGAAGACTATAAGTGTTAGGGTTAGGTTGCCTTGATTTTCGTAGATTTATCTAACAAAATCTAGGTATTACGATGGTCGTGTCTGTCTGTCTGTCTGTTCAGTTTTTTCAAAGTCCTTGTAAACGTCTGAAACCTATGTAGACTAACTAATTAGACCACGGAGAGTTCAAAAAAAGCTATTAGAAGTTTGTAGATCGACTTTTCCAAATAACCTTATCTGCTAACCCTAGTAGTAGTAGTTGTAGTATAAATGCTGTGGGAGACTTGAGTCTCCGAGTAGTGGCGCACGTAGACGCCCCACTTTAAACAGGCAATTGCCAATTTTTTTTAAATAAGCTATTTTTAAATAACTTATTTTTA
>QEOQ01000413.1:138989-149992 GCA_010279815.1 Brachionus plicatilis
ACCGCTGCGGTCAGACCCACGCCGGACGACCCGCGTCCAGTCGTGGCTATGGCCCGCGGCGCCGTGTACAACACATAGCGCAGCATCTGAGACTTGGCCACTGACGGATCGCCTATCAACAGCACATTTATGTCGCCTCTCAATCGCGTTCCATTCGGTAGTATCTTCTCCACGCCGCCCAGCAACATGCACAGAACTGCTTTTTTAATGTAGTCGTGTCCGTGGATGGAGGGCGCAATTGAATTGGCCAAAATGTCAAAAACATCTCCTTGCTTTTGGTGAGCAAATTTCTTAATCTTTTTGACATCTTCTGTGGTGAACAAAAAATCAACTTCTTTGTTGAGTATTTGCACATTGTTGGCAATGAGGACAGTCTTGAAGGTGGCATTGGTGAAGCCGTTGTTCTTGGAGGGCAAGCAGCGAAAAGTGCCGACCACTTGGACCCGGTCGCCCGGCTTGGCCAAATCGACCAGGTCGTCGTCGACTATGATGTCGACGGAGCGCGGCAGCTGACCTGCGGGCGCCTTCTCCGGCATCTCCTGCACACTGTAGGTCTGATGGTCTTTGTACTTGGACAGGCCGAACTCGGTCTCGAGCAGATTGCCCTCGTCGTCCTTGGTCGGGTAGACGGACGAGGAGGGAAAAGCGTCCAGTGACGTCATGTCAGTGTACTTGCGTTCGGTGATTTTCTTGGTGGCCGGACAATAGTGGACCGAGCGGATCACCTTGGGATTGATGAGCGAACACTTGATCACGATGCCTTCGACGCAGACCATTGAGCCGATGAACGTGGAGAGGAGTGTTCGCGGAGAGACGTGGTTGGCGCCGAAGCTGCCGTCGAAGCCGACCAGAAATTCGTCGAAGTTTTTCGAGTATGTGGCGTCGATGGCCGAGACGAACTCTTTGAGCGCCCGCTGAAAGCAGCCGAGCTCTTCGAACGAGTTGTCGATCATGCCGCGTGCTCGCTGCGCCTTCTTGCGTCTCAGGTCGTTTATGTTCACGACCAGACGGTGACGGTTCTCTGCGATCATGTCCTTCACTTTGCTGCTGTAAAATCCCTGATCGTTCTGAAAAGAAAAGAAATGAGTTAATTTTTTTGGTTTTTGGTTTTATGATGATGATGATGTGTACGTCGTCGTCCAAAAAGTCCAAGTATTCGCGCTGGATTTCGCGCAAACGCACTTCGTCGCCTGGGTCCATTTTTTGTTCTCTTTTCAATTTTCAAGTTAAAAAAAGTTAAAATTTTTTCTTTTTTTTTTTTTCTTTTTGAGCGAGATTTGTTTGTTCAAAATTGAGCGCTTGGTCTTGTAGCTTTTTTTTAAGTCTGCAGATTAATGTTTTGTTGCTTTTTGGAGTGTACAAGTGGATTTGTGATTTTTTTTTTGATTTTTTTGATGATTTTCAAAAGAAGCAATATCAACATGAAAATATAAATATTAAAAATTAAAATTATTTTAAAATTAATTTTTTTTTTTGATTTTTTTTTGATGATTTTCAAAAGAAGCAATATCAACATGAAAATATAAATATTAAAAATTAAAATTATTTTAAAATTATTTTTTTTTTGTTTCAACCGAATTTTAAAATTACAAATTTTTTTTTGAATAAATTTACAATAAAAATAAATGCTTAATGCTTTTTTTTTTCTCGACCAAATCATTTAATTAACACTATAAGGAAAGTTTATAAAAAAAAAGTGCAAAAAAATATCTGGCATTGTGAAATTTGGTACAATAAACAAAAACAAAATATTAAAAGTGCCAAAGCTTAAGTTCTGATAGACCAAAACATGTTCTGTAAAGGCAAAATGTTATTTATTGTGCATTTTTATATTTTTACATTTTTACATTTTTGAGAGAAGAAAAAAAAATCTCAAAATCAAAAAATCTAAAAAAATTTTCATTCAAGAAAAGTAATAATAAATTCGCAATTACTTAAAAAGGAGTTTTAGAAAAATTTAAATGTAAAAACCAAGGATAATTTTTTGAAAATCCCTTTTAATTAATTACAAATTTATTATTACTTTTATTGAATGAAAATTTTCTTAGATTTTTTGATTTTTAGATTTTTTTTCTTCTCTCAAAAATGTAAAAATGTAAAAATATAAAAATGTACAATAAATAACATTTTGCCTTTTGTAAATTGTAGCAACTGATACATCTTTTGTACCACCTGCAAAACTCAGAAGATAATAAATTCGGGATATTATATTATATTAAAAGTCCAATTCAACTTTAAGTGGTGGTACAAAGAATGTTTAAGTTGCTACAATTTACAGAACATGTTTTGGTCCCACAGAACTTAAGTTTTGGAATTTTTAATATTTTGTTTTTGTTTTTTGTACCAAATTTCACAATGCCAAAATATCTAAGGTATAGTTATTTACATAATTACATAAAAATTACATATAAAATAGAATTATCTAGAAAAATCGACTTTTTAGTAAGTCATTTAAAATATTAAAATTTGTTTTTGTGACATATTATAACTAATGAGTGAAACAACATATTCAATTGAATCAACCAAACCACGATTGTTCTTTAAGAATATGATAAATTACAAAAAGTGAAATTGAATTTTTTTTTATTTAAATTATTTTCATTGCGTTATTTTTTTTTTCCAAAATTCTGTTCAATACTAAATCTTAAATTTTGAAGGCAAAAAATCTGATTTTGAATTTTCACCATTTTCACCAACTTTAGTTAAAAATTAAAATATACTAAAGCGAAACAATTAAAATTTTTTACTTCAAATTTCAAAATATTGATTAATATTTAATTTCCACTTCAGATAAATATTGATATGATATTGATAGAAAGGATTTAATAAAGTTTAGTCATTTATTGTTTTCAAAAAATTAAAAATTTTTTTTTTTTTTTTAAATCTAAAATTTGAAATTTTGATTTAGAAATTTGCATTTGATCATAAACTTCAATTTGCCTAAAAAAACAAGCAATTTTTCAAGCAAAAGAGAAAATTTTTATATTTTGAATTTTTTAATTACATAAAACAAAGTTTTTTTTTCTTAAAAAAAGGTTATTTTTTTTTGGGTCTAGTGGAAAATGTGAACAATTGTTCACAAAAAAATGTGACCATGAGTATCAAGTCCAAAATGTGAACATTTTGTTCACATAATCTCTGGTCACATATTTGGTGACCATAAGCTGGTCACATAAAAAAAATGTTCACCAAATTCTAGATTAAAAAAATAAAAATTAAATAATTTAAAAAAAAAACAAAAATTTAAAAACACTATTTTATAATGCTTAGATCAAATTCAGAAGTCGATCCAAATGAATTCGGCGAAGAAAATGGTGGGGATTTGCAAGATGTAGTTATAAATGAAATTGGCGAGAGTGAAGATGATAAGACAGAATCCGTAACTTTAGTTAAATCAAAATCCGATGATACACCAATAAATAACCAAGATAGTGATGCCGAGTTGAGTTTTAGTGAGAATTTAATTACAATAGATAAGGAATTATGCGTGTTAAATCTAAACGCAGGAGAAAAAGCAATATATTACCGTGTGATTTATTTGGAGAATTAATGAAAAACATCAAGGGTTGCATATGCCAAAAAAACATAAAAACTAATAAAAAAAGGAATTGGAATTAATCTTTTTTTTTATTTGCATTTAAAATTAAACTTTGGGGTATTATTAATCGATCTCTTACATTACTTAAATGATCACTTAATAAAATATATTATTTTATTTTTTCTATCTATAATATTATTTATTCGATTAATTTGATTAATTAACTGTCTCTAATAATAAATATTTATGTATCCTGAGTTTTTTTGTCACTAAATTTACTGAAGATGAGTATGATTATGATGAATATAGCTCTTAACTTATTTAATGAACAGTTGAAATTATCTCTTGATTTAATTTAATTATCTCCTGTGAGAGTTTTTTTTTGTGGATATTTAAAGATGATCTAATGTGATCTAAGTTTTATCAAAGTATTGAAATGTCTGATAGTGAGTATCGAGTAGCTGATGACTATGTAACTTCTGAATCAGAATCTGAAGACGAGGTTCAAGAATCCAATAAAAAGAAAAGAACCAGGAAGAACTGGATCTATGAGAGAACATTCGACGATCAAGAAGCATCCAAAGACTGGTTAGATAATGAAAAGATTTGGTTTTCTCTGAAAAGTAGTGAAACTGAGGCCGGTTTAAGAGTTGATTATCGATGCAACCTAGTTAAGAGAAAAGGACCTCAATGCGCAGCTGCAATTTATTTACTTTATAAAAGTGAAAATCTATCAGTGGCTTTATTTAAAACAAAGGATCAACACAATCATGATGAGATTGCCAACACTGGGCATGGTATTAACATAGAGACCTTTAATCATCGTATCAAATCAAAGTGGATAGCGAGGATACAAGTATATATCCAGAAGATTATTTTATTTGAGATTTTTTGAAATTTTTTATAATTCTTTTTTTTTTAAATCAATTTTATAAATAAAAATAAGAGATACTTTAAGTAAAATTAGTTGCTGTTTTATTTAATTTAGGAGACAGATTAATAAATATAAGTTAAGGGTATTTAGTAAAATAAGAGATAGAAAAATACTAGTGATCGATTAAGTAATTTTAGAGATCGATTAAATACCTCCCTTAAACTTTTATTCGAAAATTAATGTTCACAAAAAATAAAAACTGGACTCGAAAAATTTTTTTATTTTTTTATTTATCTATTTTGGTCACCAAATATATGACCAGAGATTATGTGAACAAAATGTTCACATTTTCCACTAGACCCTTTTTTTTTAATATAAAATTTAACAAATTTAAGTCGGATTTTCTTGATCATAGCTTTTTCATTTTGTTGTATATTAGAAGCTGATTGATGTATCTCTCGGAAAAAAATGTGTCACACAAGACCTAAGAGCCTTGGCAATAATGTGCTGAGATTAAATGAAATGATTAATTATTTTTTTCTTTCAACAAATTACAATGGACCTATCTAGATTGTAAAAATAAATATTTAATAAATTACTAGAATTTATCTAATAAACAAACGATAAGAGATTATTTCTTATCTACCTTTGACTTAAATTAAGTGGTTGAAAAAAAAAAATATTTTTTTTCATTTTATTGTTCTATTAAATTCAATTTTGATAACAAGATAATTTTCAAAAAGTCAATGGATTATTAAATTTTGATCAACAACAACAAAAAAATGTCTCAAAAAGAAAATTTTGACTTTGAATCATTGAACAGTATTGTTTATCTATTTTCATCTTATTTTTTTATTTTAAAATTATGAACTATTAAAGCCAAGCGGTTGTTGAGTCAACGATCCACTGGAATACCATCGTTGCCCTTTTCCAATATAAGACGGCGATTTGAAAAAAACTCTGACGCCCAAAAAACTCAAAGCCTAAATGAAAAGCTCGATCAGGTTTTGGTCAATGTTCAAGATTTAAAAAGAGATGTGGCTGGCCTCAAGAGACAGCTAGATAGCCAAGAAAAGCGTTTTTCTAATCTGATTAATTTTAACAATGAAAATTTGGAGAAAAAAGTAAATGTGATATCGACCAAAGTGAATTATCTGGAGAGCAACATTGGAACAATAAATAGCAACTTTAGCCAGCAAATGATTTATGAAGCCAAAGAACAGCTCAATCTTGATCTTAATATTCCTTTGGTAATTTTCTAAATATTCTGCACTCATGTTATTAGTGCTGGATGATTTTAAATTTTTTAGATATACAATGGTCAAGACTTGCTGAGTGTACCGTTTGACAGCAATGACATAGCTTCTTATGGAATTGGTTTGATGGACATTTTGTTTTATCCTGAAGAGCAGAGCATTGCCATGGTTGAGTCTGATGAGAATACGATCAATTCGCTTGATAGAAAAAAAATTGATCAAATAAAAAGTATGTTTGAAAAAGAAAATAATTTTGCCTTGAATTAATAGAGATTAAGTTTGTTATCTAAAAAAATTGAATTCCACTGAAGCATTTAAGAAAAATTGGCCTATTATAAAGAAAGCAATTAGAGAAAAATGCTTGTATACGAGAAAGATAGTCAGAGGTAAGTTGACTAGTGATAGAAATTATTCTAAATTGTTTTTTTGAATAGACTATTCTAATTTGGATGCGAAAAATTGAAAAAATTTGAAAATAAACTTTTAAAGCTAATTTTTTTTTATTAATTGATGATTAGTTTTTTTTTGCAAAAATTTTAAAATAAATTACTTTTTGTTTTTTGTTTTTTACTATATTCGCCTCTTCTTTTCAAGAAGTATTAAAGCTTCTATTTGATTTCTGGATATTTGATTTAAATTTTAAAAAATTAATTTTTAATAACTAGTTGAAGATTTAATGAAAGATTTTTGCAAAATGTTAATAGATAAAAAAAGTGATCTGTAGAAGAAATGTAAAGAGAAGATTCATGTTTTTATAGTCTTAACATTTAAAATATTTTTAAATTTTGTTAGCAACAAAAAAAAAATTTGAATAAAATAAAAAGAATTATCAAAAATGATTTATTAAAGATTGGTACAAAGTTTTTTGTTATCTTTTAAACAATGGAAAATTATAATTAGCTTCATTTATTTTATGAATTTTTAAAAGCGAATTTTTCTTAATAAAACGATTTAAAAACTTTAATAAAATAAAATTATTTTGAATTGTTAATATAATTTGGGTGGTATTTAAACTATCACTATTTTTAATAGAAATCGTCACTAAATTTAATCAACATTTATCACTAATTTTAATGTAAATCATCACTATTTTTTATTGAAAACATCACTAAAAATTAGGCAAATTGAAGTTCATGATCAAATGTAAATTTCAAGTCAAAATTTTTAGTTTTTGATTCAAATAAAATGGTATTTTTTATCAATTTTTTAATAATAAATGACTATACTTTATTAAACATTATTTGTTTAATCTATAATTAGATAGAAAATTATATGAATTTTTGTCTGAAGTAAAAATAAAATCTTAATCGATATTTTGAAATTTTGCAATACAAAATTTAACATTGTTTCGCCGTTAAATATTTTAATTAATATTAAAATATCATTTAAAGTCATAATTTGGATACCTTAATGTCGATTTTAAATTTGTCTTTAAAATTTTCAAATAAAGATTTTAGAAGAATCAATTAGAGGTCAATTAGAAAAGAAAGAATTGTTTTTTTTTTTAATTAAAATAATAAACATATTATGTTTAATTTAAAAAAACTTTAAAAAAATCTAATTTCATCATTTTTATTGAGATTTGAATCAATTAAATTTTGATCATTTGATTATGATCATGAACTTCAAGTTGCCTAAAAATTATCACTATTTTTGACAAAAATAATCACTATTTTAAATGGAAATCGTCACTATTTTATAAAAATACCATCACTAATTTTGCTGTAAATCATCACTATTTATAATAAAAACCTAACTATTATTAATAAAAGTTAAACCTAAATAAATGGCTTAAAGTACCAATTTTATAAAGATGACTAATTATAGAATAAGAAATCAAATAAATGAACATTACGCAAGAAAGAATTTTATTAGTGATCAGAATCTATTAAATTGATAATTAAAGAAATACAAAAATAAAAGAGATGGTGATTTATAAAAAAGGTTAATTAGCAAAATGAAAATCAAGCAATTATTGAGTCAAGATGCAAACGAGGCTCTTCGATTAGGCTTGCATCACCCGATGTATCGTCATCGCTGTAGTACGTTGGAACACAAGAGTCAGAAGTTGATGACATTTTGTGAAATAAATTTATCAAAATCAATTGATACGAGTACTTTTCAGACTTGATTTTAAGTCACAAGTCTTAAGTCAAGTCAATGACTATAATTTTTTTTTTCAAAAAAAACTTAAAAAAAAAAATTTTAAGTCGAGGCATAACTGAGACTTTAGATTTAGTTTTTTTGCGAATCAATTCGAATTTTATCCAATAGTTCTGCTTGCTTTCCCCTCAAATCAAATTGATTCAGTCCAAAACCGAACGGTCTTGTTTGGTCTCGATTTAGCTCGTTTCTCGCAATAAGAGCAAAAAGTTTGACCTTGATTGCGAGGAACGAGCTTTATAAGCAGATGTAGACGTGTCTGAGAAAATCTTAAGCGCAGTAAAAAAAAAGTGATGTCGAAAATTGAGATTAATACACGCATTAAAAAATATAATCCCATACAAAATATTATAATCAATAAAAATTGCTCTATTAAATTAACAAAAATTCTTCCATTGATCTCTGAAATTAAATAAAAAATCAATAACGTCTCGTTACTCGCATATAAAGCTCGGCTTCCCTATCTTAACACTAATTTAGGTAATTTAGCTATAATTAATAGTGATATGTTCTAAATTAAATAATTTGATTGATCAATAATTAATTTGACTATGTTATCTATTCTCTGATCGAGAATCATTATTTAAAGTATGTATGTATATTTTCTTTTATACATGTTAATAAAATTAGTGACAATTTCCATTAAAAATAGTGACGGTTTAATATTGCCCCATTTAATTTTTCCTTTAATCTTACTTTTTTAAAAATTTTTTTGTGATTTAAATTATTTTTTTAATCTTTTGTTATATCCGATTCAAAAACAAATGATTATAAAGATAATTTAAATCACAAAAAAATTTTTAAAAAAGTAAGATTAAAGGAAAAATTAGAATAAACTAACGAATAAATTAGAAATATTAAAATAAACAAATTTAGAAACACTTTTAATTAATTTTTTTTTAATTTGATGTTTTTAAAAGAGTAAAAACTCTACAATTTTGTTTGTAATATGCACACCATCAAAAAACATCTGATTAAAATATGCAAAAAAATACACAATTTTTGCAGAGCTTAAAATTCGTTTGTATAAATTTGTACAATATTGTACTGTTTGCAGAATCATTTTAGCACAATTAGAAAAAAATAACGTTTATTCTTTTGTATTAAAATTTCACATTGCCTAAATCATCTCTTTCTTATTTTGATTCTTAATTAAAAGCTGATTAGCATGTTTAAGCAGATCTTAAGCTTTGTTTAAAAAAATGTTGTAACTAAAGAAAAAAAGTCAATTATTCCAAAAATTTTATTTTTTCTATAATTAAAAAAAATAGTAAGTGTTTAATTTTTAACAATTTTAAAACTCACGTAAGATGATGATGCATGCTGCAATATTCGCTGATCTGATCGTTATTTAAAAATAGAATTTAATTAAATTTCATTATTGACAACACCCCATACTGCTTTAACTCTAATTATTTCGGGTTTTTTTTTAATAAAAAATGGCAGTTTTTAAAATTTGATAAAAAACAAAAATGATTCACATTATTGAAAAATTTTTAAAAATTTATCTGTTTAACTTTTGTCTTTTAACAATAAATTAATAAAATAGTGGGTTAATTAATAAAATATAATTAATAAAATTCATAATATAATATAAATTTTATTCTTAGTAAAAATAATATAAAGTTAATTTTTGTTTAATTAGTAAAATTCATTAGCAAAAAATCAATCATAAACATATTGTAATCATTTTCCTGTTTCATGCTTTTCTAGTCTAGCTTCACAAAAATACATAAAAAGCATGATAATTTGATCAAAATTTTATTTTATTCTACAAAAGTATGATTTTCAATATTTCCAATTTTACAAATTGCAGTCAACCTCAATCATTCGATGATGTATCCAAATTTTTAAATTGTTTTAGTTATTTTACACAAAAAAAAATTCATGTTACAATTTTTGGGCTTCTATTATTTTTTTTAATACTTTTATCAAATTTAATATTGGCCAAAAATTTGCTCAAAAACAAGCATTAAAAAATGATTGTTTAGTCAAACGATTTAAAGTGATAATCTTTTCAATTTGGACATTTAGTTTTTTAATCTGGATTCCAATAACAAATGCATTTGGCGTGGTTCCTTATACTCTTGATGTTAATTTTCAGTCAAATTTACAAAAATTTACACTCTCTTTTGTTCTCTGGTTTATTTTATTGATGTTTTTGTTAATAGTAGGAATTTTTTTGATGTTCAGCATGAATATTCTTAAAAATAAACGAATTTCTTTGATATCAAATGCAAATGTAAATTCGACTAATGGAGGTCGAATTAAACGAATAAGAACACTTAATTTGCATTCACAATTTAAAATAGTTCTTTTGGTATTAACATTTTGGATTCAGTGGATGATCCCTTGTTCATTGTATGTGTTAGATGTTTTATTTGATTTTTTTTCAGAACAAACTATGTACAATATATACTGGCTTACTTATACAGTTTGTTTCACGGATCCAATCGTAATATATCTCTTTAATCCTAAAATTGGAACAAAAATTAATATTCCACATGGTACAAAAAAAGCATAGAAAAAAACAAACTCAATCAATTTTTTTATAATAAATAGTTTAAATTTTTGCATAGTACTTTTTTTTTTAATGCCTACAAAATTTGAAGACTTTTTGACTTGTAAAATAATTCAAATTTCAATTTCAAAGTTAATCAACAGGCTAATTCCCTTGTCTTAGTGGACTTATTTATACTTCATTTATTCATCACTCTTTTTTTTTTATTTTATACCATCCAATCTCAGGAAAAAAAACTAATTTTTTAAATTAAATAAAAGATATGTTTTTTATTTAAAGTCATGATAAGTTTTTATTTTTTTATTTTGAGTCCTTTAATAAAAAGAAAATCTTTCTGCAAATCTCGAAATAAAATGAATTTTTAAGGCATCTTGAAGACGATAATCAATTCAAAATATCATTTCAATTCAATATTTGGATTTAACTTTAATAATTTTAATGTAACATGATTAACATGTTATGAAGATTTAAAAAGTAAAAAAATTTTCTCAATCCATTGATACATTGAAATTTTAAATTCATAACTTCAAGATTCATTCATTCAAACTAAAATAATTTTATTTTTCGATTAAAAAAATTATAAATTTTAAAACATTAAATTTTTTTGTCTTAAAAGTAAGCTTTCATTAAAATATTTAAACCTATTAAAGT
>QEOQ01000413.1:150021-164321 GCA_010279815.1 Brachionus plicatilis
TGACTTAAAAAAAAAAAAAAATTTAAGTCAAGTCATAACTTTGACTTAAATTTTCGTGACTTAGACTTAAAACTGTGACTTAAAAACAAGTCTGTAAAATATTACTGTTTATATTTTGATTTTTTGATCTTGATTTCAAACTTCAATTTGCCTGATAAAATCGATTTTTAATTTATTTAAATGATTTTTTGTAAAGTTTTATTTTTATTTTATTCCCTATTTGGAATTTATTATTTGAATTGGTTTTTTAAATTTAATTGTGAATGCAAAACACAAATACTTTTGAAATAAAAAATCTCAAATAAACTTTACAAAAATCCTAATTTAGATTAATATATGGCAAGTTTTTTTTCTATTTAACAGTTTCAGCGGAACATTTTGAATTCGAAATGCCCAACTCATATTGAACACCAAAAAATATAAATTGATATTTAAAAAGCTAATATACTAAAATTTAGGAAAACAAAATCATTTTCTAATTAAAATCTCCAAGATGGGTTATTTTTATCACTTTGATTATTTCTAAAATAGAAAATTTTCAAACAAGTTTATTTAGTAGTAGTAGTAGTAATAAAAACTGCTGCATGGTTTTAGGCCATGCGGAGCGCGTAAACAGTAGATGACGCCCTATGGCAGTTGTTTTTATGCTCGTCCAGCTTGTTTTTGAATGCTTTGACTGAATTTGAGTTAGTTATCTCGTCTGGAAGCATGTTCCACTCGTTTGCAACTCTGTTGTTAAAGAAGAAGCGTCGTTGATTGCAGCAGCGAACTATTTCACGTCTAAAATATCCCCGATGACCCCCTCGAGGGTTTGAGCGTGCAGGAGTTATGTACCAATTGATAGTCTCGAGTCCTGTTTCTAATTTAAATTTTTGAATTAAATCGCCTCTTGTTCTTCTTTCTAGTAGTGTGCTAAACCCAAACTTGTTACATCTTTCTAAATACCCCAGATTTTTGTAAGAGTGCGGGATTTTGGTTGCTCGATGACATTACTGGACCTTTTCGATCTTCTTGATGTCTTTTAAGGTGTATGGATTCCAAGCAGCAACAGCGAACTCTAAGTGTGGTCTGAGAAACCCGGTATATAACTTTTTCCATAGCGCTGCATTGCGGCAAGTAAAGGTATTTTTTAAAAGGCCTAGAATACTGTTGGCTTTTGAAACTGCTCTATTCACTTGATAACTAGGTTTAAGATCGTCAGTGATTAAAATACCCAAGTCTCGTTCATAAGTTGTTTTTAATATTCCGATTCTATTTGTTTGTGATCTGTGCATTGAGTAATTGAATTTCGGATTATGTCTACCGATGTGCATGATTTTACATTTCTCTATATTAAGGGGCATTAACCAAGTGTCGGTCCAGTTGGTTATTGTATTTATGTCATTTTCTAACCTCGAAATGTCATCAATAACGCTTTTTGAATCGATTATGCTAAGTAGCTTGGTGTCGTCAGCATACATTTTACATTCATTTTTTATGTTTTAAATGAAATTTATTTCAAAATTTTAATTCTTAAAATAAATTTGTCATTTGATATTTTCTATCTTAAAGATACCACGAACTTTTTTATTCTATCAAATTATACAAATTATACAAAAGTCCATTTTTAAAAATGCAAGATTTAACTATTTGTCAAATTTAACTCTTTAGTATTCGCATGTTCGTTTTTTCTACTTTATTTTAAAATCGATTTTTTTAAAAAAATTTCCTCAATTACTAAAATTTCCGGTAGAAAAAAATTAAATTTGTGTTTAGATTGTTATTCTGATTTTTTCTTTTTTTTTTTAATTTTTGACGACTAGATTTTTAATTTTATTCACTTTTCTTTTTGGATTCAAATTAATTTTTTTTTTCAGTAAATACTTTCCAATTTTAATTATTTTATTTAGATTGAAATTTTAATTTTTATTTTATATATAATTCTAAATTAATATTGTAATTTTATTATAATTAAAGGAATTTCAATGAGAATTTTAATTATCTTATAAAAGAAAACCTCGAATTTATTTAAGCAATATTTTATTGAATTTTTTATTTTTATAGAAAATTATTTTATATTTAATCATAATTGTTTGAAGCTATTTCTCATTTCATTCTAAGTAGCTTGTTTGTCAAGGCTTTCGATTACCTATTTTAAATTTTCATTTTGACTAATAATCTAATTTTTTTCACTTTTGCTTTTGAGAAAACCAAATTGTTTACTTAGAAGATCTGAAAATACAGATTTAATGTGAATTTAAATAAATACAAATAAAAAAAAAATGTTGCTTGTTTGTCGAGGCATTCGATTTCCTTTTTAAAGTTGGCCTTGGCTTGATTCTTATAAATTCACTAATTTTATTTATAACAATTTAAATAACGCGTATAATATATTTTAATAACTAAAATATGTAATCAAATAACTAAAATACTGAATTTGGAACTAAATAAAAACATTTTATTTTATTTTTGTAATTAATGTCAATTACGTTTAAATTTATCACTTTTCTAATTTGTTAATACATAATTGATTGAAATGAAACTTTTATACAACAAAAAAAAACAAAAATTGAATATTAATTAATCTGATAATGTTCAATAAAAATTTCCGCTTTTTATCTTTCTTGCTTCTTTTATCAAATTAACTCTTCACCATTTATATACAAATGTAACCTTATCCCATAAATCCAAAATTAAAAAAAATGTCCTTAATCGAAGAAATCCCCAATAACATTTCTCAAGATCAGGTTTTTGAACCTAATTACTAGGACCTAAGGACTATAAAAAGAGCGACCGAAACATTGCAAGGAGATGTAATATGGTATCAATGTACAAAATGTACTATTCGACTTAAAATTGTCCCCTATTTGGAAAGCAACGACGCAGTCATGATAGAAATGACTAAAGAGAATCATGAGCACAGTGATTGGGAGTCACGTAAAACATACTCAGTAATTAGAGAACCAGCAAGAAGCAAGATTATAGAATACGAGAAAATGAGTAAGTATTTTTGTAAAAACAAGTTTTTTTAAATTTTCATTAATGATTGCTTTTAAGATATAAAGCCAGCTACAATCATCGACATGTTACAAGAAGAAAGAATCGAGTGTCCGAGCATTGGCCAACTTAATAACTTTTTATCAAATTTGAGACGTAATCAGCATGGATCCAAAAGCATGACAATGAGTGAATTGGTCGATTTTGTTACCCCAAGATTACAAAAATAAGCGCGGAAGACCAGCCGGATCAAAAAACAAAAAAAAAATAAATTAAGTATTTTTTTTGTATTTAAAAAATATATTTTGATTATATTTTTATTTTTTTGTTCTATTTAGTTAATTTGAGTTACTTTTTTCTAAAAAATAATATTAAATAAATAAATTTGTTCTAAATTCAGTATTATAGTTTTTTTTTTGCATAAAATAAACACAGGTAATAATTATATGCCTTTAAATAAATCATAAAAAAAATTAGGTTAAACATTCCTCGAAATATAAGGTTTTTAAACGAATTTTTGTTTTAAATTCGAAGCCAAAATTTTTAGTAAATCAACCAACTATTTTTAAAATTAATTGGTTGAAAAATCATAAATATACATTAAAAAAATAAAAATATAAAATTTTCGGACTATTATTCCAAAAATTTTATTTAAATTTAGAAAGTAAAATATTTTAGGCTCCTACCCTATAAAAATGCTATTTTTAGAAAAGAGATTAATGGATTTTTCATTTTTGTGAATTTCTCTAAAATTTTCTTATTGCCAAAATTATAATTCCAGGCAATTTCGCATCACGAATCCTCCCTTTATCCAAAAATTTTCAACATCTGGTCACATAATTATCATTTAAAACTAAGAGGAAAAGCTAAGTAAAGTAAAATTTGAGAAAATTTAAAAATTTAACTTTTAAAATTTGTCATCAAGAACCGAGCAGATTTATGAACCGAAAGTATTTGTTTAAAAAATATCCATCTAAATGGATTATAATTTAATAGGAAAACAAATATGGAGTTAATGAACGAAATAAAACTGTGACGGATGATTTCAAACGTGTGTGTACTCCTGTCTTGCTTTTATGGAAAAAAGTAAGTTTTTTCTTGCCATCTCATCAAGTATATTTATTTTGATTAAAAGTTAATTTAGCAAATGAGATTTTATATTTATTAAAATAATTTAACTGATAACTTTTACAAAATTAATCGAAAAAAAATGTTGAAATTTGGAAATTTTGAAGCATAGATTTCAAAAGGATTAATCAAAATTGTTGAAAACGACTCGAAAAGTGCAAGTTCCTAATTTAATTATCGAGAAGTAGATTTTTGAAATTTTCAGTAAGGAATTTAAAAACCGTAGGTTGATTTTTCTTAAAATTTTGGTTTCGAAATTAAAATATTTCTATTAAAAACTTTAAATTTCGAAGAATGTCTTCAATTGTATTTATTTATTTAATTTATTAAAATTATTTTAAATTATTCTTTTTCTCTTTAATCGATATTTTTAAAAAATTTCCTCAATTGCTTAAAATTCTGAAAAAAAAATAAAATTTTGTTTTTAGATTTTTATTTTAATTTTTGAAGATACGATTTTTAAGTTTATTGATTTTTCTTTTTGGTTTCAAATTAATTTTTATTACAATAAAATATAATCCAATTAAATTTTTCTTCATTTTTTACTAATAAACTAATTCTTCATTTTTTAACTTAAAACTTTTAAATTAAATTGATTTGTTTTATTAAAACTTTTAAATATGTAATTATTTACTAGATACACTGAAGATTATTTTTTTTTCTAAAAAGATGAATTTGCAATAAAATATACAAACCTATCATATTTTTCTGTTTCCAATCAATTTCTATAAAAATGTAGTCTTCATCTAAATTCAAACGCATTGAGTTATAAGCTTCCCTTTGTCTTTTTGAAATTTTAAAATGAAGGTTGATGCGTTCAATTTTTGTAAACAAATTCATTTGTTCTGTGAGATCATTTCTTAAATGATTCAAAAAATTTAAAAAATCAATTTTGATTGTTGGACTTAAGACTACCTTGATTTGTTAATAAATAGAAATTTCTTTATTAATAAAAAGTCTTCGACGCCTTCATAGCCATTTTCTAGCGCAAATTTGTATAATTTTTTCTCAAGCCCTTTTTTAAGTTTTATTAAAAAAGGCAAATTGAAATTTAAATTTTCAAAAGAAAAAAATTACTTTTTTCTTTTCGCAGTAATCACATAGATCTGAGATTCTATGTGGTTTTTTAAACTTTTTATCACCATATTTAACAAAAGAAGAATATGATTTGCATTTGTTTGTTAAATTTTGATAAGCTTTTGTCATGGGTATACTCCTGTAATATGCGTTTGTTTCTTTTTTTTTAAAAAATCTATTTGCTGCTATTGTACTTATACTTTTCATATGATTATCAATCTGTTCAATAAAAAAAGATTTGATAGATTTTTTCGCCCTCCTTTGTTTTAAAAATAAATGAATCTTATTTAATTTTAATATTTTTTTTACCTGTAATCCGAATGGTTTGCTTCAGACATTTCTGCCACATGTATGATGTTGAAAAAAAGTTAAGAATTTCAGCTCCTATTTTTTTTAAAGTCTGAAATACGTAAAAGATACAAAACTTTGTATTTTTCTTTTGATTTTGCCTCGTTGTAAAAGCGTGAAAAATAAATAAGGGCTGTTTTGTACTTTGACTGCAATAAATTTTTTTCAAAACCATACAATACTTTGGAAAGCATTCCAGTAATATTATTTCCTAAATTAAAAAAAATCCTTTAATTAATAAAATAAAATTTCAAATGTCAAGTTAATTATCAAAATCTCCAAATTATTTTTAAAATTTTTCCTATCCAAGTAAAAATTCAATGTCCATTTATTATTAAAAATGGCTTAAGTTTGCTGAATAAATTCGTTTAATTCAAGTTTTTCCATAATATTTTATAAATATTATTAAGTCTCACGAATTTGAGAAATGGTCAAAATAATTTCCCATTAAAAAATATCTGAAATTGAATGAAATAATCTTCTTAAAATTGGCTTCATTTTGTATTTCTGTAACGATGATTGTCAATTTTGGAAAATTTTGTTCCTCGATTAAAGACAATAATTTTTCTATATTCATATTTCTATCTCTTAGTTTATTTTAGGCTTGTGTATTATCTTTTAAGTAAAAAATAATTTTTTTTATTTTCAAAATCTCTTTTTAATCTTTACAATAATAATTTTTTATTGTATTTTTTTAATTATTAAAAGGCTTCTGAGTAATTAAACCCAAATTTTATCTTTTTAATGCATTTTTTTTTATTTCATTTTTATTAGATAATTCTAGTATTTATTAAAAATTAACAAAAAGATAAAATTAATTTTGAATCAATAAATAAATATAAACAGCTAAATTAATAAATCAGTTTAATAAATATTAATTTTCTAAAGATCTTTGTAATGTCTCTCATAAAGAAAATTCATTTTTTTTTATTTGCGGAAATTATTATGGCTGGAGTTCCATCAGTTTTGAGACCTTTAATTAAAAGTTTTTCCCTATTTTCTTTATATCTCATGTCAGGCAATCCTTTTTTTGTAAAATATTTGCATTCTTTGAGATCTCTCAACGCGAATTTTTTAACATCTTCATCCGAGTCTGAACTTGAAATTGCTTCAAGATTTAGTTTAGAAAATGAAGGTCGTGGTTCTTTTTCCATTTCATTTAATTGAGTTGAAGTTCGATGAATATTTTTTTTGCTGTAGGATGCAGCTCCAGCATTGAAAAGAGGATTCAAAAAAAAAATTAGTTTAATGAATTTATTGACTTAATTAAAGACCAAAAAATGATCATTTTCATGCCCAAAGATAATTTTGCTTGTCTCATTATTAATAACCTTATTTTGTAAAAATTTAAAAACAAATCAAAATTTAAAATCATAAAATTATATAGAAACAGATTTTTCTAATAAAATAAAAAATAATGTATTTTTAAATTAATTTTTTTAACTAATTAACAAATTGATCTACTTGGAATAGAGTAAAATTATTATACTCACTTTATTTTCAATAACATGAATGGTTTGATCTATTTAAAAAAAAATTATTTTAATATATAATTTTAAAAAATCTAACCAGTAAGTAATGATGATAATTTTTCATTTTTTTCCAGGAGCTGAATCTAAGATATTTTATTCAATTGATTAATTAAAATACTTAATTTAGTTTTTTCTATATTTACAATTAATTTATCTTTTGTTTCGATTTGATAACTTATAAGACCATTTTATATTTTTAGTTTAATTTTTAAAGTTTTGACCAATATCTCAAATTCTTCTTCACTTTTAGATTCATCGTCTTCAGAATTATTGTTTTTTTGGGTCTTGTACCCTTCTCGGACAATTGTCCATGGACAATCATATATGTCTGATTGGTGGACAAATTTTTAATAAAAAAAATTTTTTTAAAATTACCTGGACAATTAGAAATAAGGGTGGACAATTAGAAATAAATGTGGACAATTAGAAAAATATGTGGATAATACACAAAAAAAATTTATTTATTTTAAGTCAATTATTCAATATAATTAATTAAATATTTAACTTTTTATCTCAATCAAAAAAAAAATTTACTTTTTTTACTTAAAAGCGTCATTTTTTGTTTGATAATTGAAAATAATTTTTTTTAAGCGTTTTTATCGGCAACTTGAAGTTCATGATCATGATCAAATGATCAAAACTTAATTGATAAAAATCCTAAAAAAAATGATGAAATTAGCTTTTTTTAATTTGTTTTAAAATTAAACATAAGATGTTTATTATTTTATTTGAAAAAAAACAAATCTTTTTTTTCTATTCGATCTCTAATTGATTGTTCTAAAATTTTTATTTGAAAACTTTAAAGACAAATTTAAAATCGACATTATGTTATCAAAATTATTACTTTAAATGTTGTTTTAATATTAATTAAAACAAATTAAAGCGAAACTAAGTTAAATTTCGGATTGCAATATTTCGAAATATTGATTGAGATTTTATTTTTACTTCGGATTAAAATTCATATAATTTTGTATCTTATTAAAGATTAAAAAATTTTGTTTAATAATGTTTAGTCCGTTATAATTAAAAAATTGAATAAAAAATACCTTTTTTTTCAATCAAAAACCAAAAATTTTGATCTGAAATGTACATTTGATCATGAACTATAATTTGCCTTTTTATCTCAAAAATATTGCAAGTTTAATTAGCAATTTTTTATTTATTTTAAAATCTGTTATAAGTTAAATTAATTACCTTTTTTTAATTGGACATTTTGTAAATTACCTGGACAATTAGAAATAAAGGTGGACAATTGAAAAAATACATGGACAATAGTATAAAAAATTTGTCCACCAATCAGACATATATGATTGTCCATGGACAATTGTCCGGGAAGGGTACAAGACCCGTTTTTTTTTTTTTCATACTAATATTTGGCACACTTTGGTTATATTCGTTGTCACTGGAGTCCTCTGTCTCATTTTGATCTGTTTATGTTTTTCTTGAATTTGTTTTTTTTCCTTTTTGTCTTTTATTTTTCCATATTTTCCACCATTTTCAAAATTTTCTTGTTTTTTTTTGGGATCAAAATTTTTTATTAAACTCTTGTTCATTGTTTCACTCATTTTCAAAATATAAGGAACAAAATGAAATATTAATGTTTTATTTATTCCCTTTCATCCATGTTTCGTTTTTTTGAGTATTGCATTTATCGATTCTTTTTTGACCAGGCTTTCTTCATTAGGCTTGGCTTGTTTTATCTCACTTAGCGAAGATTCTCTTTGATCAAAAAAATTCACCGGGGACCAAACTCTTTCAGATATATAATATTTTCTTTTTTTACCACTTCTTCCTTTATCTCTCAGTTCTTGTCATATTTTCTAGAGTATTTTTCACCATCTTAACTTGATTTAAATGAACCTCAAACGAGTGTTCCTCTTTTTTAAAATGTAATAAGTTATCTTATTTTCTGTTTTTGTGACCACTTATTGAGAGAACAAATGACTTATGTCATGCTTCTAAGTTATTATTTGATCTAGGGGTATCATTTAAAACTCTATTGAAAAAATTCCATATTTCAGGTTAACTGGTTCTCGGTGTTTATTTATCGGTAAGGTCTATCTATCGCCTTCATGAAGCAACTTTGGCTTACCTTCAGCGCTAGGTATTATTATGATACCGAAATCTGATACTTTAAGCTTGTTAGTAACGTCAATTAATTCATCAATATTTTGATCAATCATTTTTTTAAATTTTCTTTGGTAGTTGCAATTTTTGTGGAAAGTTTGGTCACAAGATTGTGGAATGTTTATGAAGAATTAATCAATCTTTAAGGAAGGAATCGAATGAAAATAGTTTTAAGCGCTATAATAAATTAAGTGAATATCCAACAACATGCAAGCGTACCGAGTTCAATCAAGAGAGAGTTAAAATAAGGGTAGTGGTTATAGTTATAATAACAGATACCGAAGCATTCAATCAAAAAGTAGTCCAACATTGGCAAAAAGTTATACCATTAATGCTGAATTAGAGGAATACGAAAGTCTAGAGGAGACGACAAATACAATTTATGTCCAAAATTGTACTCATAATCAAGCATTGAATTTAGGAAGAGTTAGTGCAGCGTTAGAAGTAAACCATGAAGACATACCGATGAACATGTTAATTGATTCAGGAGCAACAGCGTCCTTTATAAGTCCGATTAGATTACCAAAAGCTATGGCTAATCAATTGGAGCAATTTTTGAACAATAATAGTCAAGTTGTTAGATGGGATCTCAAGAGAGCCGACTTTACAAAAAGATCAGCACGTAGAACAGAGAAAATCAAATGCGCAACTGGCCAAGTCAAGATAAGGATGAGTCGGAAATTATGAGTTTATTTTTGCAAATGTGTCAGAAACTGGTATAATGTGTGTCGACTTTATCAAGTACAGTAAAATTCCTCAAAATGAACATCCTCAAATGTGAACACCCCCGTAAGTGAACGCAAATTCTTTGCGACCGACCAAAATGAACCTTTTAACATGGGCCAAAATCCCTCTAATGTGAACATCCTCAAATGTGAACATTCGGTATGTGAACACTAAAAAATGGGAAAAAGTGAACAAAAAAAATGAAAACCAAAATTTATTTACTGTCATTTTCAATAATTTTTTTAATAATATTTACATAAAAGTACATATAAAATTAATTTTTAAAAAAATCTACAATTTTAGATTGCTTAATATTAGTTGAATCTAAGAAATTATTTTCGAATGTCGAGAATTATACATTTCAGTAATCTTATTTTTTTGTTTGAGAATTTTATTTACTGCACCAAGCGATAAGTCGAATTCTTTTGCTAAACTACGCTGTGAACTTTTTGTGGATTCGGCTTTTAATAAAAGTTTATACTTATCTTCCAAAGTTAATTTTTGGTATTGAATTGGCTTTGAAGTAGACATTTTTGAAATTTATTTTTGAAATGATTTTTGTTTTATTATTCAATACAATTTTTATTTACATGCATTATCTGTGTGATTTAATTATTATTATAATTTAAAAATAAACTTAACATTTTTTTGGTTGAATGAAAATCTCGTAAATGTGAACTGTTCACTTTTACGAGATCGTCCTCAAATGTGAACACCCCCGTAAGTGAACAAAATTTGACCGCGACGGCCGGTGTTCACATTTGAGGGATTTTACTGTATATCATAGCAAATTTAGACTTTAAGAGGGGCCAAATATCGATTAGAGATTAAGATGATGAAAATCGGTTGAATTATATTTCTAAGCGCGTCAAATAACAATACTGTGATGGAAAATGGAACATTAATCGGAGTAGCAACGAAGCTGAGGTCGTGGAAGATCAAGCAGAGGATGTTCAAGATGTTAAGAAGTCATCCGAACAAGTGGTTAAAATTGATTTTCAAAAATTCAAATTAATAAGGATGTCAGTCAAGGATCGAAACGAGTTGGTTAAGTTAATAATCAAGAACGCGGATGTTTTCCAATTGTCAGAATTCGAGATGGGTAATTCGATTGTGACAGAGCATTAATTATAAACAGGTGATACAGTACCGTTTAGGCAAATTGCTTATAGATTACCTAAAGCAGCTCAGGAAACTAAATCAAGAGACAGTAAAGAATTCATATTCGTTGCCGTGGATAGACGACACAATATATACTTTAGGTCGGTCAAAATTTTTTAGTACACTAGATTTAGCTAGTGGATATTGGCAAATACCACTAGCTCGAGAAGATAATGAAAAGACAGCATTCATAGCAAACAATAAGCTCTATCATTCCAGCGTTATGCCGTTTGGTCTTTGTATTGCGTTGTCTACATTCCAAAGACTTTTGGGTACGCTTCTTAAGAACCTGACATGGAAGTCCTGTCTGGTTTATCAAGACGATGTTATGGTGTATTTAAGGGATTTTATTTCACATCTGTATCGTCTAGATTTTATCATATCAATATTAAAAGTCCTAATTTAAAGTTGTTTTGGAATGAGTAAAGTGAATTATTTAGAGTTCTGTATAACAAGTGGTGGGTTAAAACCTGATCAAGCTAAGACAAAAGGAATTCCAAAAATGGATATTATTAAAAACAATATTACAATTTATATTATGATCTCTTGATCTTAATCTCAAAAATCAATTTGCCTATATGCAGACTTTTCTCACTTCATTAAGCAAATAGAAAAAAAAAGACTTGTTTTTTCCAAATAAAATAATGAACACATCATGTTCAATTTGAAAAAAAATTTAAAAACAGACAATTTCATCATTTTTATTTATATTTTAATCAATTAAGTTTTGATCATTTGATCATGATCATTAACTTCAAGTTGACCTAATCAAACTCTTTCTCAAGGTCAAAAAATATTCGACCAGTTATTTATGTAACACCCCACTCACCCCGGTCCGCTCCTGGACAGGTTTAAATATAATATTTCTTTCTTTATATTATTATGTTTTGTGTTTAGTTTTTAGTTTTAGTTTTTTTTGTTGAAATAAAAGAATTACAGAACTTTGTTCTTTTTTTGTTTTATTTAATAGCTCACGCTATTAAATTGGTGGCAGCGGTAAAGAAGTTTTTCCACGAGGATTTTTTTTATCCTATTTAATCATGGACAGGAGGGATTGGTATATGTCGCTAAATGTCCAGTTATGTACTGCAAGCCTAGGATTTGCAGTTTTTCTATATTTTGTTTTTTTGTTCAACGGAGTTTTAGGTGTTGTGGTGGTGGTAGCTACAGTAATATCTGTCACGTTTGGAATGAGGTGGTTACAGAACGTGTCAATCGGTAAACCTATTGAACGTCGTCGTCACGACTCCAGGGAGTTTGAATTGACACAAGTCAATAGATCATTAATTAATATCAAGCGAGAAGAAGAAGATGCGAAGGAAAATCTTGAGCGGGCGCTTACGCCACGGACTACAACAACGCAAAAATCAAAATGGTGTCAGGTAGAAAAGGAAAACTCAGATTACAAACCACGAGACCAAGACGTGGCGAGACGAGTTGAGATGAAATTAGAACCAGAAGGCGTACAGACAACCCTTGGATCATATCATTTTGAATTTAACGGTTCTCGTCCATTTCAAGTAGACAGCAAGTGGCCTGAAACGCCCCGACGCCCAGCTGGACTGTTCGAATCCTTTAATTACAATGAAGGCTTCACCAACGTTTCTGATCTGAACACAGGTATACAGGACAATACTGTCATCCAACCCGTGAAGAACTCACAAACCGAACAAACCCCTAAAGTCGGGTTTACCCTTCTCGGAGAAGAAAATCCGTCTATCAAGAACCATTGTTTTGACCCATTTTCAGTTGATCGGGAACCGAATAAGACTACAACCAACGCACAACGGATTTCCGAAACAAACATCAATCCGACTGAAACGAGACCTCGTTGGATCACGGGTGATGCGCTCCTAGACAACTATACGACGAGTATTCCCAGTGTTTTACAAGAGCAGATGCTATTCAAAGACTCTTGTTTTCGCCCCAGTCGGTACTCGCGCTCGATGGACCTGAACACATGGTGGAAAAGGTTTGAGATCTTTGTTAAAAATGCACACGTCCCGTTGAAATCTTTACGTTCCGTATTACTCTCGTTTCTCGACCACGATTGCATGCCAGTTTTCGAAAATTGCACGCCCGAACGGACAGCCGGTTTAGATGAACTAAAAGATCAAATGTACAAATTGTTCGCAGTTTGTGAAGAAATCAAAGTGGTTTCGTTTGCTAATTTCTTCAGTAGGAAACAATTTCGGGATGAGGAAACCAAGTCGTATTTCTCAGAGTTGTGGCGACTCGCTAAAATCGCATTTAAAAATGAACCGTGCATAGATCATGACCGTTGCGTGCGGGACCGTTTCATCAGCGGTCTATGCGATTCGTACCTTGTTATGCAGATAACGTCTAATAAGCCTAATACCAGTTTAGAAGCCCTTAACTCTACCATGAAGTTGATGGCCCACTTAAACTCGTGGAGGACAAACCTCCCACCTCCGACAAGCACCCCGCCTTTCCCAGGGCATCCTTACAGGGAATTTTCCGACTACAAGGACACGAATATTGTACAACCAAACATTACATGCCATTATTGTAAAAAGCCGGGACATTTCATCGCGGAATGCCAAGCGCGTCTGTCAAAGATTAATCACTACCGACAGGGGAAACATCAAAATGGATACCCGAATGATCAACACCCGCCTACGGTTTCCAATGTGGTCATAAACAGTGTTATGATGAAAGCATACAGGGAGATTGTAACATCAACGGACGTAGAGTGAGATTTTTATTCGATACCGGGACGGTTAAAACAATCGTTTCGGAGAGGGTGTGGAAACAAGTCAGCCGGAACGACATTAAGGTGAGACCGATTTATGGAAAAATGGAGACTTGTAACGGGGGTCCACTACTGATTGTCGGCGCCAGCAAGTGTCAACCACAACTCCAGAATTTTTGCGGTCAGGTTGAAGTAATAATTGTTAAGCAGTTAAAACATGACTGTCTCCTTGACTTGACGTTACGCCACCTAAGGAGCCACCAGTGAAGACGTCAAGTCAAGTTACGCTGAAAACACCCACCATCTCGGCCCAGAACGACAATGTCATTCACCACCAAAACCCCCATCCCGAACCACCAACAATATACATATATCCGAAAGTGGTGGTGAAAGTGGACACTGAGTCTCTGATATCCAGACTTGGATTAGGCAGAGCCCGACTGTATCGCCCCGTCTCCGCCCTTACATTGCCAACTCCAAGGGCGGGTCCCTCCGCACCTTCCCAGGAATCG
>QEOQ01000413.1:164373-222801 GCA_010279815.1 Brachionus plicatilis
TTGAGGTCGGACGCTCTAGCTGAAGAGTTACAGTGCCACCCTCGACATCGGGAGATGTCTCTCATGTAGAGGGGGGAGCAATGTAACACCCCACTCACCCCGGTCCCCGCCTCGACAGGTTTAAATATATTATTTCTTTCTTTATACAATTATGTTTAGTGTTTAGTTTTTAGTTTTGGTTTTTTTTGTTGAAATAAAAGAATTACAGAACTTTGTTCTTTTTTTGTTTTATTTAATAGCTCACGCTATTAAATTTATTTTAATCCATTGATAAAATCGGAAACTTATATTTCTATAAATTGGTTTATTTAAGAGTTTATTTTGAAATTTTTTAATTCAAAAGTATTTGTTTTTAGCACAAAAAATTATAATAAAACATTAAAAATGAATTAAAAGTATTAAAATTTAAAATAAGTAATAAATGAAAAGATCGATCTTTTTTAAAAATATTTTTGGAAAGGATTATTTTAATTTTTTAAATCAACATAACATACAAAGCATTTTACATTAAAATTATTTAAATAAATATAAAGTTTTTTTTTAATATTAAATGAAAAACTCTTTGAATTGATATGATAAATTGAATTGATCATCAAGTTCAAGATGCCATCTATTATAGCTTTTTTGACATTTTTTATTTACAAAGTGTGGATTTTTATTTATAATGTATTTACTTACAATTAAAATTTTTAAACAAATAAACCCCATTTATTTTAATTAATTATATTAAAAGCAAAAAAGTTTGAAAAAAGTTTAAAAGCAAAATTCAATCTGGCTTTTAACTTAAAAATCTTAATATTTTTTATGCATCTTTCCTTTATGAATTGCTAATCCATGCTGAGTTTCAAAATTTCGTTCACACTCATCACATGTCTAAAAATAATTTTATTATATTCAATGCTTTTTTATTTTACTTTATATTTTACGAATGAATCACAATCAACATTATTTAGATATGATCTATTTTTATGCATCTTTCCTGTGTGAATGGCTAATCCATGCTTATTTTTAAAAGGGTCTCCACACAATTCACATATCTGTTAATAATATATTAATTAGAATTTTATTTGTTTTAAATTATTTAAATTTTATTACGACTGATTCGTCCTCATCTGCGTTTCTAAATGGCACAACATCAAGATCTCTTTCTAAGAAATTGAAATTATAGGTAATTGATCTTGGTGGGTTTTTTTCAATTCTTTCAAGTACATCTTTTTTTTTTTTTAATTCATCCTGGTCAATTTTGTTTTTCACATGTGTTTTTAATGATTCATAATTTTTTCCATAATAATTTTTCCAGCTACTATTTTCCGGTTCATTTATACCAAGATATGAATATTGTTTCTCAAAATTAGAAACTAAAACTTCATAGTGCAATAAAGTGATTAAATGTTGTTTGTCACATTCAAGTCGTATCGAATTCCATTCTTTTTCTAAATATTTCTCAAGAAATTTTTTACGAAAATCTAAATTTTCTCTTAATTTTTTTAATTTTTCTTCACACAGAGTCAAATTGATAATCGATTCTGATTTATTGGTACAAAAATCTTTTACTTTTTCTTTGAATTCACCAAATAGTTTGTTGCCTAGATCATTTTCAAAGCTTTCAAAATTTTCAATAAAACTTGCACTTAATAATCTCTCGTTCATTCTATTTTTATAATTAATTTCCAAATTTTGAAATTCATCATCACATAATTTTTCAATCATCATTTTATTTTTTTTAATATAATCATAGAATTTTCCACTATTATCTTTTTTGTTCAAACAAAAAGAAATAAAAAGATCTTCATATTCTTTATAATAATTTTCTTCTATTTTTTTCTTTAATTCATCTAAGCATTCATTTCGAGCTTTTTCTTCAATAGAATTCATTGATTCCCATTTCATCGGAAGATTAGAAAAAACACTATTTAATTTATCTGAATATTTCTTCTCTATTTCATCTAAATTTCGATTAGATTCTATTTTGATCAAATAGTCAACCATGTCTACGACCAATATTGTTTTTTCATCATTTAAATTTTCGACAACTTTTCTAATAAATTCTGAGTATATTTTTCCTTTTAATTTTTTCTCATTAAACATTTTTATTTGCACATTTTCCTTTATTTTCTGGCAAAGTTTATTCATTTCATCATAGAACTCACCGCTAAAATCGTCCCATTTATAATTTTCGATTGCAAGTAAAATCTTTTTACTCGAAAGACCATTTGGATGTTCCAAATCAGGGAGTGGCAAATAGAATCCGTCAATGTTTTTAAATGAATTGACGAAACAATCTTTGGTTTTATTTAAATTTTCAGAATCAAAATGAGTTTTCATAAATTTTCTCAGTGCGTCACAACCAGCATTTTCATTTTTAATTTCAAATTTATAATCTCTGCAAACCCACATTAATTGTGGAAAATCATTCATGTCCATTTCAGTTGAGGAATTTTTTCTAATTTGTTTTGAAATTTGTGTTACAAAACTTAATTTTTCTAGATCATCTCTTGTGTATGTTCCGTTTGTATTGTAAATAAAATATGAACTCAATAAAAGACTTAAAACAAATATTTTATGATCCCATTCTTTTGACGCTTCTTTTGACTCAAGACCCTTAAAAAAAATATTTATCCTAAAAAGTAAAAAGAAATTTTACTTCAGTATCAAGTAAAATTAGTTTCATTTTTTCTCCATTCTTATTTGAGTGATCGATTATTTTAGTGGACATGTAAATTCCTTTAGTGCATGGCTCGTCAATATGACTGATTTCGAATCCGTTTTGCGATTCAATACCAATCAGCCTATTAAGCATAAATGACTTGCCCAGTCTTTTTTTTCCAACAGTAACTATCACCCCAATTTGATCATTTAAATTTTGAATAATTTCCAAAGCTTCATCATTGATAACTAATAAACCTTTTTTATTTTGTTCTATCAATTGAATTACGTTTTTGTTTTTATTAGTATTCATTATTATAAAACTTTAATTAACAATTTGTCAATGTTTTTCTAAATTCTTTAAAAATGTAGCTTTTTTTTAACTGAATAAATAAAAAAGAATTTAAATAAATTTCTAACAAAATTAAAACTACAGCTATAGAAACAGGCATTTTTAAACTTTTTTGCATTTAAAGTGATTTTATTTCTAAATTTTGTGATCGATTATGATTACATTTTAGAAGCTTTAGAATTTTTTTCTAGAAATAAAGATTAAAAAATTTCTAATTTATAATAAAGAGCAAACTTCTTAAAAATAATTAAACAGGTATATAATTATTACCCTTGTCAAATTCAAGCTAAAAAAAACTAAAAAAATTTGAAAAAGTTAAAAAAATGGCTGAAATAATTTCCAAAGCTTTATCATTATTAACTAATTTACCTTTATTTTGGTTTTTTGGCTTTCATTTTTACTCTAAATCCTATGAAGAAGCGAAAGTTTTCTTAATTTGTAAAAAGACTAATTATTAATAAAAAAAAATGGCGATTTATTATTTTTTAACTAAAATTACTGAAACTTTAACTAATATTACTAAAAAAAATTTTTTTTTCCTAAATTTGCATGACTGATATTATTCTTATTAATTTTTCTAAATCGTATTAAAATTATAAATTAAACATAATTATACTTTAAAAAAAATAAAAATCAGCAGATAGACGTTTAACTCGATTTTGAGCATCTTTTTAAGCCATAGAAGGTTGTTTTGTACAATTAGATTTTTTTTTGAATTAGAACAATATTTGGATAATTAAGAATATTATGGTATGAATTTTGATGAAAAATGTGAGTTCTGTTTTCTGGTTTCTAATTAACATCTCAATAATTCTTGGCTTATTACAATTTGGTTCATATAGAGGCAAAGGATAAATAAAAATTTTTAAAAAAATTAAATAAAAAATTATTTTTTTTTAAATTTAATTAAATATTGGAAAAACTAGCATCAAACTTGATTTTTAAAATAAATTCATATTTTTAAAATAAACTAAGTAATTTTATGAAATGTAAGTCATTTTTATATTCATCTAGTAAAATTGGTAAAAAATCAGTAATTTTAGTGAATGAATTAGCACACGCCAAAAAAAATCTATTGTTAATTGTTTTTTAATTTTAAAAAATGCTTTAATAATTAACTAAAAAAAAACATTTAAGCATTTATGATAGAAATTTGAAAAATGAAAACATGTTTGCTTTTTATTTAAAATACAAAAATCTAAATGCTTTTAATAAAAAAAATCAAAAAATAAGCTTTTCTTTATTATTGTTGCTAAGCAATGCGTAAAAAATCATTTATGAGTCTTTTATATTTTAGTAATAATAAAAAATCTCATTCACATTATATTTAATACCTGAGAAAAAGAAAATAAATTAGAAAATACTTAAAAAAAGGGCGCAAATCAATATTAAAGAAAAAAATTCTGATTAAATGTTTCTTTTTGATATTTTTTAAAAGATTTTGAACAGATATTTTTTAAAATACTAGCAGCAAATTTTCTTTTTCTTTGGTTTTCTAAAATAAAAAATTTTGAAAAAATTGCTCCCAACTTCAAGTCTCTAAATGTGGGAAGTTAATATTTATTAAAAATTTTTCCAATAACCTCCCATGACTTAATTCAAGAAAGGATCTTGGCCAAGATCTGGTCAAGAATCTTGACTTGTTACTTTACATTTTCTTTTTAAGAATCTTTATGAGTTCAGTTCACCTTTTTTTTAAGATCAGTAAACGATCTTTAAGATTCCAGTAAGCCAAAATAAAATTTAAAAAAACATTTGGATTCTAATACAGACGTTCCTCCGTATAATGAGACCCCATAAAACGTGATACTCTTAATAATGACATTTTACCTGGAACCGATTACGAGTAATACAAAAAGATATAAAAATGTATTAACTAAATATTTTAATTTCTCAAATTTCTATCATAAATGCTTAAATGATTTTTTTTAGTTAATTATTAAAGCATTTTTTAAAATTAAAAAACAATTAACAATAGATTTTTTTTATTAATAATTAGTCTTTTTACAAATTAAGAAAACTTTCGCTTTCTTCATAGGATTTAGAGAGTCTAAAGAGGATTTAGAGTAAAAATGAAAGCCAAAAAACCAAAATAAAGGTAAATTAGTTAATAATGATAAAGCTTTGGAAATTATTTCAGCCATTTTTTTAACTTTTTCAAATTTTTTTAGTTTTTTTTAGCTTGAATTTGACAAGGGTAATAATTATATACCTGTTTAATTATTTTTAAGAAGTTTGCTCTTTATTATAAATTAGAAATTTTTTAAATATTTATTTCTAGAAAAAAATTCTAAAGCTTCTAAAATGTAATCATAATCGATCACAAAATTTAGAAATAAAATCACTTTAAATGCAAAAAAGTTTAAAAATGCCTGTTTCTATAGCTGTAGTTTTAATTTTGTTAGAAATTTATTTAAATTCTTTTTTATTTATTCAGTTAAAAAAAAGCTACATTTTTAAAGAATTTAGAAAAACATTGACAAATTGTTAATTAAAGTTTTATAATAATGAATACTAATAAAAACAAAAACGTAATTCAATTGATAGAACAAAATAAAAAAGGTTTATTAGTTATCAATGATGAAGCTTTGGAAATTATTCAAAATTTAAATGATCAAATTGGGGTGATAGTTACTGTTGGAAAAAAAAGACTGGGCAAGTCATTTATGCTTAATAGGCTGATTGGTATTGAATCGCAAAACGGATTCGAAATCAGTCATATTGACGAGCCATGCACTTAAGGAATTTAAAAGAATGAGAATCTAAAAGATAGACTTATCAAAAATGATTCGAGAGATTTAAGCTATAATTTAAGGAATAGTGCCAACCTGATTAAACCTATGGTAAAAACCAACAGTGGTGAAAAAACATTTGGAATTTTTTATTCTAGATTGATAAATAGCTTTGTAATCAAAAGATTAATGCTGAAGTATTCTACATTCAAGCTATCAATTTACAATAATATCAATTTAATCCTTATTGACTTTGTAAAAAAAATTTAACAAATTTGTTATGAATTTATCAATGTTTTTTGTTTTCATAAAAAATAATTAATTGTTTTTTAAATTTTTAATTATTAATTTTAAAAAATTTTATTTGAATTAAATAAATGAAGTGTTAATCAGTCGACTACGATAAGGGCACTAGCCTGTTGATTAACCTTGAAATTGAAAATTGAAATTGACTTTACATTTTTTTTCTCAAACTTAGGTGGAATAGAAATAAAAATTGTCAAAGAAATCAGTCTTTTAGGAATCAGTTATTTTAGGTTTTTATCTCTAGGTTTTTGCATTAAACGAGATAAAACACTTACAGAATAACTTATATCCTGCCTTGTACCCATCATTTAACTAGTATATCAATGATCCGATTGCTTGTCTGTACCAGGATCAACAAATTTTCTTAATTGTTCATTTTCATTAATCAAGTAACTTGTAAGCATGTGATTTGGTTGAATTGGTATATTTGCTTCTTTAAATCGATATAATTAGATTAATTGATTAATATGAAATTCTCTCTTATAAATGTGAATTGTTATCCAAGAACCGTTTGTTTGATTTAGGCGAGAATTATATTAGAAGAAGTCTGCAAAAGCAAGGGTTTGATGTAAAAAAATCCGGTCTGAAAAAAATCTGGTTGAAAAAAATTCGCTGACAAAAATCTGTTTAGAAAAAAATCAGGTGGAAAAAAATCCAGTGGAATATTATCCGTTTTATAAATTTAATTTATATGCTAATTTCGCATAAATTATAATTGATTTATTAAATTAGGCTTGATATATCTTTTAAAGATTAATCTTAAATAATTTGTTTTATAAAAATCTAATTTCTAAACCCTTGACTAAATTACCCTAATTGCCCTGTTTATATAAAATGGCTTTGAGAATTTACATAATATTTGGAAAAAAATGTAACAAGAATACCCTATCTTTAGTTACCTAAACGATGAAAAAACATCGTCACAGTATAAGGCAGTTAAGTTTAAAATAGCTGAGGCCAATATAGACGGAAGCATTAGATGGAGACGCTGCGTATGTAGTGCAAAAATATTTAGATTTGCGAGAATTATTTTAGATTTTTAATAGTTTAATTTTCTTTTTTTTTTATTTGCATAAATTATCTTAATTTTTCTCAGTAAACTATTATAAAAAAAAACTACTGGCTATTTTTTATTTTTTCTACAAACCGGTCAAATTTCCCCTGATTTTTTTCAGACCGGATTATTTTACACCTGACTTTTTTCAAAACAGATTTTTTTCCACTGAACATTTTTCGACCGGATTATTTTCCACCGGATTTTTTTACAAATTACCAAAGCAAGTTCCCCTAACCTGTCGACTCGTGAACGAGTTTAAACTCAACTTTGAGTCTAGAGATATAACATATCCTACTCCATTGTGCGGTAATTATCTTATAATTGATCAACTATATCCACTTTTTCAAACTCCTGTTTTATCTAATTTTTGAACTTATTTTTAAATATTTAACGATACTATCTTATTCTTAAACATTTTTTTTTTTTTAATATTTTGTGATATAATTTAAAACTTTTTAACTTTGCTGAAGGTGCTTTGGCTCGACCAGCTACACAATAAAAAAAAAAAAGAATGTAGTTAATTTAATTTTTAGTTAATTTTAAATGATTTAAAAAAAAAAAGAAACGAATTTAAATAGAAAACCCATTTTCAATCATCCATTCATTTATCTCATTCCAGATATCACACAGTGGTGTTTTGTTACTGCATATTCTTGAGCTGTTAATAAAGGCACTGACTTTATTTATTGAATTTATTAACGAAAAACTATTAAATAAAAAAAAACAGAAAAACAATGGCGGAAGGAGTTCTATTACTCAGAGCCATTTTAATTTTGAAATAAACTATTAAAAAAAAAAGAATGTAGTTTAATTCACCCAAATCTTTAGTTTTAAAATTATTTGATTATATTAGATTAATTTTTATGTTTGAAATACAAACTTGGTTTTGAAAAAAAAATTTTTTGAGAGTGAGAGAGAAAATAATTTAAAAATTTTTTAATTATTAAAAAGTAGATTCACTGCATTTTTATAGTCTTATTCGGTTAAATGGGTTAAATGAAATATTATTTGGACTAATTGAGTGATTTTTCGAACTAATATAGCTTAAGTATTACCTAGAACCTTAAAATACACTTTTCACAAATTACTAAATCGAGAGTTTTTCACCTTACACGTTTAAGAGAAAAAAATGCATGTAACGAATTTTTCTAAAAATAAATCACACATATCATTCGATTCTTCTCCTCGAGTTCTACGTATTGAGATAATTTCTAAGAAGTAGCTTTAAAAATGGAGGAGATATAGAGGATTTTCAAATTCGGTCACACTATTAACCCAAAACCCTTTTAGACTAGATTACCATATAGTTTACGTTTTTTTCTCTCATTATACAAGCTAAAATGTGTAAAATTGATTATTGTTTTTTCTCTCTTTTTATGTTTTTTTCCACCTAACCCATATAAAAATGTTATCTATCCTCAGATTAAATTAAAATATGATACTTCCTTTAATGTCATGCATCACGAGGCTTTAAATAAACTTAAATTACTAAGTCTCAATTGACTTTTTTGGACTTTTTGATTTGAATGAGAGATGTTGGCACAGGACTGAGTCATTCCATTCCATTGGTTGTAAGACTGGTCGACGAATACAAAGCAGATTTCAAATCAAGTTATTTAGAATACCCGACTCCATTGTGTGATTGCTACCTTACTATTTCTTCTTTTTCTCCTGAAGCCTCAACTATGAAAACACGTGTGTAATGTCACTGTATATATTTATTTTTTGTTTTAAATATATCTCTTTTTAATTTCAGGTTACTTTACCATATTTTATTTTTTTTTTATTTTATTCTGAAGGAGCTAAAGCTCGGCGCAATAAACAAATGAATAAGAGAGTTTAGAAACAAAACTTGAATAAACTTTATTGGCAAAATAGGTAAAAACCCAAAATTCTATCTTGAACTATAAGATATGCAAATTTAGAAACACATTAAAAAATTATTTTGTATAAATATAGCATTTTTGAATCAGTAAACGATTTAGGTAACTGTTTTTGAGAAATTCTTACTGATACCTTTAGTTTGAATACTGAATTAATTCAATGGTAATTTTTGATAGGGAAATATTTTTTATTTTCATACTTTTATTTTCCAAACTCATTTTATTCCCTAATTTTTCAATCTTTTAATTATCAGTTAAGTTTTTGTTTATGGTTTGAAGGATAGGTAAAGTGATGAATGAAACAGTACGAAATTTTTAAGTTTATTTGACTTTTTTCTTGATTAAAAATGCTTTTTTTTTATTTTTATGTTAAAACTATTCAAAATTATCGATTTAAATTTATTTAATTTTGTTTTTAAATTCTTTTTTCTTTTTTTAAATTGAGACTTCATCGCCAATTTTTGGCTGATTGAAGTTCATGATCAAATGTAAATTTCAAATCAAAATATTTAGATTTTGATAAAAAAGAGGAATTTTTTATCGAATTTTAAATAATTAATGATTAAACTTTTCTAAACATGATTTGTTTAATATTAAAATAAATTTTATGGATTTTAATGAGAAGTAAAAATAAAATCTTAATCAATATTTTGAATATTTTTAATTCAAAATTAAACTTTGTTACGCCGTAATATATTTTAATTAATATTAAAATATCATTTAAAGCCATAATTTGGATACCTTAATGTGGATTTCAAATTTGTCTTTAAGGTTTTCAAATAAGGATTTTAAAAGAATCAATTAAAGAATAATTAATAAAAAAAAAGACTTATCTTTTTAAAGATTAAAACAATATTCATTTTATGTTTTATTCAAAAATAATTTAAAAATTATTCGGCATTGTGAAATTTGGTACAAAAATCAAAAAAAAATATAAAAAGTGCCAAAGCTTAAATTCTGAAGGACCAAAACATGTTCTGTAAATTTTAGCAAGTGATAAATTGTTTGTACCAGCACTTAAAGTTAAATTGGATTTTTAATATAATGAAGTATCCCAAGTTTACTATTTTCTGAGTTTTGCAGATTTATTGCACAGTTTTGCAGAATCAGTATATTGGTGGTACAAAGGATGTATAAGCTGCTACAATTTACAGAACATGTTTTGGTCCTTCAGAATTTAAGCTTTGGAATTTTTAATATTCTGTTTTTGTTTTTTGTACCAAATTTCACAATGCCAATTATTCTTGATTTTTATAAAAGATTTTCAACAATTTAATTTTGATCATTTGATCATGATCATGATCAAATGATCAAAATTAAATTGTTGCCACAATTTTTATTTATGTATCAGAAGGAGCCTAGGCTCAAACCGAAAGAAATAAATAATATAAAAAAATTAAAATTATGGTTACCATGCCAACCAACAAATTTAATCATATGTTTTAATAACTAATTAATTTAATTTTTGATGAAAGATATAATTTAATGGATAAGATAAGCAATTTTATATTACTCTAAAATTTAAATTTTTATTTTCTCTTTTAGTTTTGAAAAAAATGGAAGAGATAGATATTACACTTGAATGCAATAAATTGACCAAGTACAAAAATTTAATAAATAAATCAGGTGATTTAATTTGTCCAGAATGCAAAACACATTCAATCTATGTTGAAGAAACGCTTTATGAAACAATTAATAGGGAAAGAATGATTAGAAAAGAAATTGAGTTTGATTTTGATATGTCAATGAGTAATGTGATTGTAGAAAATATTGAAAATGTTATATCACAAATTGATTTAATATTTGAAGAATATATTTCAAAAATTGAAATAAATTCATCTAATTTACTCAATATGGTCCACAGTAATGATTTAATTGATATTAGGCTACCAAGGTTTTTAACTCGTAGACAAAGGTGCGAAAGCCTCGCTTTAGAAACCAATAATTTGACTGCTAAAATATGCATTGAAAAAATTAATGACATCAGAATTGAAATTATTGAAAAAATAAGAAAAAAAGAGAATCAACTTTTTGAATTATCAAAAAATTTTGAATTTGAAAAATTGTCAAAAGAAAAATTTATCAAAAAAATAGAAACAATCGATTATTTATTCGGCAAAATAGATTTTGAAGAAGATTTAAAAAAAAAGCAACATATACAAAGGCGCAATTGTGAAAAAAAGATAAATGAAGAGTTAAATGATATTATTACAAACAGCTTTTTATTTATTGAAAATATGGAAAATCATGTTGAATGTTTAGTATTTAAAAATTTAATGATAAACATATCAAATTACTCAAGCCAACAAAGTAATTTAAATAGCGAAAATAAAAAATATAGATATTTTCGGTTACTTTTTTAAGGAATAATTGAAAATCAAAAATTTGGATGCCAAGAAATACTTACTGGTCATTTAGATTCGGTTCTGTGTGTAAAAAAAGTCAACGAAAATACTGTAGTTAGTGGCGGTAAAGATAATGGAATAATGATTTTGAATATTGACAATCCAGAATATACTCAAACATTTTATGGTCATACAGATTCTGTGAATTGTCTTCAAATTATTGATGAAAAAACTTTAGCTAGTGGAAGCAGTGACAAAACTATAAGGATTTGGAATATTAGTAATTTACAGTGCATTGATATTCTTAAAACTCATTCTAAAAAGGTTAATTCACTTCAATTAATGAATAAAAATATCTTAGCTAGTTGCAGTGATGATAAAACAATCAGAATTTGGAACTTAGCCATTCCAAAATGCATCAGAACACTAAATGGTCACATGGATAAAGTCAGATGTCTGGAAAAAATCAATCAGAGCTCTTTGGCTAGTTGCAGCGATGATAAAACAATCAAAATTTGGCAAATTGACAATTCAGAATGCATTAAAACACTAAATGGTCATACTAGTTTTGTTCTTTGTCTTCAGTTAATCGATGAAAATACTTTAGCAAGTGGGGGCGCTGATAAAACAATCAAAATTTGGAATTTAGAAAATTCAGAATGCATTCAAACATTAAATGGTCACACTGGTCCTGTTGAATGTCTACAGTCTATTAAAAATAATTTAGCAAGTGGAAGTTATGATAAAACTATCAGAACTTGGAATATAGATTATTCAAAATGCATTCGAATCTTTGATAATACTGCTCCTGTATTTTGTATTGAATTAATCAATGAGGATACTTTGGTTAGTGGTACATGTGATAAATTTCTAAGGATTGCCAGACTATATTGGTAGAACTTTTAGCGAGTAAAAATTTCAATCTTTTTTTTTCCAAAAACATAAACTTTTTTTGATAGATTATTTAATTAAAAACTTTATTGACTTTTTTTAATTTTAAGCCTAATTTTTAAGAAAAATTTCTTTAGAAAATTTTTATGTCTATTATGCTACACATTAGCAAATTGAAATTTGAGATCAAGATCAAAAGATCAAAATATAAATTGTAATATTTTTTTTAATAATAGAGAAAAATAAATTTTTTCAAAAGCAATTACTTGACATGTCATGTCAATTTTATTTTCATATTTAAAATTTTAAAATGTCTCTTTTTATTGAACCTTAATAGATTTAAATATTTTAATTGATTTTAATGAAAATCTACTTTTAAAGACAAAAAAATTTAAAATGTTTTAAAATTTAAAATTTATTAAAGTAGAAAAATAAAATTATTTCAGTTTAAATGAATGGATATAAAAGTTATAAATTTGAATATGTGAATTAACTTTACCTGAATTATTTAAATTATTGATTGTTTTTGTTAAATAAATAAGAGATCAATTATTTTGATGTTAATTTGATGATGAACCATAACTAGACATAATATGCCTAGTAATGTTTAGTATTTATTTCTTAAAAATTATCAAAATTATTAGATTAATTAAGTTATAAAATTTAAAATGTTCGTTTTGATCTTAAAATTTGATCTGAAACTTCAATTTGCCTACACATTATTGTTTATTATGGCACTCTACTCCAATATTATTTATGAATTTTTTAAAATTATTTATTATCAAGTTTTGACATAGCTGTAGTAAGAAGAGGGCATTGTGAAATTTGGTACAAAAATAAAAAAAAAATATAAAAAGTGCCAAAGCTTAAGTTCTGAAGGACCTTAACATGTTCTGTAAATTGTGGCAACTGATACATCCTTTGTACCACCTTTATACTCATTCTGTAAAATTCTGCAAAATTGAGAAAATTACGATTTTAGTACAGTACAATTTAAAACTAACTTGTGCATATCCTTTCCTTAACTCTTCCTCGACTCCTCGCCAACTATTCCTTTTCTCGACTCTTTCTTTTCTTCAACTCTTCCTAAAGTAAAAGTGGGGAAAGGAAAAGTTGAATAAGAGTTTAGAAAGAGTCGAGGAAAAGTTGAGGAAAGGAAATTTACAAGTAAGTTTTAAATTGTACTGTACAAAATACTAAAATAAAATATAAAAGACGCCAGATCTTTAACAACAAACTTTAACGAATTAGATTATTGATTATTTTAATAGAAGTCTAAGAAATTTAATCCGTAACATCCATATGAGTGGTTTTGTGAATTTCAAATATAAAAATTCTTCATTTTTTGATTTATCAAAATTAAATTAAATGAAAAATACTGGAAAAAATACTGCAATAAAGTGCAACATACTTAGTTGCACCTTTTTTACCTAAAATGAAATTTTTATTTTCTTTTTTTTTTGTAAAATCAAATCAATAATCTATTTAAATCTTATTGATTCTTTATTTTTTGTCATTTTTTACATAAGAAAAATTATTTTAGGTAAAAAAGTTGCAACAAAGAATGTTGCACTATGTTGCAGTAATTTTTCTAATATTTTTTATTAACTTTAATTTTAATTTATTAAGAAATTAAGAATTTTTGTTCAATTTGTACTTGAAATTCACAATACCCATATGAGTCTTGAATAAATATTTTTTCTTTCTATACAATCTATACTATCTTGCTCACTAAATAATTTAGTTCTGTAAAATGCTTAATGTTTGAGCAACTTTGCTTAATCCGAAAATAAATGTCTGCTAAAACTCTGAAATATACTTGCACAGTGTACTAGAATACTTTTTAATAGCGTGAAAAATGCAGAAAATTGGGCATAGTAAAATTTTTGTTCAATTTTCAATTTGCTCAATTTGCTCAAAAATTTCAAATGGGCAATTTCATTGCATTGCAATTTACACTGTCTTTTAACTAACAAACTAACAAATTTCAATTTTAAAAATTGAAAATATGCAACATGGCATTAACTAGACATGTTATGTCTAATAATGGTTCATTACCAAATAAACATCAAAATGATTGATCTCTAATTTATTTAACAAAAAAAATCAATAATTTAAATAATTCAAGTTAGGTTAATACAAAAATTCAAAATTTATAACTTTTTTATTCATTCATTCAAACTGAAATAATTTCATTTTTCTACTTTAATAAATTATAAATTTTAGAACAGTAAATTTTTTTATCTTTAAAAGTAAATTTTCATTAAAATCAATTAAAATATTTAAATCTATTAAAGTTCAATTAAAAAGGACATTTTAAAATTTTAAATATGAAAATAAACTTGACATGACATGTAAAGTAATTGTATTAGAAAAAAATTATTTTTTCTCTATTATTAAAAACAATATTACAATTTATATTTTGATTTTTAGATCTTAATCTCAAACTTCAATTTGCCTTTTATGCAGACCTATTTTACTGCATTGAGCAAATTTGCTTAAAATTAAACATTTTGCATTTTTAAAAAAAAAATCAAAAAATGTAAAAATTTTTGTCTTTTTTTTTTGGTAAATTTACCAGAATTTTGCTAAGTTCGCATAAATTTTGGTATAATCATCAGAGAAAATCAGTAATGTGAGTAAATTTTCTTTTTTTTGCAAAAAAATTTGATTTCAAATGTTGTCCTTATTCATTATTAGAGTTAATAAAAAAAATTTTCAGACTTAAATCTAAGTAGATTGTAAGTGATTTCATATTTAAAAATTAATTGAAAAAAATTTTATTTATTTGTTTTTTAAATATTTTTTAGCTATAGTGATCAAGTTTATTTGTTGTTGAGCATCTTTTCCAATAGAGCGCTTCCATTCCAAAAAGCTACTGTGACGTGATTATTATCTGTGATCATCTCATTTTTAAAATCATGTCGCTAAATACGTAATAATAAGAATATTGAAATTTAAAATATTTTTTTACATTTAAATAAGAAGACATAATTTCAACTGCAGAATATATGTTTTGAACTTGGATGAATCTAATATTTAAAAAAGAAATGAATTCGGCTTCTAATTCAATAAGCATTTTTTCATCATTTATTTCAAGGATTACAAATATTAAAACATTTGCATGACATGATCCAAAATCTCTTATTCTAAAACAAAATAAATCAAATTAATTATTAATTTTTTTTTATTAACTTATTGTATAGTTCAGCATATTTGGAGTCCGATCTAATTCTTAAAAACAAAAATGCTTGTCTTTCTTTTGGACAAATGACCGAGTCAGAAAAAATGCTATTTGAAACTTTTTTGCAAAATTAAATAACTCTCATTTTTATAATTAATTAAAATTAATAAAATACCTTTAAATCTAAAATTATTTGCAATCAAACTCATAAATGTTCTGTTCGACTCGAAATTAGAATTTAAAACAATCATTTTTTGATGCGGCACGTTGTTCATTTGTTGAGAATTCTAGAAAAATAGTCAAAAATTTGCTAAGTAAAATTTTAAATGCTTTAAACAATTTACAATCCTTTTTCAAAAATTTGAAAAAAAAATTCGAAATTTTGAAAAAATCTAAAAATTTGCTTAAAAATTTAATTATGCATTTAAAAATGTTCTGACCAAATTTGAAAAATGAAATTTGATCAAAAATATTCCGGGTCTAGGTAATTATGTGACCGCCCGTTCTCAACTTTCGTGACCTAAATCTTTTCTCGTATTATGTGACCCGAGCTGTTCACAACTTTCGTGACCTGAAATTATGTGATCAAAAAATTTTAAAAGTGATCTCATTTTTTTTAAATTGATCACATAATTCATTTAATGGTCACAAAATTTTTTCCTGGTTCACATTATTCTTTTCTTGATCACAAAATTTTTCTTTTGATCACATGATTATGTAAAGTAAAATTTGCTAAAAATTACAAACTGTTAAGATCACTGAATGAAAAAAAACTAAAACTAAAAATTTGTGATTATAACATGACGAAGTAAATTTCAAAATCTTTATTTAAGGACAGGATTTTTCAATTACTAAAGCTTTATTATTTTTAATTGAAATGAATAACCAAGATATTTTAGAACTAAGTTCTAGAGTAAAAAAATTTCAAAAATTAAAATTTTTGATTTATTTTTTTTTATAAAAATAAAATATTTCTTTCAAAATTTTTTATTTAAAACAAGAAAAGAAATTTATTCAGTCTACAAACAAAACAAACAGATTATTGTTTTTTGGAAAATAATTGAGCTAAATGAAATATTTTAAATTATATAAAATTGTGTGTTAAAAAAATATTTTTATTCTTGATTAAAAATTTCTTGTAATAGTCTCGGGTCACAAAATTTTTTTCTGGTTCACATTATTCTTATCTGGGTCACATTTTTTCATTTTGGAACACATTATTTGACAAAATTTTTTATTCTTTATTTTTTGACAACTTCAGTATGCCATCATTTTGATGTTTATTTGGTAATGAACCATTATTAGTAGTGTTGTGAGTCGACTAGAAAATCATCAAGTCGACTGTAATCGACTAATTTTTTTTCGAGTCGACTTTAATCGACTTTATTTTTCTCGAGTCGACTAAATTCGACTAAAGTCGACTTTTTTGCCGTTTTTCAAAAATAAAAAAGCGTTAACTTAAAAAAATTAATTCGAAACTAGATTCGATTGTTTCTAACAATTAAGACAAAAGACTTTTAATATCAAACAATAAAACTAAAGTCACTATTTTAATTATCCAGTCACTGAGTTTTTATGTCCATTAAATTTCTATAGTGAAAATTCTTTTTTTACGAATTTAAACTCAGTTGCAAAAATAATATTTGCAACTACAGCTACTTCAGTGCCCTCAGAATGTTTATTTAGTAAAGCTGCTGAATTGATTACTAGTCGTAGAAATAGATTAAAACCTGAATTGGCCGAAAAGTTATTAATTTTAGGGTGCAATTAATTTGATTAGTTTGATTAGTTTGTGATCGTTTTTATCCATTTTTTTTACTTAATTGTTACTAATATAAATGTTAAACTTTAAATTTTTTTGTATAAAATTGACAATCAAAATATAAATAAAATTTGATTTTAAAATTTATTTCAATTATTTGATTTAAGCTTCGACTTAAGTCGACTTTAAAGAAAAACTAGTCGACTAGAGTCGACTTACAAGATTTCGAGTCGACTGTCAGAAAAATCGACTAGTCGAAAAAAAAGTCGACTTTTTCCGAGTCGACTCACAACACTAATTATTAGACATAACATGTCTAGTAATGTTTAGTATTTATTTTTTAGAAATTATTAAAATCATTAGATTATTTAGGTTTTAAGATTTTAAATGATCGTTTTGATCTTAAAATTTGATCTGATACTTCAATTTTCCAAAAATAAATTAATAAGGTTATTTATTCTTTGTTTAATTTTCTATATTTTTGAACTCGATATTTTTTTTTTCAGATAAATTCGATATTTTTTTTCGGGTCTTTATTCATAGGTAACCAGTTGGTCACAAATTTGTGACCAGTACTCCTTACCTAAAATACGTGACCAAGACTGCTCACCTAAAATTTAAAGATTGAATATTTGACCAGAAATAAATGACTTTTTTTTTCTGAAAAAACAATTATTTTAATCAATTTTAAAATAATTTTTGATGATTTTAAATAGAAAAAAATTAATTTTATTTGATAAAATACTTTTCATTTTGAAACACAATAAAAATTTAATTGTGCATTAACAAACTCGCTTGGTTCTTTTGAAGGATATTTTGGCATTGTGAATTTTCATACAAAAATTACAATACAAAAAGTAAAAAAGGTTATAACTTTTGTTCTAACGGTTCAAAACATGTTCTGCAAATGTAACAAAGTGTAACAACTTTTGTTACACCTATTGTGAAAGTCTGCAAAAACTCTGCAAATTAATTGCGCATTTCGTTTCAATACGTTTCAATGGCGTAAAATTTTGCATAAATTTGCACACATTTAGCAGACTTTCACAATAGGTGTAACAAAAGTTGTTACACTTTGTTACATTTGCAGAACATGTTTTGAACCGTTAGAACAAAAGTTATAACCTTTTTTACTTTTTGTATTGTAATTTTTGTATGAAAATTCACAATGCCAAAACATTTGATTCGCTTTTAAAAAAATTAAAAAAAATTGATTTCATTTTTGTCTATTCTGGATTGAATCAACCAATGAAGAAGATTTAGAATCAACTACTGAAGTTGATTTAGGGTCATTTGCTAATCTATCCAACATTTCAAAGCTTTTGTTTTTTTTTCGTTACTTTAATTTTTTCTTTTCAAATATTGTATTAAAATATAGGGAAAAATAAGAAAATAAAGTAAGTGAGGAACAAAATTTCAAAATTTAAAAACAATTTCTTTTCCTAATTTAAATCACGAAAAACATATAAATTTAGATAAGGTTGTAATTTAGTCATTTTTTTCTGTGTTTGACCAGATCCTTCCTTCCTTTCTGATGAAAAATATTCACCAGTTTTTAAATTCGGTAAACAGTTCAGTCTATCCTGGGTATAACGAACTATTTGGGCCAAAAATTCGGTATTCGTTATATCGAGATTCCCATATAAAATGATAGGGACAAAAAAAATTTAAAACCAAATTTTATTGATTAAAAAACTAAAATAAAAATGCGATAAAATAACAAAAAATCGGCAATAGATAGTTGTTTGGTAAAGCTACTTTCATTTATAAAATTTTCAATATTAGACGACAAAATAGTAGAAATTGTAGAAGCATTAACGTTGTATTCTTTGGCTAGCTTTGAACTTGTTATTTTTTGTTCGGTATGTTTTTTTATAATTTCTATCTTGACTTCAAGGGAGAGGCTCACGGTAAAATGACAATAATCAATAAAAATTTATTACTAATTAAACTATTATTACTAATTAAACATGGTGATTTTGTTTAACATTCAATATAAAAACTATTATCTCATACTTACTTTAAGTGATCTACAATTTAATTAAAGATTCAATTAAAGGTTTAATTAGGAGGAGATTTAATTTTTGGATTTAAAAATTAAATTCATGTAAACAATAATTTATTAAAATAAAAAAAAAATAAAAACAACTCTGGTAAATAATTTAATAAATTTAATCTTGATCCAAATAATTTGTAAATAAAATTTTTTTACCAAATAAAAAAGGTTTAAATGGATGTGTGTTATTTGGTAAAATTTGATTAGCAAATTTTTAATTAGAAATGAAAATTCGAAATGTTCACCTGAAAAGTTAAAATTTAAGACAATTTTATTTTGACCAAAAAAAAATAGACAAATGTGTATTTGACATAAACAGATTTTAGTCTCGATTTTAGATTTTAGTAGTCAAGAAAAATTTAACACACTTTTCGACTTAAAAATATAGCTTGATTATTATCACTTGACTTCACTTAACTTTTAATAAGATATTTGGAATGAAAAAATTATGGTAACGAAAAATAGCAAAAAATTTGAAATGTAATATGAATTAACAGATGAACCTAAATCCACTTCACTATTTGATTCAATTATGATTGTTCCATTTTCTACCGTTCCTTGTTGACAATCCATTTTAACTTGATTTTGAAATTTTTCGCAAATAATAATTTTAAGAATTCCATTTATGACTAATGTTTCGGTTGCTTAAAAAAAAATAATTAAATAAAAACATAAAACATTAGCTTCTAAATTATAAAATTGAATTATTTTTTGTGAAAATAGATAAATTTTTATTAATTTCTTTTTCTAAATTTTAATTGAGAATAAAAGCCAATTAAAAAAGAATGCAAGAATTTTTCAATGAAGCCTATCTATTTATCTAGTTTCAATTGATTTCAATAAAAAAAGACTTGGTCGAAAGGAAAAGAGTCAAAGTCAAATCACATACATAACTTAAGAATTGTTTTCTAACGTAAAATCATTTGACTAGACTTTTAAATTTTGACTTGAAATTTTTAAAAATAGAGAAATTTTTGTATAAAATAAAAACACTAAAATTTTAATTTTCTTAGTAAAGTAAGTTTTTAATTGTTTTTATAATGATCTAGGAATTTAAAGTTTTGTTTTTTTTAAACTAATTTCTTTAACTATATTACTCATGTCAAATGACTTAAATAAACTTTTGAAAAAATAAAAAAGGTTTTTTTAATAGCACAAAAGTCTAAAAAAAAACAGTGGTATGCCTTTCGCCAAAAATAGAATATTTTTTCCATTTGGTAGACACTAGGCCTTAAGTTTGCTGTAAGGATTAAATTTATTTTTTTTTAATTATTTCATTTAAAATGCAAAAATTATGATTTCTATTTTCCCAATCAAAACATTTTTCAATTAATTCATAACTGCAAAAAAAAACTTCTTAAAAACTCAATATATTTATTTGTTTCCAAAAAATATTAATATCATTTAGTGTAAAAATGGAAAAAAAAAATTCGAAAATTTCATAATAATTACTCAATTTTGTTTTGCTCTTTGAATAATCTTACGTAAGTTAAAGTTATTTTTGTGTTATATAAATTTGGCAAATATTACGTAAAATAAAGATTTATATCCTTTTTAAAATTAAGTAAATCTCATTTAAAATTTAAATTACCTTTCCGAATTCATTTTTATGATTAAATTCATTTTATTTTATTTATTTTTATTAGAAAAATTATTTTTTAAATCCTTTAGAAGTTTTTCAAAGACAAAGACAAGAAATTTTTTAAAGGTCTAAAAAATTTTAAATCATCAAATTTTACAATGAAAATAAAAGTGCTGGTGTCCGTGCAAGCGGACAGTGAACGGGCCAAAAATTTTAAAAACCGTGATCGTGAGCGTATTAACCGTTTCAATTTTGGCGGGCGGACTTTGGCCCGTTAATATTGGCGGGCTAATTTTTGACCCGTTTAAAAACCTTTTAAAAATAAACGGGCGGTCCAAGAAACCGTCCTTATTCTGGCGGGCGGAACTTGGCCCGTTTATTTTTAAACGCTTATTAAACGGGCTAAAATTTGGCCCGTCAAAATAAACGGGCCAACAACCGTGATGAACCGCCCGTTTTTGGACCGGTTAGCTCTATTCGCGTCCAACACTAGAAAATAAATAAAGCGAGATTAAAACTATTATCAATCTCAAAAATACAAGTAAAAGCTTAAAAATTTATAAATTAATCAAATTTTTACCAGAAATAACTGCCTTGGAAGTATTGATATTCAAATCAAAGCCGACCTTATTAGCCTCAGCTTGTATTAAACTTTCATCTCTTTTTAAGTTCTGGATAATTTTTAACACATTTTCATCAAGGGTTAATGCAGAATTAGCTGATGTATTAATATCAGTAATAAATCCAATTGAATATTCATCATTTCCTTCGCTAAATAAAACAGATAATTTTTTTTTTTAACAAATGGACAAATTACTTGGTAACATTAAAAGAAGATTCATATCCTATTGACTTCAACAAAGCTTGTTCAATATTTGTAACATTCACATCTTCTATGAACAGAATTCTGTCCAGCTGAATTAGAACTCTTTTTACTGTTTGTAAACGCCTTTTTCTAACAATACCATTCATTTGTATTCTTGTATTAAAGGACGATGTGGGAATTTCATCAACTTTTAAAGTTGTTGAAATTGATGATGTTTCGGAAATCAAAAGAGACGATTGTATTGATTGATTGATTGAAGTTCTTACTGTCTGTGTTGTAAGAGCAACTGAATCAATTGTCTCTCTATTTTTATTTGAAGATATAAAAGGAGAAATTCTTTCTTGTTCAGTTCCTTTAACTTCTGATGTTATTTTATGTTCTGAAACTCGGGTCATTATTTTATTTGTTGTCTCTCCTTTTTTAGTCGAAAGATTAGTATTTGCTTGATCATTAGACGAATTTATATCTTCTCTTGTTTGTTCTTGAGTATAAATCGTGATAGAATTGGTTGTACCTTGCTCTTTAGTATCTTTAAATAATTCATCAGTCTCTGTTTGCGTTTCGAAATCACCATTTGTGGTATCTTCGAATGTAATTTCGTCACTTTCTTCATTAAAGTTAGTGGTTTCTTCTAATATGTAAATGGATCCAAATGAGCATTTAAAGATAAGACTAACTAGGAAAATTCGATTTAGAAGATTTTTAGCAAGTACTTTCATATTAGATATTTTTTTTTGTTTTAGGGTAAATCTTACTTTTCATTTCGTATTTATAATATTTTTTTATTGTAAATAATTAGTAATTCATTGTTAGATATTGTCTTTTCATCAACAAAAAACATATATGCATGATTATTGTTTAAAAAAAATCAATAACCTTTTGTTTTTTAAATCAAAATCATATTTTTACACCCATATAGAATAAGTTGTATCATTTTATACAATTGTCTTTTTAAATTATAAATTCTTTGAGAAAAGAATTCTTAAACAAGGTTTTCTTGATTTATATCATCAAACTATTGTTCATTCTAGGTTGTTTGTTTTAATGTTTGTTGGATTAAATTTTTCAAATATCTCTTATTTTCTTGCTAAACTATTCAATTAAAATGTTTTGCAATACATACAATACAAAGAATTCTTAGAAACACATCGAACAAATATCGAGTGAATTGAATCATTTAAAACATTATAAATTGTCATTTCTTTTGACTATTTTAACAAATAGTTAACTTATTTTGAATTAAGTGAATATTTTTTTTCTTTAACACTAGAACGCCCGGGGGTTTTTTAAACCCCTTTTTGATTTTAAAATGTCAATAAAAATTTTTCTAAGAGGAGTTTTGTCAAAATTTTTTTTTTCCCTAATTGAAAATGTGAATTTAATTATTATTTTATTTTTGAAAATTAAAAATTATAATAATTTAATGTCATAAAAAAAAAATATACATAAACGCCCGGAGGGGGTTTTTTAAACCCCTTTAAAATTTTACTTTTTCTATCGCTTAAAATTAATAAATTCTTAGCATAAAATAATAATAACATAAATATTTAATGCATAAATAAATCATAATAAACTTAAATAAAACTTATTTTCCGCGAATATGCTTAATTTTTTGCTTGTATTTTAATTTAAAAGGGGTTTTTTAAACCCCCGCCGGGCGTTAACGGTATAAAAAAAATCGGGCGTTCTAGTGTTAAAAAAATACTCGATATTTAAAAATCCAAAATCAAGCAAATAAATATTAACAAGAAAAATTAAGCATTTTGTATTTTTTTTGTTTCCTATTAATTGTTAAAATGTTTTTTAAATAAATGTAATAAAAAAATTGTTATTGCAAATAAAAGATACTAAGAAATTATTATATTGTGCGAAAAATTTTATTTTTTTGTCTTAATTTTTAAAAGAAGTTTCGAATAAATTTAATAGAAGTTTAAAAAGAAAGTCTTTATAATGATTCATTTTCTTTAACTTTATCAAAAAAATGTACTTTAAATATAAAATAAAAACTTTACTTTTTAAATATTCAATTTTCTTTTGTTTTCTCAAAAATTTAAATTTCGCAAAATTGTATTGCATTCCTACAATTCTTTTGAAATGGACAATTGAAATTTTAAAATATAAAAGACTGTGTAAATTTCAATTCATTGAATGTTTTTAAGAAAAAAAAACAAAGTAGAAAATTGAACGAAAATTTAACTTTCCAATTAAGCCTGTTATTGGCATGTTCTTCTTTAAAAAACTAAATTACTTATTTTTCACTAAATTTACTTAATGATAGTAATTAATACAATTGATTTTAAATTTTATTTAATCAAAATAAAAATACAATTTTATCACAAAAATATTTGTTTTCAGACAAAAGTTCCAAATCAATAAACAAAAAATTATTGTCCAACAAACCATTTACCGGCTTTTTTCTTTTTTCCAGAATTTTGTTTACAACCAATTATTGAGTCATAAAACTTTTCTGGTATTTTCAAAATTTTCTTAGCTAAGTATATTACCAGAATATGCTTACTAGTGTTGTGAGTCGACTCGGAAAAAGTCGACTTTTTTTTCGACTAGTCGATTTTTCTGACAGTCGACTCGAAATCTTGTAAGTCGACTCTAGTCGACTAGTTTTTCTTTAAAGTCGACTTAAGTCGAAGCTTAAATCAAATAATTGAAATAAATTTTAAAATCAAATTTTATTTATATTTTGATTGTCAATTTTATACAAAAAAATTTAAAGTTTAACATTTATATTAGTAACAATTAAGTAAAAAAAATGGATAAAAAGGATCACAAACTAATCAAACTAATCAAATTAATTGCACCCTAAAATTAATAACTTTTCGGCCAATTCAGGTTTTAATCTATTTCTACGACTAGTAATCAATTCAGCAGCTTTACTAAATAAACATTCTGAGGGCACTGAAGTAGCTGTAGTTGCAAATATTATTTTTGCAACTGAGTTTAAATTCGTAAAAAAAGAATTTTCACTATAGAAATTTAATGGACATAAAAACTCAGTGACTGGATAATTAAAATAGTGACTTTAGTTTTATTGTTTGATATTAAAAGTCTTTTGTCTTAATTGTTAGAAACAATCGAATCTAGTTTCGAATTAATTTTTTTAAGTTAACGCTTTTTTATTTTTGAAAAACGGCAAAAAAGTCGACTTTAGTCGAATTTAGTCGACTCGAGAAAAATAAAGTCGATTAAAGTCGACTCGAAAAAAAATTAGTCGATTACAGTCGACTTGATGATTTTCTAGTCGACTCACAACACTAATGCTTACATAAAAGCTCCTCGAGGTAAGTATAGCAAGTGCATGTTGAATGTATCCAATTTTCAGTTTTAACTTAACTTTTCTTATTTCATGATTTTATTACTTACAGTGATTAGTGAAAACTTAAATTTTGTTTAATTTTTGGGGAATTTACAGTTGAAATATTCCTTTGTACCCTCAAATGCATCGTAACTTTTTGTAAGTTTCGATTTTGTTTTGACTTCAGTTTCGACAAATCTGGCCATCCTCATAACCTTCTCCATTTGAGAATTCCTTTTGTGGCTCGTCTAGGATGTCGTTCGCTTCAGGCTCAGTTGAGTAAATTAAATGAAAAACGTCAATATCAATCAGTTTTTTAGTTTTTATCTAAAATAAGATAATTTTTGTATTCATTTCATAATTTTATACACAATAAGTAATTTTGTGTTGAATAATATTTGCTAGAAAAAATTAGCAATTTTATTTTTTTTTTAGGATTCTTGTTTAATGTTTCAGAAATATTAGTAAAAGAAATAATAATTAGCCTAGTTTTATTGCATTACTCTTTTAATGAAGTATAAATTACTGCACGTACATAAGTTTGAATGTTAATCCACAGATTTTTCCCTCTATATTTTCAATGCCGATTTCTCTGCATTGAACAAATTATATTAAAATTTAATAAAAAAAAATAATATGATTTAACAAAAAATATTAGAATTTATTTAAAGTCAAGTAAGGATTTTCTTTAATCAACTTCTAATTTAATTTGTCAAAATTTAAAATCATCTTATCAAAAATTACATTAATATTTTTTAATTTTTTTAATATATATTTTTAAGTTTTAACATTACCGTAAGTCAAATTTTTCCAATCTTTATTAAAGTAAAAAATCAAATATAAACCATGTTCAAAACAAGAATGGGATAAATGGGATATTTGTTACCTTTTTCAGAATATGCGGAATTTGATAAAATTTAATTAATCGATTAGCTCAGAAGTTGCCAAAGCGCACATTTTTAAAATATGCTTTTGGAATACTTTTTTGAAATTTTACATTTTTAGATAGATTAAAAATTTTTAATCTAACTAAAAATGTAATTTTAGTCCCTTAAAGTTAGCTTCTACCAGAACGGCTTCGATCAGAGACAGAACCAGTCTCTTCATATCGTTTCTTAGTTGAAGAGCCACATTTTGGAGATACACCTGACAACTTGGCTTTTTCTTTTTGCTTTTTTTCTCAAATTTTTAGCAGACCCTAATTCTACCATTTATGTAGGCTAGACACATTTTTTTCACCCATTTTTTGCCAAATTAAAGATTTTTTGGTAATGTTATTTAGAGACCATATGAGGAGTTTGAGAGTTTTTAAATTAAACAGTTAAAGAGCAAAATTTACTCAAATTTAGAAGTAATTTAAGAATTTATCATAAAGGCGTGAAAAAAGGTAGCAATGGTTGCTAAAACTTTTGAATTAACCTAATTTCTGAACTTTTGCACCGAGTTTTATTTTTTATTTTTTAGAGGAAGATTTTTCATTTTAAATATTTAAAAGTTGATTATATTTTTATGCCGAGTGTCATATATCAAATTGTAGAGAAAAAAAAATTCTAGAAATTAATGCTTTTGTTTTTTTTCTTTATCACTCAATTTTTCGTAAAATACAACAAATAAACAATTTAAGATATTTAAAAAAATCAATTTCTAAACTTTTGACACATACTGTATTAGTAATATTTTTTTTAAATGAATGAAAGAATAAATACTTATTGTATTAGCTAAAAAAAATTGTTATACATCAAATTCCAAATGAAAAAAAATACACTCAAGCTTCAAATAAATAAATTGGTGAATATTTATCATAAATGATCTTTAAAAGATCTAATAAAACATTGTTTGATATTAAGAAAAAAACATAATTAATTTAATAGCTTACATATTTAAATTTAAAATTCAAAAGATTTCTTGATGTCATGCATTTAAATAACTAGTCAAAATCAAACAAAATATAAAAATGCCAAGCTTAAGTTCAGGAGAATCAATCTGTAAATTGTATCAACTGTTACATATTCTCAACTATCAATATACTGATTTTGAAATACTATGCAATAAATCTGCAAAATTCAAAAAATTAAGCATTTGGTTATTAAAACGTGTTTTGATCAAAGATGTTTTTCAAAATCAGCATATTGATAGTTGAGAATATGTAACAGTTGCTACAATTTACAGATTGATTCTGCTGAACTTTTTAATTTCGAACAGCTTTACTTATTTTCCAAACTATCTTTTATTAGTAGCTTGCATTATAACCCATTGGCTTCTTACATTTTTGAATCAATATGTATAGATACCCCTCCTCTTATGAATGCTAAAAACAAATCATTTAAGCATGACAAAGCCACCCTTGAAAAATATTTTAATAAAGATATAATGTTTATAAAAAATAATATAAATCAACTAAAAGTGGCTCTAAAATCGGAACTAGAATTTAATGACGGTTTAAATGACTCAATAAAGCTATCCTTAGAAAATCTTAGGTTCAAGCACTATAGGATCTTACTTAAAAACCTAATAAAAGCTTTTTAGTAATGGTCTCATTATTCTTGGACTCGATCAATCGGATAACTATATACTTGGTTATCATTTTTTCTTATTCTCAAATTGTATTTTTTCTATTTAAAAACTTTTTATTGCATAATATTTAAATTTTACTTCTCCAAAATGGAGGTTAATTGCTAATCAATAAATAAATAAATAAATATAGAGAACACAATGTTCACGTTTTAATTGTTCACATTTCTAAAAAGAAGTTATTTGTGCTGCGAAAAAAATGCTTTTTATTGCTAGAATTAAATATCATTTATGAGAATAAGTCTTTTTAAAATATCCTACTCGTATTGTTTTATAAATAATTTTTGCCTTTGTTTTATAAAAATAAATATTTTCAAAAATTATCAAAAATTAAAAAAATGAAAAATAGGCTCAATAAAAATAAAGGTAAAATTTAGGTCCAATTAAAATCAATTAATTGATCAAATTTTTTCAAATCAAAAAAGTCTTAAAAATATCTTAATTTAGAAAAATTATTCTTTTATTCAATAAAATATTCTTTTCCTCTTTTTAAAATTAGTCATAATCCATCAAAATCTTTAAAAATGAAAACGAATATATTGAAAATTTTTTCGAAAGATTAAATTGTTTCAAATTGATCAATTCAAATAATTCTTATTTCTGATTAATTTTTTATTTTATTTTAAAAAATAAAAAAGGCATTAAATAAAAAATATCATCAAAAGTTTAAAAGAATGAAAATGACTGCTATAAATTTCCTCGTAATATATCTTAAATAAAAACCTAAACGAACATCGAAATGTCTGCTAACAGATTATAGGAGTCTTTGTAAAAAAAGTTATTTTTAATTGTCTTTTTTAAATAAACTCAAGAAAATAATGATTTTTATCTCAAGATTTATTTAAATTTATTTTAAGGTCAAACAGAAGTGAAGTGTTTTTGGAGTTAAAAAAAAAAACCCAATAAGTAGTCGAGTATTTTTTAAAATTTTTCATCATTTTAACCTTTGAATTTCGATTTTTTATAATACTCCTTAATTTTTGTACCCGCACCTAAATACGAAACTCATATTTTTGTAATCAAAAAAATAATTAAAATTATTTATTTATTTTAAAATTTTTTTAATTTTTACCCCAGCTCTTAAAACCAAAACCTAAATTTAGCGCTCTCGTAGATTTTATTTTTTAACGCTGCTCTTGATCTGATTTTTGGGTATAAACCCTGGGTCTATTTTTGATTTTTGGTTATAAACGATGCACTTAAACCCGAATACCAGGTTTAAAGACATGTTCTTCTTATTAATATCATTATAACATGGGTTAGATGGTAGTCGGCGCATGGTTTAAAACCTGATATTCGGGTTTAAGGGCACGCATCTTACTGCAAGGATAAACGGTACTTATTATGATGTTTCAGGAAAATTTTTATCGCTTGTTGAATGATCTAAATGTTTTATATTTAAAATTTTTGATGATTAAAAGAAAAATAATTTTTTTATTCTTACTTATGATGCTCTTTAAAAGTTCTTTAAAAAGCAGTGGAGTACTCTATTTGTATCCAATTACCGATTGCAAAATTAAATCCTAAAAATTAACTAAATGTACTAATGAAATATTAATAATTAATTTTGCTTTTTTTTAATTTATATGAATGAATTTAAAAGAAAAATATTTTGCTAATTCTAACCATAAAAAAACATAAGTCTGGTTTTAACGACCAATTTTTTAAAATCGGTCAATATTTTTCAAAATCTCCAATGATAAAAACAATGTTAAAAAGAAAATACTTAGTCTTATAAAATTTTTGCTTTGAATTTTTTACATAGTGTTTTTCACGAGAAAAAAAAATTCTGTTACTAAAAATTTTATCCTAAAATATTAATTTTTTTAAATAATAGTTTTGGTTTAAGAATTTTGCTTTTTCAACACGTTCAACATTCGAAGACAATTAAATTAAATAAAACTTGTTTTAGATTTACATTTTATTTAAATGATGAGAAAAATTTATTAAAGTTTCTTTATAAAAAAACGAAGTTTTTGTACTTGAATGAATAATACAAGATTAAAATTTCACTTATTCTAAAGTTATCCGTCCAAATTCCTATTTAAATAAAAAATTAATAAAAATTAATTTTAATTTTTTTAAATCTGAATTAAATCTTCCTTAGAGAAGGCAAAAAATTATTTCTTGAATTTTTGAATTTATCCCATAATTTTATTTAATTATGATTTAAAAATAATAAAATTGAATTAAATACTGTTAATTTTAATTATAATCGCCTTATATAGGGCAAATTGAAGTTTCACATCAAATTTTAAGATCAAAACGATCATTTAAAATTTCAAAACTTAATTAAACTAATGATTTTGATAATTTTTAAGAAATAAATACTAAACATTACTAGACATGTTATGTCTAATAAAGGTTCATTATCAAATAAACATCAAAGTGATTGATCTCTAATTTATTTACCATAAACAATCAATAATTTAAATAATTCAAGTTAAGTTAATTCACAAATTCAAATTTATAACTTTTATATCCATTCATTCAAACTGAAAAAATTCTATTATTCTACTTAAATAAATTTTAAATTTTAAAACAGTTAATTTTTTTGTCTTTAAAAGTAAGTTTTCATTAAAATCAATTAAAATATTTAAACCTTTTAATGTTCAATAAAAAGGGACATTTTAAGATTTTAAATATGAAAATAAACTTGACATGACATGTCAAGTAATTGCTTTTGAAAAAATTTATTTTTTCTCTTTTATTAATAAAAATATTTCAATTTATATTTTGATCTTTTGATCTTGATCTTAAACTTCAATTTGCCTTATATAGATCTTATTTATTCAAACCAATTATTTATGCTTTTAAAAATCTTAAAAAAAACTCTTTATAATTATGCCAAACAATTATAAAAAGATTTTTATTTGATATTGATTGACTTTTTTTTAAACAATTTTTAATAAAAAAGACTAAACAGGAAACAAGAAAAAAATAAAAAAAATTTTTTAAATATATTATATTTATTTAATTCTAATGTTATTTATATTTTTTTATCTTTTCATCTATTTAAAATAATTTTACTGATCACTGACCTTTGCGAACAATTCGAATTCAGAAGAATAATTTGTATTGAATTATTGATATGAAAGATAGATGCAACAATAATTTTATCTTGATATCATTTTTATTGACTAATATCAATATAAATCGGATTGAAAGCTACAAAAATTACGTAAGAAAATTAAATTCTTAAATATTTTATTTTTTAACACCAATTTTTAAAAAAAAATTGAAGAAATTATTTGTTAATTTTTTAAAGAAGAATGATGATAATTAATTTTAATTAAAAATCTTTAAATCTTCAAATCAATTTTTTAAAAATCAGAAAGGTAGATTGTTTAACTTAATAATTGTATTTCCTAAAATATTAAAAATGAGGCGATACTAAGTAATCTTCATCTTGATCATTTATAATGCTTGTTTTTGAAAAAGATCTTTGAATTTGAATTTAAAATTTGCCATAAATGATATTCAGGTATAAAAAAAAATATAAAAAAATACAAATATTTAAATGAATAAATTGAATTCGACCACAAAAATTATGTAAGTTAACTTTTCCTAAAACAAATAATAAAAATCATGACCAAATAAAATCTAAAATTTAGTAAAAGTAGAATTAATTAAAGGCTTCATTGAAATTTAGTATCATGTTGTGAATGAAAGCCAAAAAACATCGATAATTCTTCATTCTTTTATTTTTATCAGAAAATTCATAATGAATGAAATTTTCTATAATATAATTCATTTTTTAAACAACAAGATATTCAAAAATTATTTACGGCATCAAAATTTTTTAGAACAGATTTGACTATTAACCTATTATGAGTATTAAATGTTTTTAACCTGTTTTTGTGTTAATTATTTAAAAAATTCAAAATTTAAAGATTCATCATAGAAATTTTATAGTCTTCCAACATTATTTAAATTCCAGAATAAAAGTTTATTTATATTGTTCTCTCGAAAAACTTCAAGCTTCACAAACAAAAAAAATGCTAATGTGTGTTTTTTATGGTATTATTTAACTTTTATTCTTAGAAAAAAAAACTAGATTAATTTAAAATTTTTTTAAATGTAATTATTTTCCACTTGAGGTATAGTTAAATTTAACAAAAACAAATTCTCACCTGAATCAAATGCTTTCGATTAAATTTTGTCAAAACTAAATAGGCATTTACTTAATTTAAAATATTTTCTAAAAAATTTTTGAATATTAATTTCAAGAAAAAAAATCATTTTTTAAAGCTAGTTTTTTAGAAATTAAATTAAGAATAGATATTTGAAATTAAAAAAAATTAAATTGATATTTAATTTAAACCAATAATGAACATAAATGCTTTTAAATAATATTGTTGAAAAGAAAAACATACATCATTGCATCAGCAATAAATAAAAACATTTATTTATCCAACTTTTGAATTCAAATTAAAATAAAATTATAAAATTAATGAATTAAAATTTTTAGTTGCTTTTTTTTTAAACTAATTTTATTTTATAAAAAAATCGTAATTTAATTAACCAGTCAATAATCACGTATTTAGACTTGACAGATGCTGGTTTTATTTAAATAAATATGGTTCTGCTACTGATTTAAAAGTCCGACTTTTTAATTTTTTATACTTAATTTGTCATGCATGGAATTTTATAAAGCAGTCAAAAACCACACCTGTTAACTGTCTCTTATTTTTGAATTCCTATCACTTGATCTAACTTGGAAAAAGACATGTGCATTTTATTTATTAAATTTTGTATTTTATAATTAAATTCTCCAATAATATTATTTTCAATTTAATTCATTTTGCTTGTTATTTTCATTTTGATCTGGATTTGTCTAAAAATTTTGATAAGATTTTCTTCTCAATCTTTTATTAAAATCTAAGTCTTTTCGTTAAAAATAATCAATTAAATATGGTTTCTTACTCTTTTGGAAATGAAGTTAACTTTAAAATCCTAACCGGGTGAAGTATTTTTATATATTTAAGATTAAGTTTTATAAGGCGCAAAGACTCAAATTTCTTTTATCTTCTTTTGTTCCAAGGTTTTGAGGGCTAAATGAGTTAATACCAATTCCATTGCCTCATTTTTTGTCAGCTTTGTCCTAAAAAGTAACCTGGATGCCGCATATTTCATTCCATATTTAGCCTGGATTGAAAAAAAACATTAAAAATAAATTTAATTCGTGTTTAGATATTTTTAGAAGACTATTTTCCTCAAAAAAAATTTACAAAAATTTTTTTTTTCAAAATTTTTCGAATTTTTCGAATTTTATCATTCTTTTAATTAAAATTTTTATGTTCTAGATTGGATTTATAATAATAATAATAAACTCCGGTAGGCAAGCTTCCGAAGATATCTGCATACCGTACACATAATAGTAGCTAGATGCAATGAAATCTAGTTTCAAATTAATGCAAAGACATTTAAAGTTGTAATATAAATAATAAAAACTATAAAAATTAATTTTTTATGTAATTTTGTATTTATAAATATCGGCTCGTTTATACAGGATGAAGATTTGTAAGTTTACTGATATATTAATCATAAAAAAAGCATATCCTAAATTAAAAAATTCACTAAAAATATCCGAAAATTACAATTCAAATTTTCAAAAAGCTAATTAATTAAAATTTTATATTAAATATGTATGTAAAATTTTAATTAATGACATATTTGATCAAAAGATATTTACAAAATAAAAAATCTATATAATTTTTGCCTTTTTGGAAAAACCTTCAGTTTTAATGTTTTATTAAAATATCTCCTAGAAAATTAAGAAGAATAAGGTAAATTATTGCTCACTTTAATAAGAACAAAATTCTCTATAAAATGATGTATCAAACAGGTATTTGAATTTTCATTACAACAGAGGACAAGATACGGTTCAAGTATGGTTCATTTCTGAGTTTACAGTCATAAAACTAATGAGCAACACACTTAAAATAATTTAATTAATTTAATATTCATTTATTTTGAATTTAGTTTATTTACTTCTGAAGAAGTAAAAAAATTAAAATCATTTGTTTAAAAAAATTTAAATACAAAAAAGTTTAAAAAGAAAAAGAAGAGGAAAAAATAAAGCATTGAACTTCCTGGACCTCAATCTTTGAAATTCATTAAGGCCTTATTAATTCATTTTAAAATTAATGATTTTCTTTTACTTCTTAAGTTTTCTAGACACATTTTGATAGAGTCAGAAATGCTATAATTGTTAAAAAATGTCCCTTTATCTTTCTTTTAGACTGACTTACTTATATTACTTAAAAGTAAGGTAAAATCTAAATTAAAATGGTTAGTCAAAAGTTGAGTATTTACCTCAAAAGAGCTTTTATTTAATTTTTTTTATAGACTCTGATGGGCTGATACTTACCTTTTGTTTAATGCACTCAAAAATACTAGATGCTAATGAATAAAATTTTATTCAATCAATAAATTTTATTTTCGGAAAAAGATAAACTTGATCAAATTTTAAAATCTTAAAAAAAATCAATAATAATACTCTATTAAGGTCTTTTAATATGTTTCCCAACAGTCAGTTGTTAAAAGACATTTAAAAAATGTTAAGATGTTAAAGGTTTTTTCAAAAAAATTCATAAAAATGATCTTGTGAATTTTCCTTCAAAAATTCCAATTCAAGAATCAAAAATTAAAATAAAAGATAAATTGCTGTTTTTTCGAATAATTTATTTATTTATACAAATAGTCTAAGGGCTATTTGGAGATCGCGCTCTCTCCATTCAGCAGACGAATCAAAAAAAAAAAAAATATTAAATAATAAAAAATTCTCTAGATAAAAATAAAAAGAATTGAAAATATTTGACTTGACTATTATACTAAGTTGTTAATGATCGATTTGGTTGGTTTTGGATAATTAAATTGCAATCAGGTATTATTTGTTTCATTGTACTTTAAAATTTCAAATATTCAATAAATCAATTTTGATTAATATATTTTAATAATTATAATAAAATTATTTAATAGGCAAGAAAATAAAAAAACTAGATAAAAAAATGATGAAAGACAATCGAACATAAATTGATGGTCTTCAGCTTTTTCTTCCGAGTAAAAGGACACACCAAACGGATGAAATCTTTGAAAAATCGTGGAGCCACTTCGTATGTTTCTTCACTGCTAGGTTCGGTGTCCTCCGAACTAGTCGTAGAGTCTGTGTCGGGATACTTCATTTTTCAATTGTTTTATTAATAAATTAGTAAAGTAAAGTAACGCTAAGAGAATTTGAAATGGATTTATAACCTCTATATGATCGAGTTTAATAAATTAAGAAATAAATCAAATAAAATACTGAGTAACTATTCTATTATATCTAGTTAATTAGTAAAATTATCTTGCATTTTAATTTTTCTTTCTATGAAGATAATAATTTTATCTAGGTGTTAAATTTTTTATCTAGTAAATAATTTTTTATAAAGGACATTTAATACATTTTATCTAGTAAGTACATATTTTTTTATAGTATACATTGATATTATGTATTTAAATAATTAAAAAAAAAAGGTTTTGTCTGACTTGAAATTTATCTGTGCAATAAATGGTTAACTCGAATAATAAACAACGATGATGATGAAGGTGAAGAACTTTATTTGACAGGTGAAATTGTACTCTCAGATGGTCAATATCAAATGAACCAGATCCTAAATGGAAGAGCAAAAATTACCGCTTGTGCTAGTGACCAAGTACGTAACAGGAGTAACCCTAACGCCATGTTGACTGTTTTCCAGTTTGAAAGAGAGGCCGTGGTGCTTGCCAACTGGCTCCGGGATCAAGAAGTGCTCGCCTTAAGTCAAGACTTTGGCCAAGATATGAGACATGCTGAAAATTATTAAGAAAAGATAGTAGACAGGACTTATATGAATAAAATTTGGAGTATAACAAGCTGATAAGGGAACCACCTTTTAAAAAAAAGCATTTTAGAATTGTAACTAATTTTTATTAAGATGATCAACTAAATTTAGTTCCCTCTGTGCCAAATCATAAAGGAATAGGGATAAATATAAAGCCTTAAATAATATAACCAATAAACAATTTCTAATAACGTATTTGCTCGAATTTAACGACATGTCGGTATAAACATAACGACATGTCGTTAAATAATCTTTTTAATGTTATAATACCCTGTCGTTAATTCTGGATACCCAAATACAAAAACATGTCGTTAAAATCGAGCAATTACGTTATTTACCGAATCTTTGTTAAATATTTCAATTAAAATTTTAGATAAAAATATAGATTATATAACGAAGAATAATGAACCCTAGCCCTAGGAGGTATTATAAACTAAACAAACTAAATATTTTATTTAAAATTATATTTTAAGAAAACGATCTTGAGTTTTTTGATGTTGAATCAATGGTTGATTTGATTCAAGATGTTTATTTTGATTCACAAACAAGAAAATTCCTTTTATACAATTCAAAAGAAGAATATAATCAAACAGTTGAGAAAGAATTCACTGAGTGCAGAAATGCCAACAAAAATGTATAGAATAAATAGTATTTGTAAAAATAAATTTAATAAATAAAATTATTAGCTGAATCCTCCAAAAATAAAGCTAACAGGATTATGTTTGTTCAAAAAATCTTATGAACATAACAACTCACTAGAAAGAAAAAGAAGCTTATCAACCAATATCATCAAATTCATCCTATTCTTCAAATTACTCTCAGGTATGTATATAAATTTATTTCCTAACAATGAATTTCGATTTGAAATTAAAAAACATAAAGCTTTTATGCCATGGAATATCCAATGCAACTAACGAAAAAAAAGGAAAAAATATCGCAGCTTGAAGTTGATGATCAATTCAAAATATCATTATTTTAATGTGCTGAGAAATTGAAATGAAATTTTGAATTGACCATCAACTTCAAGTTGCCAAAAATATATCAGATACTAGGCAAATAAATTCATAGAAAACACTCAACAGGTATTTCAAAATAATGTCATGGAATGTCCAAGGCATATTTATGAATAACCAGATAAGGAAAATTAAGAATGATTTTTTCATAGTTAATCTAATTATCATGAGACAATTAAAAAACATAAAGCTTTTTTGCCATGGAATATCCATGGCTTTTAACGTAAAAAAAAGAAATAAATATATCGATTTAAGTCTTTGATTTTTTATTTATTTTTATTTCGAATAATTTTAGAAGTCAAAAAGCGTTTTGAATAACAACCGATCAAGAAGCTGTTTAAAGAGAGCCCAAGTTTTGTGTTCAATTATTAAGAATACGCTTTATTCCACCGCTGAATTTAAAAATTTATCAAAGGGTATGAACAATAATTTATTTTGAATGAATGACATTAAATCTACCCTAACCCTAACCCCTCAATACTAATATTAAGAATCACAACTTGTTCCAAATTTTAAATCTGACGAGGAAGCTTTCGCAGATAACGTCATTTTTGATTTCATATTTGAACAAATCAAAACCGAAAAAGATGAAACTAAAATTGAAACTTTTTACAAGAATCTTGTTTTTGACTATTTTGATACTATGTTGGAGCAAAAGAAAGAGCTAATGGAGAGAAAAAATGATACAAGCGCAAGCAAACATCAAAATTTTGGAACACCAACGTCGTAAATTTTCGAACGCCTTATGAGCTGATACAAAAGTCAAGAGACCTGGTCAATATGACAATTTATCCGATTTGACAAAAGATGCGAGAATTGGTCAACCAGACAAAACAAGTTCAACCATTACCATAACAAAGCATTCAAATGAATAATTTGAGACGCTCTCAGAGAAAAAACCAAAGCAGTTACAAGACGGAAAATCTAGTCAACCAGACGAAAATTAACTAATTTATATTTTATTAACAAAACATGAACTAGAAACAAACCAAGTTAAAAAAAATAAATAAAAAAATAAAACAAAACATTTGAAAAAATTGACAAATTATAATTCATTAAAAATTAAATGTTAGAATTCTATATAATATAAATCTAAAATTATATTGACAATACAGTCGAGTCTTGATAATACGATGTGTTTGGGCCGAAAAAATGGGCATTGTATTAACCAATATCGTATTAATCAATTTTGTATGTTAAAGGATGGGAAGAAAAAAATTGGAAATAAATTTTTTTTAAGGAATTATTGTTTATTTAAAAATAATAAATATTTTAAAAAGAAAAATATTTATCAATTTTACTTTGAAAAGAATGATCTACGCTACAAAATTGATCCATTTTGTAAACTAGAAAAATACATAGTTTTATCAGGTAAAGCCTTATAGAATATAGCTGTTTCATCAACATTGAAAATATTATTTAAACTGTACCCTTTGATTAACTTCACATATATATGATATATTTTTTCACAAGTTCTGTGACAGTGAGATAATTTTTATTAAAATCATTCGAAATTTCAAGTTTTTCTTCTAATGACAAAGGTTTTCTTTTAATTTGAGTGGACATTTTTTTTTTACATATGTTATTATTATTTTATTTGTTTTCTGTTCGAGCATACGCCTCTTCAGATAAAAAAAAAATAAAATAAAATAAAATAAGATAAAATAAAATAATTAAAACATTTTAAAAACTCTTAAATTTTAAATAAGTTATTTTTCATTTATGAATGAAAAGATGAGATACAAAAATAATAATTAAAGAGATGGGAGAAAAAAGAAAAAATGGTCAATTTTACTGATATTCAATTTATTTTCTGCTTCATAGAATAATGATTCAGAGGAGGTTCTGAGAGGAAGGTTTAGAATGCATCTAACAGCAGTATTTTGAATAACTTGTAACTTTTGTAAACCTGATTCGGAGAATGAGTTAAGACATGGAAAATTATAATCCAGAATTGATTGAATTGAATTGAATATGTATATAAATTTACCTTTATATACACACAAGCAATTAAATTAACATTTAATATTTAATTATATTTAATAATAACTGGATTTCATTGGTCTTCTATTTTTTTGTTTAAAAGATCAATATCGTAATAAAAACGATCAATTAGCACTGATTTGTATGTTTTTTTCTTAATAAACCTATCGTATTAATTAGATATCGTATTAAAGAAACATCGTATTAATAAAGAAATTTAACATGTAGTTATATTAGGGAATGTAAATTATAAAAAAAATATCGTTATAAAGCGAATATCGTATTAATCAGCATCGTAATAACAAGACTCGACTGTAAATGAAAATAATTAACCATTTATTTTTCAAAACAAAACTCGGATAAAATTTTGAATATTTCTTGGAACAGCTTGTTTCAAAAATTCCAATAGTAAGGTCGATTCAATGTTTTACACTTAAAAAGCACACTGTGCATTTATCTTATGGCTTAGCATTTAATTATCAATGTCATTGTAATTTATAAAACAAACATATCGAGAAATTCAAGAGGCTTTTTTTTTTCTTAAGACTTAGAAGACCTTTATCCTTTTTTCGAAACAATCAATCACCATAAATTATTTCTTAAATAATTTATCTTTTACATGAATTTTGAATCACAGTTTGCTTATTTTTCTTTGAACGTGTAGATAAAATAAATTGAAGCTCCGACAAGTAGTTTTGGGCCGGAACATTTTGATTTAAATTCCAAGATTTGTTAATGTTTCATGGTTTCGCAAAACTTGTAACGAAAAATATTCTTAAATAAATCTCTTCTTATATAATCTCTTAAAAGATGATGGACTTCGAACCCCTTTTTCATACAATACGATACGGAAAATGAAAAGCGAATTCAATCATAGTGTAACACCCCCTTCAGCAGACCCCGGTCTTCTGGAGCCTTGCTGGATCTCCATATATATATTTTGTTTTTTAATTAGTTTGAATGAGAGAAAAAAGAAGTAGAGAAGAAAGAGTTTTTTATATTTTCTCTCCCTCTCTCTCTTTTTATTTATTTAATAGCGCACGCTTTTAAAATATGTATCAGCTGAACAATGAATTTAGGGCTGATAGCGATGCTTCGTAACTAATTTTTTATTTGATTATTGAACAGCCAAAAAAAAGGCATTCAAGGTTTTGTGCATGATATTCAATCTAATTCCATTTGGTTTCTTACTATTGTCTGAATTTCAAGTAAGTTTATGAATCATTTTTTGAAAATTTTGAGATTTAAATTTTAATCACTTTAAAAGTTAAAAATCTGAACTTTAATTTAGGAAAAAAATCCAATATTATATTTTGATTCCACAGGAAATGTGATGCTTAAATTCAGAAACCAGGGTGAAATTTTGTATTATTATTATTGGCTCATGATGAAATTACGAAATAATTTATTTCTATTGCCGATTTTTTTAGGAGCGCAAACGATTCATGTACAATTAGATGCTATCTTACCAAAATTCTCGACAAATTTAAAAGATATTCGTTTTTTAAACATCCAGTTATAATTGTCACCGATTTCTTTGGCTAATAGAAACGCTTTAATGAGGATATTTAAGGAATTTAATTTATCGCATTAACTAGAAATATGCTTTAAGATAATTGTTAAAAAAGAGCCTCTTTATAAAAGGCCGTTAAAACCAATAATTCACATTTGCTCTACTCCTTTGTTAAAAAACATAATCGATGAGACTGAACGTTTAATCAAATTTCAAAGTGATCAATCCAAAAACAAAATTAAAATAGTATTCATTTACGCGTTCTCACTTTTACAAAATTCAAAAAGTTTGGATGGGTTTTGTGAATTATTATTAATTGTAAAAGCAATCTTTGTCGACGAAATTTTGACTTAATTGTTCAAAAAAATCTTCAAAAGCTTAATTTCATCTAATTAAACGTAAAATCGATTATCTTGCTGATTTTTCAAAAACAGTAAAAATGAGTTATAATGTATGTGATCCAATATTTCATTTTAATGATGAGACAAAAACTCAATATAACACATAATCACAATTCACGCATTTTTTCAAAAAATGTCGAAGGATACGAAAACGATCATGACTATTGTGATTCAAATATCTACTTTAACAAAAGTCTATGGTTAGTTATCAAAAAAAGACTCAATCTAACTCCTCTCTTGTCTGGGATTATTTTTTCAGAATTAGTTTTTGACTTCTCACGACAATCAAATAATATGATAGAATCATGGTTTAAGTATTTTAATAAGGCATCTTGAAGTTGATGACTAATTCAAAATATCATTTCATTCAAAAAGTAAGTTTAGATATTAAACTTAATCTTTGATTTTATTTAAATAATTCTAATGTAACATGATTTACATGCAATGTAGATTTAGAAAATAAAAAAAAAATTGAAAAAACATTTTCTCAATCCATTGATAGTCGATTTTAGCATTTAAATGTATTAACTGATTTTTTGTAAAGTTTTTTAAGATTTTTTATTTCAAAAGTATTTGTGTTAGCATTCACAATTAAATTTTAAAAAAAAATTCAAACAAAAAATTCTTAATTAGTTATAAAATGAAAATACAACTTTATAAAAAATCAGCTAACTAAATTGAAAATCGATTATCAATGGACTGAGAAAAGGTTTTTTCAATTTTTTTTTATTTTCTAAATCTACATTGCATGTGAATCATGTTTCATTAGAATTATTTAAAAAAGTTTAATATCTAAAGACAAACATTTTGAATTGAAATGATATTTTGAATTGATCATCAACTTCAAGATGCCTTTAAAAACCACATCTTAAACGTAAATAAGCATGTCAGAAGCAAAAGGTTACTATTAACAAGTGAAGTTGCTGCTCCATTATACAATTATTTAAAGTTTAAATACAAAGAATTTTATGAAGATCGATTCATCTTTTTCTTTCAAAATGAAAACAAAAAATTAAGTGTGAACGAAGCTCAAAAAGAATAATGGGGATTATTTTTTTTTAAAAGTTGAATCAGAATTAGAGTCTAAAGAAGAAAAGGATACGAAAAATTCGGAAAGCGAACTAATTGAAATAGAGGATGATAAATTCGAAACAAAGTATTCCAAATCCGTCGATTGTTCAAATTTTTTTAATTATTGTATTGATAAGTATCGCATTTTAAACAAAGCCGTTGGGATTTGATGTGAGTAAAATTATGAAATTTCAAAAGACTAATTTTATCTCTGTCCATTTTTAGGTTGTTCAATGTTTTGCTTATTTGTTTTGCATTTCATATAAATGAATTAATAGAAAAAGGAAAACTTCCAATGAACAAAGTATATACCTTTTTATTTATTTAAGTTATAAATGTAAAAATTATGGTCCAGTATACGTTCGAAAATTGTGAATATAAGATAGGATTAATTAATGACAACGGAAACCATTGGATTTGCTTGAAAATAGATTTAACAAAAGATGAAGTTATTTATATCGATCCACTCGGTGAAACAGAAGAAAAGTCAGATAAGGTTTTGAAAGGCTGGATGTAAGTTTTAAAAAAATCTTAATTAAAAATTTTTAAATTTTAAAAATTTTTAAACATAAACAAGGAAACTTAGGAAAAAAAATCGTAAATGGAAGTAAAGAAAAATTGAACATTCGATTCAAATGGATAGACACAACTTTGGAGTGTTTGTTTGTTTGTTTTTGGAGCAATTTTTTAAAAAAAAAAAAGTCAATTTAAATTTAATTAAAATTTAATTTCAATGAAAAAACTTTGATAGAGTACACATGAATGAATTATGAATTCAAAAATATGAGTTCTAATAACATTTGTTCAATCTGTAGTTTTACAATCGACCCTCAAGAAAATATTTCAAAATTCTATTCAATTCAATTGTATTGAATTAATTTCAGGAATTTCATTTCATAACTGTCCTCAATGCTTTTAACATTAAATATTTGTTTTATTAATAAATATTTGAAAAACTTGACACTAAATTCCTTCCAAGAAATTATTTGGTGTCTTGATCAAAACCCTTTGTATGTTAAAATATAAACAGATAAATTTTTGATAAAATACTGCTTTCGACTTACTTCTAGTTTTCATTTTTTAAAAGAAAATTTGCTTCTACCGATGAATCACTGTATAAAAGAAATTGGAAACAAACAAAATGTGATCATTCGCTTCAAACTGATCCAAATAATTGTGGGGTATTTGTGAGCTTCTTTCTAAAAAATTTTGTAGAGGGAAATCCGCTTTTTGAATACAATTGATATTTCACTACAAAAATTGCCTTCAGAAATGATGCGAATCTTTAGAAAAAATTCTAGTGAAAATTGGTGTTCGAAATGTGGTTCTAAAATTAAAACATTTAAAGATATTGTGATTGCTTTCATAAATTTCACAAATCATGTATTGAAAATTATGAATTTGATCAGTCATGTCCATTTTGTTTTTAAAAAAAATGATTTGTCAAACAATTCTTTTTTAATCAATATTTAACAAATAAATCTGTTAAATTGAATTGATAATTTTATCAAAATATTAACTACGATTTCAACAAGAAAATTTACTATTTTTAAAATAAAAATATTTAAGAAAAATATTTGATGATTTGGCTATCCAGCGTGTGTGCTCACTTATACAGCTAATTAAAACCTAATACAGCTAAACTAGAATTCTTATAAATCTATTAATCAACAAAGTCTTAAGCTTGGTTAGAAACTAAATATATATAAATATATCTTTAATTTCCCTAAATAAATATATCTTTAATAAAATAAAATTTTAAATTGTCTAAACCTATCCAATATTTTAATATTTTTAATTCTAAAATTCCGAAAACCAAAAAAAAAAAGAACAAACTCAATGGATCAGACAATGAGAATAAATCCAAAGATAATAAATCCAAATGAATTCTAATGGTTCAGATGCTTCATACATAGGGACATTTGTGCTTTATTTTTTTTAAATTTATGTTTATTAAGAATTTTAAAAATTATAGTAAGATGGGGCAATTATTTAATGAGTGAATGGGGTGACAACTTTTAAATTTCGTTTTTTTCTAGCTGAAAACTAATAAATTTTCCTAAGATTTTATATTTTTTATATTTTTCAGGAGCCAAAATTTATAAAAAACGATCCTTTTTTCATTGATTATTTTATCTTATAAGTTTATATTTAGCCTATAAGTTCCAAAGAGAATCAAGAACGTCACCCTAAAATTTGAATAAGATTGATAAAAAAATAACATGAGTTCTTTTTTGGTGTGAATTTCAGGGGCAAAGGGGTTAATGGGGTATCACCTTTTTATGCCAAAAACTCACCCGGTTAGCCCGCAAATTCACCCGGTTAACCGGCAAAATCAACTGTTTAACCCATTTACCCGAAATTAATTAATTACTTAAAAGAAACTTTTTCTCAAAATAAAAAAGTAAATGAAAAGAGAAAAAAATCGAAAAGAGACTATGCTCAATCTTTAAATGAAGATGACACACGTGCACAAACTGAAGAAAAAAACAGTAAAAAGAGAAAAAAAAATTGATAAAAAAAGTTGGCTAACATGTGAAAGTTGTACCAGTTGGTCGTGCTATAATTGTTTACCAATAGAGAATAAAAAAGATAAAAATATCGAATTTTTATTGGCAAAATGTAAAAATTAAAAATTAAAAATTTGTTTAAAAAAGTTATTTTTCTTTAAAATTTTTAAAATAATTTAAATTAAGCTTCGTTAATGTATAAAAACTCAAAATTTGTTAAAATTTGTTCCCGTTACGATAATTTATTTTTGTTAAGATTTTTGAAATTTCAAATAAATTTTTGCAAAAAAACTCTATTTTTTTTTAAAAAAGCAACTAAAATATAATTAAAATTTTCTTTTGTCTTAGAAAGTAGGGTTAAATAGTTGAAAAAACGGGACAACCGGGTGAAAAAACGGGGTAATTGGGTTAAAATTCGGCTAACCGGGTGAATTTTCGGGGTAAGTGTACAAAACAATGGGGCAAATGGGTTAACCCCATTAACCTAAATGCCCCTCACCCTATTAACCACATGTACTAATGGGGTGACCCGAAAATTTCGGTCTAATTGGTTGAACGAATTTCGCATTTTTATGCAAAACTGTGTCGATAGACAAAAAATAAAAAAAAATAGGTCACCCGGTTAGGCCATGTTACCATATATCTTAAAAATAAATCTTTTGAACTAGTTGAGAATATTTCAAATGGAATTTCCAATCTTTTTGAAAATGTTGCTGAAAAGTCAGATGATCAAAAAACTTTTTTTGATAAAAAATGTTTTAAATTTATTTAGCTTGACGAAATTATTCAATCGTCAGCTCCGCTTTTAATCGTTAATTTTTCAATCGTCAACGGAAGCTTTGATGAAAATCAAAATACTTCACACATAGATCATTATAATGATGATATGGAAGAAGAGATTGAAAACTTGCGAGTATTTAAATTTAAGTTCATCTAGGATAAAAACTAATCTTTTTAAAAGGCAGCATTAAGATCAAAGAATGATAAATGGAAACAATTTTATACTGAATGTTTTTTAAATGAGGAAATCCTACATAGTGAGAATGAATAATAAGTAGACAAACATTTTATCCAATAGATGTTAGTTTTTTCGCGAATCAATTCGAATCTAATCCAATGGTTCTGCTTACTTTCCCCTCAAATCAAAATGATTCAGTCCAAAACCGAACGGTCTTGTTTGGTTATTAAGCTCGTCTCGGCTTGAAAAAAATTTAAAAAAATTTCTTTTGAAAAATTTTTTTCTCTTTAAATTTTTTCCCTTTTTTGAAAATGTTTTTTTAAAATTAATTTTATTTAAAAATAAAAACAATTTTATTATACCAAATTACCATATTTTATTTTACTGCATAATTGGAGATTAATTGGCTAAAAGAGAAATCTCTATCTTAATTTTTATTTAAAAACAAACTTAACATTCCATCAATTTTTTTAAGAAAATCAATATTTGATTAATTGGAATTTTTTTTTTTGTTTTTTTTTTTGTTAAGTTTTATTTGCAATATTTTACAATTTTTGTAAGTGTTTAATTTTAAATTTCGAAATTTTTATTCCAAAACCAACTTAACATTCATTCAGTTTTTTTGGAAAATCAATAATTGGTTAATTGACATTTTTTTTTTGAGCAAGTCCTGTTACATTTTTTGTTACATCATGTGCTAAATTTTTATTATATCACTTCATTCCATTCAAAATATAAACGAATTTAAGATTTTGAACTGAACTTTTTGAACAAAACTTCACAGAGCTGGATATTTTGGAAGTGAGATTAGATCAATAGAGATCTAGAATTTAACTTTGAAAATGATCTTGACGTAATCTATAATATTTATCCACAAATAAAGTAAAAATCTTCACTATTTCAGTAAAAAAAAAAAACAACATCAATAAACAATTAACTAATTCAATTCTTTAATATTTATTTCAGAAAAATAACACAAAAATTGAAAAAATGTAACTCATTTATAAAGAAATATCTCTAATTGAATTAAATCTTAACTTTAGTTTAATTTTATTACTTAAAAATATTAAAAAAAAATTAACTAATTTTTTTATAAACATTTGGACAGTACATTTTAACATTTTTGCGTTACACTTCTAAAAACTTATTTGAATGCTTGAACTTGTAATTTCAATTGTCTTCTCCGTATTTGCTCAAGTTTTTAGGTATAAAATTTGATTCAAAAATAACCTTTACCTCAATCGTTGATGAAATAAAACAGCCTTGTAGTTCACGGTTGAACTTAATAAAAATATTTTCAAACAAAAAATGGGGTCTTAATTATTACACACTAGGAAATGTATATAAATCTTTAATCGAATCTATAATTGATTACTCTTTTCCGTGTCCGAATTCATTTTCGGAGACAAACCTTAAAAAAATTCAAGTCTTACAAAACTCAGCAGTTCGTTTAATACTTAAACTAAAATATGATACTCCTTCCAATATTTTGCATCATGAGGCCTAATCTGATTTAAAAAAATTTCTGAAGCCTCTGCAACTTTTGTTCTTATATCGGTCAATAATCAAGAAAATCAACTTTATAATACTGATAATGATAAAAAGGCAAGATCAGCATTAGAAAGAAATTCAATTCTTCCGATTAACAGGTAGATAGACAATCTAAATCAACACGAAGTTCTACGAGAAGTGCGATTGAAATTGTTAATTATTCAATCGTTAATGTTTCTAATCAAATCAACTTGTTTTGGCTTCAAGTTCATTAGAAGTTCAAGATCAAGTCGAAAATAGTATTCAAAATTCTGAGAAAAGTAAACGGGGAAGACCAAAAAAATCAAGCAATGAAAACGAGCAATTGTCAAAAAGAGTAAGAAAATAAGAGTTAATTTCTTGTATTTTTTTAAATTTTTTTAATTAATTGTCTCTTCTAGAAAAATAAATATTTTCTGCAAATAAATGTTAAGTACTTAGTTGAAATATAACAGTGGATTTCCAAGTGGAAAATGAAGATTTCGGTTTAAAAGTCTTGCTCAATAATTTTTTATAAAAATTACAAAGAAAGTTCTGCGTTTAATTTAAGGATTTATGGGAATAGAATCGTAAGCTAAAAAGAAATAAAGTTCCTAGCTATTAAATTTGATTCTAAATTAACCTTTTCTTCAATGATAGAAGAAATTAAAGAACGTTGCAATTCAAGGCTAAATTTAATCAAAAACCTGTCGAATAAAAAATGGGGCCTTGACTTAAACACTTTAGGAAACCTTTATAAGTCTTTGATTGGATCTATTCTAGATTATTCTTTTCTTTGTCTTAACTCTCTTTCAGAAACTAATATCAAAAGCTTAGAAGTAATCCAAAATTCAGCAGTTCGTTTATACTAAAACTAAGATATGATACTCCCTCCAACATATTACATAATGAGGCATTTAATAAACTTAAACTACTTACAGTCTCAAATCGACTTTTTGAGTTGAGTGAGAGATATGTTAGGGCAGGACTGAGCCATTCTGTTCCATCAACTGTTAGACTGGTAGAAGAAAATAACAAAGGTTTCGAATCAAGATACATCGAGTACCCAACTCAATTGTGTAATTGCTACCTTACTTCTTTTTTTCCTGAATCATCAAATATTTAAAAATATGTATTCTGTTACTCTCTATAAAAATTTATCTAATTTTAATTTTAATATTTATCTACTTTTTAACTTTATTTTTTTCTTTTTTTTTTATTTTTATTTTATTTTGTTTAACTTTATTTTGGGTCTTGAACAGAAGAACAGAAGTTCACCAAAAAATGTGACCATGAGTATCTTGGTTAAAATGTGTTTACACTTAGTCATCGTGATTACTCCTCTGTTTTAGACCTCTTCATACTAAGCAGTAATTTAGGCTCACAATTTAATTTTTTTCGGGTAATAGACGATGACTTGCTAAGCGATCATTTTCCTATTGAGCTTGAACTTGGATTTGAGCTATTGAAAATTGAAAGTTATCACAGATCTACTCTCAATTATAGGAAAGCTAACTGGGAAAAATTTAAGAGAAGTCTGGACTCTTGTGTTTTTGACTTGCTGTCAGGTGACATAAATCACATTAACAGTCAAATTTCTACTCAAATACTAGACGCAGCAAACTCTGCAATTCCTAAATTTCCACCAAAAAAATTTAAAAAATCACTTCCGGCCTATATAGTAGAGCTAATTTCCAAACGCAAAGTGTTAAAAATAGTCAAAAACAAGACAAGGTTAACCAGGGCGGAGTGTAATAAGCTTACTAATAAAATCAGATTTGAAATAGAAAAATTCAAAAGCGAGAATTGGGATACATTTCTTAAGTCTCTTGGGCCTAATCCAAACTCTTCCCGTCCTTTTTGGAAAAAAGTTAATTCGTTTAAAAAAAACTCCTCCGGCAATGTTATCCCCAAACTGGTCCTCAATTCAAAAGAGTTTAACACAGATTCCGAAAAAGGTACACTCTTCAAAGAGATTATTGGGGAAACCTTTACTCAAGAAAGAAATGATTCCTTCGACAATGACTTTCGAGACATGGTCGAAGATTTTGTATCAAATAAGGATTATCTGAAAGGCAATCATTATTTGAATGCCGAAAAGTCTTTTCCTAAAATCACAATTGAAGAGCTAAAAAAAAGCATTAGAAAACTAAAAGACGAGTCAGCCCCTGGACCTGACAACTTATGTAACCGTATGTTGAAAAATCTCCCTGACTCGTTCATACTTGGTCTAGCGAGTTTTTTCAACCTCTGTCTAGCTACATCCGAAATCCCAGATGCTTGGAAAACCTCTAAGATAACAATGATCCCCAAAAAAAAAGTTAGTTCTGACCCGTCTAAATACCGCCCAATTAGTGTCACTAGCTGTCTTGGAAAAGTTCTTGAAAGGATTATTACAAGTAGGCTTTACAATTTCCTTGAAAACAAGAGTCTTATCTGCAAGGAACAGTCTGGCTTTAGGCAGCACCGACGTACCTCCGACAATTTGGTGTTTTTAACTCAAAAGGTCTCTGAAACTTTAGTCAGAAAGAAAAAAGTATGTTCCCTCTTCTTCGACATCTCTAAGGCGTTTGACAAGGTATGGCACAGTGGATTAATCTATAAACTTACCAAAATTGGGGCCCCCCTCTACATTCTGGAGTGGGTGGTTAATTTTTTAAAAAATCGAAGTTTTTATGTGAAAGTAAATAACTTTGTCTCGGATTCAGGTTCCATAGATACTGGAGTTCCCCAGGGTGCAGTCATTAGTCCTTTACTCTTTACTATTTTTATTAATGATATCCCCAAGCAGGACCAAAAAAACCACTCATATTCCTTGTTATTTGCCGATGACCTGGTGACCTTTTTTGTTTTTAAAAAGTATGGGAACATTACTAACATTATAAATATCTATCTTAAAAAATTGCAGCTGTGGCTACAAAAATGGAGGCTAAAGATGTCTCCAGAAAAATGTAGCTACATTCTTTACTCTGGTAATCCGTCAAAAAACATTAAGCTAAGTCTAAAACTATTTGGAAAACAAATACCCTACACTGACTCCCCAGTCTTCCTTGGAATAAAATTTGACCAAAGTCTTTGTTTCAACTCCCAGGTTGAATTTATTCGTTCTAGATGTCATGATCGCGTAAATTTAATTAAAATTTTGTCACACAGATCGTGGAAGTTAAATAAAAAAACCTTAATTGGAGTCTATAATGCACTTATAGGTTCCATTATAGACTATAGTTTTTTCATCTTATCCCGTGTCTCCCAGACAAACATTCAAAAACTGCAAGTGATTCAAAATACATGTTTTAAATCAATCTATCACTTACCTTATGACACACCTTCTATCCAACTTTCTGGCTTTCTCAAGGACCAAAAGGTTGATAGAATTGAGTCTAGACTCAGAATTCTGCTCGAAAAATACATAAAAAAAAGTTTAATATGTAAAAACACACTCATTACTTCACTCATACAGGATTATGTTGATGTTTTTGTTGAAAGCTCAAGAAGTTCTGAACTTAAAACCCTCCTTTGTAAAGTCTCAAATGAGCTATTTCAATGGACAACTATTTTTCTGTAACATTTCCGATTTCTTTTTCAACTTCTAATGTCATTTTATAAATTTAATTAATTCAGCACAACTTTTTACATGGAGACTTTTTTAAAATTTTAAATACCAAAGGCGAAAGGAGTTTCATTACTCAAAGCCTTTATTTCTCTTGAAATATTAAATAAACTATTAACAACAACTATTCTAGATTATTCTTTTCTTTTTCTTAACTCTCTTTCAGAAACTAATATCAAAAGCTTAGAAGTAATCCAAAATTCAGCAGTTCGTTTATACTAAAACTAAGATATGATACTCCCTCCAACATATTACATAATGAGGCATTTAATAAACTTAAACTACTTACAGTCTCAAATCGACTTTTTGAGTTGAGTGAGAGATATGTTAGGGCAGGACTGAGCCATTCTGTTCCATCAACTGTTAGACTGGTAGAAGAAAATAACAAAGGTTTCGAATCAAGATACATCGAGTACCCAACTCAATTGTGTAATTGCTACCTTACTATTTCTTCTTTTTTTCCTGAATCATCAAATATTTAAAAATATGTATTCTGTTACTCTCTATAAAAATTTATCTAATTTTAATTTTAATATTTATCTACTTTTTAACTTTATTTTTTTCTTTTTTTTTTATTTTTATTTTATTTTGTTTAACTTTATTTTGGGTCTTGAACAGAAGAACAGAAGTTCACCAAAAAATGTGACCATGAGTATCTTGGTTAAAATGTGAACTTTATGTTCACCAAATTTCTGTTCACAAATTTTGTGACCAAAGTAGTTCACATTTAATAAAAAATGTTCACCAAATTTTTAATTTAAAATTAAGACAAAATTAAAAATCTTTACTTTGTTATGCTTGAAAAAAAGGCAAATTGAAGTTTGAGATCAAGATCAAAAGATCAAAATATAAATTGAAATATTTTTTTTAATAAAAGAGAAAAAATAAATTTTTTCAAAAGCAATTACTTGACATGTCATGTCAAGTTTATTTTCATATTTAAAATCTTAAAATGTCCCTTTTAATTGAACATTAAAAGGTTTAAATATTTTAATTGATTTTGATGAAAACTTACTTTTAAAGACAAAAAAATTTAAAATGTTTTAAAATTTAAAATTTATTTAAGTAGAATAATAGAATTTTTTCAGTTTAAATGATTGGATTTAAAAGTTATAAATTTGAATTTGTGAATTAACTTGAATTATTTAAAATATTGATTGTTTTTGGTAAATAAATTAGAGATCAATCATTTTGATGTTAATTTAGTAATGAAACATTATTAGATAAAACATGTCTAGTAATGTTTAGCATTTATTTCTTAAAAATTATTCTTTAAACTTTAAAATTTTAAATGATCCTTTTGATCTTAAAATTTGATCTGAAACTTCAATTTGCCGAAAAAAAATATTTATCTCCTAACAAAAAATATACTCTTTATTAATTCTGTTTAAAAGAAAAAACGAAATAGTTATTGTTTAGTGAAATAGTATTTTTTTTTGCTGAATTTGTGACATTTTTTGTAGTGGTATTTACAGGCGTCCAAAAATATACCGTCTGAAATTTTGTTACCAAAAATGGGAATAGGACAAAATATAGAAAGACAAAATATAGACTAGGACTTTATATGGAAAAAAATATAAATGCTGAGTCTTGGCATCGCCAGATTCAATTAGACACTACAAAACATTTAAGTGCTCCGAAAGTTCTAGAATTATTCAGGAGAGAGCAAAAAAAAGTAGAATATTGAAGCATTTTTAGAAGGTTGAGGTAATAATTTAATAATTGATAAAGAAAAAAATTAAAATAAAATTATTTAGACTATTTATTCATTGTACAATTTTGAATTCCACATCTTTTGGCTTCTATATTTTTTTTCAGATAAATTCGATATTTTTTTTCTACATTTTTTTTCCAGGTAAATTCTATATTATCAGATAAAATTTTTTTTTCTATATTTTGCCCCAAAAATACTCAAAATTACATAAAACAATTTATTTAGCGTGTGGCTACTCGTATATTTAAAGCTCTGCTTTGTGAATCCTAAAAAAAATAAAAAATAACAACAACAACAAAATTTTATTAGAAAGAAAAATAAAAAGAAAAAAGAAAAAAAAAAAGAAAAAGAAAAGACAAACAAAATCACTCTTCTACTAGCTTCATTTAGTGATCTAAATGCAAAACAACAAACATAAATAGTTGCGATCATTATTATAAATTATGAGAAAATAAATTCCACAATTATTCGTCGAATATATACCAAGTAGAATTGTTGAGAAAAATAAAAGAAAGAAAAAAAGAGAGAGAAAAAGAAGTGTAACAAAAGCCTTTTGTTGGATCTGAACACAATTTAAATTCGCATCTAATTAGAATAAACAAAAGCAATCGATTGATCTAAATCGATCTAAATGCCCATTGATTAGCCGACTTGACAACAACAATTGCAATCAAGGACATCACATCTCATGTCGTCGTCCTCCTCACACAAATCCTCGTTTCAGAGCGGATCCTCGGCTCTGTTGAACAACAGCAACAGTGGCAATGGCCATGGCAGTGGTGGCAGTGGTAATGGTGGCAGTGGCAGTGGCAGTGGGAGCAACAAAATGCGTATCCGAGCGTTTCCGGCGACCATGGACGAAAAGTACGTGAACGTCATTTGGTGCATGCTCAAATCAGCCATTCAAGAAATCCAAAAAAAAAACAACTCGGGCCTCAGCTTCGAAGAGTTGTATCGCAACGCGTACACCATGGTGCTGAACAAACATGGCGAAAAGCTGTACTCGGGCCTCAAAGAAGTGGTCACCGACCATTTGGTGAACAAAGTGCGCAGCCAAGTCCTCGACTCGTTGAACAACAACTTTTTGTGCGCTCTGAACCAGGCGTGGAACGATCATCAAACAGCCATGGTGATGATACGCGACATTCTCATGTACATGGACCGAGTGTACGTGCAGACGTACAGTGTGGAGCCGGTGTACAATCTAGGCCTTAGGTTGTTCCGCGACACTCTGGTACGTCATCCGCTCATCAAAGACCACTTGCGCAACACTCTACTCGACATGGTGAACAAGGAGCGACGCGGCGAACTAACCGACCGCTCGGCCATCAAAAACGCCTGTCAAATGCTCATGACCCTGGGCATCGAGTCCCGTTCTGTCTACTACCAGGACTTCGAGGAGCCGTTCCTGCACCAATCGGCCGAGTTCTACCGGCTCGAGTCGCAAAATTTTCTCGCCGAGAACAGCGCCAGTGTGTACATACGCAAGTGTGACGAACGCATCAGAGAAGAGAGTGAACGCGCCAATCACTATTTGGACAAGTCGACTGAGTCGCGCATTGTCAAAGTGCTCGAAACTCAACTGATCACTGCTCACATGAAAACCATTGTCGACATGGAGAACTCGGGCGTCTATCACATGCTCAAACACGACAAACATCAAGACCTAAATTGCATGTACAAATTGTTGAGCCGCGTCGAACACGGCCTTGACACCATGGCCGATTGCATGAGCGCCTATTTGAGAGAACAAGGCAAACGTCTAGTCGAACAAGACATCAATCACCCAAATCATACAAATGACACAAACGACACTGTTCAACAAAAAAATCCAATTAGTTTTGTGCAAAGTGTACTCGAGTTGAAGGAACGTTTTGATTATTTTTTGCGCGTGTCCTTCAACGACGATAAATTGTTTAAAAAGCGTATTAACGCCGACTTTGAACACTTTGTCAATTTGAATGATCGAGTGCCCGAGTACTTGTCGTTGTTCATCGATGACAAACTCAAAAAAGGAGTCAAGGGACTTAGTGAACAAGAAATAGACGCCGTGTTGGACAAGTCAATGGTGCTGTTTCGTTACTTACAAGAAAAAGACGTGTTCGAACGCTACTACAAACAACATTTGGCCAAACGACTCTTGTTAAACAAATCGTTGTCGGACGACTGCGAAAAAAACATGATCACCAAGCTAAAGACCGAGTGCGGATGTCAATTCACGTCCAAGCTAGAAGGCATGTTCAAAGACATGACACTTTCCAACACAATGATGGACGAGTTCAAGGCTTCACTCCAACAACAACAACAACAGCGAAATGAAGACGAGTGCATGATCATAGATCTAAATTGCCGGGTGCTCACCACCGGCTTTTGGCCCACTCAACAAACCATACTGCCCAAATGCAATTTGCCAGTGCAGGCACGCACCGCCTTCGACACCTTTAAACGCTTCTACTTGAGCAAACACAGCGGCAGACAGTTGACTTTGCAGCCGGCACTTGGCTCCGCCGATCTAAACGCCGTGTTCTACTCGTCCAATCAACAAAACAGCACTCGTAAACACATTCTGCAAGTGTCCACATATCAAATGATCATACTGATGTTGTTTGCTGGCCGCAAGGATAAATGGACCTATGACGAGATGAGACAGGAGACGGACATACCGGACAAGGAGCTGATGAGAGCGGTGCAGTCGTTGGCCATGGCTAAGCCTACGCAGCGTGTGCTTAGCAAAGAGCCCAGACAAAAGGAGATTGTGGCCACGGATGTGTTTGTGGTGAACGATGCGTTCACGTCAAAGTTGTTTCGTGTCAAAATAAGCACGGTGTCGGCCAATGTGGCCAAAGTGGGCGGTGAGACTGATCCGGAGAGATTGGAGACTCGGACCAAGGTGGACGATGATCGCAAGCATGAAATAGAGGCCGCCATTGTCAGGATTATGAAGGCGAGAAAAAAAATGCAACACAATTTGCTTGTCACCGAGGTAACCAATCAATTGAAGTCGAGATTTTTGCCCAGTCCTGTCGTCATTAAAAAACGCATCGAAAGTCTCATTGAACGAGAGTACTTGGCAAGGACAGCCGACGATATGTAAGTTTTTTTTTTTTTTTTCTGATTTTTTTTTTGCCAAATTGAAGTTTGAGATCAAAATAGAAAATGTTGTAATATTCTTTTGTATTAGTAGAGCAATCATATATATATGACGATGACTGTTGATTTATTTATTTATTATTTATTAGAGTTTTAAAGTAACATAGTCTAAAAAGAGTTTTTAAAAAAAAAGATGGTATGAAAAAATACATAAAAATAATTTTTACTTGATGTCAAAGTCGACTTTTAATAGATCATTTAAAATTTAATTTTTCAAATTTGATCAAAAATTTTACTCTGTCGATATGTTAATATGACTTACTTTGAAAGAGTTGTCATTTTTAAACTTTGCCTAATAGTTCTACTCATTTTATTCAATTTTCCCATTTTAATTAATTTTAATAAATTTTTTTATTAATATGTTTGATAGATAAAAAAATTTTTTTGTTCAATTATGCATAAAAAAATTAATAGTCAAACGAAAAGTTTAGCATCTGATTAGTTATGCTGTGCTGGTCTTAGAGGCCAGTGAGCGTGTAATTAGGCACACTATAACAGCTGATGTGCTTGATTGCTGTTGGTCCAGCAGTCAAGAGTTGCTTTAAAAGTTGTTCACTGTTTTAACAGTTACTATTTGATCAGGCAAAGCATTTCAGGCATTGGCTATTCGGTTGTAAAAGAAATTTTCTCTTGGCGAGTGCTTAACTATCTCTTTAGAAATCCTCTTAAATTGTCATTGACTAAATCAAATCAGCCCTTTGTCTCCTTTCAATCAACCTAGTTATGGTTAGGGCAAAAATAGTATTTATTTATTTATTTGTAAATCTGTACCGAGCGTTAGCTCCTTCAGAGAAAAATAAAAAATAAAGTCATATATCAAAGGGGTAAAATATGTCATAACAAATTGTCATAGAAAAAAAAATCGTCATCAAAAAAATGTCAAACCAATTAAATTTTTTTGATTGTCAATTAAAAAAATTATAAGCCGAAAAAAAGATAAAATTAATAAGGAATATGAAGTCTTTAAAAAAAGAAAGTAATATGAAGAGCGGTAACATTAAATAAGAAGTAATCAAAATCTTATTAATTAATTAACTAATTGATAATACTCCTTTAATCCCGAAAAACTTAGCCAATCTTTATTCGTTCAAGTTTAACATGCTCGTGACCACTGGGTCGTTGTTTCAAATTATAATCCGAGCTATGTTAATTCCGACAATGGCTATTATAACTAGTTCCTTGATGACAGTATGAATAATCCAGAGAATTTTTATAATTTTATTAAGCCAGCGTTGAAAAGGCTTGCTGATGGCTCAAGATTTTTTAATATTATTAATGTAAAAGTATCTAAACAAAAAGGTACTAAAAATTGTGGCTTATTGTCCCTTGGACATTCTCTAGCTTTAGCTATTATATAGATCCTAGAAAGCTAGTTTTCGATCAAAATAAAATAAGAAGTGAATTTAGAAAAATTGTCATAGATGACTATTTTTTACCTTGACAATTTTCTTATGACTTTTTTTAACCTTCTTTTTATGAATATTTTTTTGTTATGACAATTTTTGACATCCCCCTTGTTATCCCAAGCAATTTCAGACGTTCTCTCTAACTTTTGTTTCCTTTTTCACTAACAAATTTTGTTGCTTTTCTTTGGATTTTTTCGATAGCATCTCAGTCTGTTTTGAGATTTGGTGACCACACTGGAACTGCAAACTCCAATATTGAACGTACAAAGGTGGAATAAAGTAACCTCAGTAACTTAATGTCAAATTTAGCAAAATATTTTTTGATTCTCCCAATCATTTGATTTGCTTTATTAATACACACAAGGATGTGGTTCCTCCATTTCAAGTACGTACTGAAAACAATGCCTAAATCTCTTTCTCTAGTTTGTTTGAAAAAGATTTTTAAGGTTAATGTCAAGGTACGCCATTGTGAATTTTAGTACAAGAAAAACAAAAAAAAATATTAAAAATTCCAAAGCTTAAGTTGTATAGGACCAAAACATGTTCTGTAAATTGTAGCAACTGATACATCCTTTGTACCACCAACATACCGATTCTGCAAAAATCTACAATAAATCTGCAAAATTCAGAAAATTGTGAATTCGGGATATTAAAAAGATCCGACTCGACTTTAAGTGGTGGTACAGAGGATGTATCAGTTGCTACAATTTATAAAACATGTTTTGGTCGGTTCGAATTAAAGCTCTTTAATCTTTAATATGGCGTCTATAATATTTTTTTTTCATTTTTTTTACTAAAAATAACGCAATTTTTTCTGTTTGAATATTATCTAAGAAACCAATAATTACAATAAAACAAAAACAATAAAATACAAATTAAGCTAAACTCGATTGATTTTACTTTGCCTTAAATTTTGAAAGATAAGAGTTGAACTTTAAATAAAACTTTCAATAAAAGACTTTTAACCCCTTTGTTGAAAGTTAAAAGGTTTAAATTTTTTAATTGATTTTAATCAAAACTTACTTTTAAAGACAAAAAACTCACTTTTAAAGACAAAAAACTTACTTTTAAAGTTAAAAAATTTTTAATTTGTTCAAGAGGAAAAACAAAATAATCCAAAAATTTAAATCTTTTATTTTTTGTGAAATAAATTGAAAGGTTTAAATTTTTTAATTTATTTTAATCAAAACTTACTTTTAAAGACACAAAAAAAAAGACAAAAGATAAAATATTTTGGGATTCTATCTTTTATTTAAAATATCGTAGAGTGAAAAAGCGATTATTCCAATAAATTTTTTTAACTTTTAAAAAAAATTAAGTTTTATAAAATAAAATTTAGAAACTAAATCCTAAATCTTCACCCAAAAAAATTCATCCCTAAACCAGTCCTGTTAATATTTTTAATTTTTTTTTGTTAAGTCAGAAAATACTCTTTTGGAAATTTTTTACAAGTAAAAAATAAAGAAATAGTCAAAATGAGCAAAATGAGTAAAATGAGCAATAAGAATTTTAAATTCATATCGTCAATTCATGAAAGCAATTACTTGACATGTTATGTCAAGTTTATTTTCATATTTAAAATTTTAAAATGTCCCCTTTTATTTAAAGTTAAAAGGTTTAATTTTTTTTATTGATTTTAATGAAAATTTACTTATAAAGACAAAAAATATTTATAATTTGTTCATGAAGGAAAAACAAAATTATTTTTGTTTGAATGAATGAACATAAAATTATAAATTTGAATTTGTGAATTAACTTAACTCGAATTATTTAAATTATTGATTGTTTCTAATAAATAAATTAGAAATCAATCATTTTGATGTTATTTCGATATTGAACTTTTATTAGACATAACATGATTAGTAATGTTTTGTATTTAATACTCAAAAGTTATCAAAATTACTAGATTAACTAATTTTTAAAATTTTAAATGATCTTTTTGATTTTAAAATTTGATCTGAAACTTCAATTTGCCTTTTTTGTTGCTCTTTTTAATTTAAATATTTTTCTATCAATTCAAGGAAGGTGTACACATATGTGGCTTAATAGAAAAGAAGAGAGTGGTTGTGGCTGTGATTGTTTGTTTGTTTGTTTTAAATTCACTTATTTGCATCACCGAAATGACTCTATCTTTATATATCATTATTATTTTATTCAAACGACGACTGCTTTCATTTTTTTGATAATTTGTCTCATCAAGATAACAGACAATAATAAGTTTT
>QEOQ01000413.1:239751-274860 GCA_010279815.1 Brachionus plicatilis
AAAAAGGTTCAAGGTGATGGTAAGCAGGAATATCGTTTTTGCATTGATTTTAGGAAGTTGAATCAAGTGACCGTAAAAGACTCGTACCCTCTACCGAGGATTGACGAGACGGTGGATATGCTAGGTGGTTCGGTGTATTTTACGACGTTGGATCTAGAAGCGGGATATTGGCAGATCCCATTGGAAGAAAAGGACAAAGAGAAGACGGCATTTACGGCCAATAACCGCTTGTACCAGTTCCGAGTGATGCCGTTTGGGTTGACCAATGCCCCCCCGACGTTCCAACGAGCCATGGACAACCTACTACAAGGCCATAGCTGGAAATATTGTCTCGTATACATTGACGACATCATTGTGTTTGCAAAAGACTTCGAAACGCATGTAGCCAGATTAGAGGAAGTGTTAAAAAGATTCATTGGAGCCAATCTGAAGCTCAAGCCGAGCAAGTGCAAACTGTTCATGGATACAGTAAATTACTTAGGTTACCAGATTACCAAGCGAGGACTAAGGCCAGACTACGGCAAAATTAGAGCTATTGTGGAAATGAAAGCACCAACTAACAAGGACGAAGTTAAACGGTTCTTGGGAATGATCTCGTATTACAGAAGGTTCAATCCTTCGTTCAGTGACGTAGCTGCCAATCTATATGCGCTTATAAAGCCGAAGTCTACGTTTATTTGGTCAGAAGAATGCCAGAAAGCGTATGAGGAGCTAAAAAAGTTACTTGTTCAAGCACCAATCTTGATTTACCCAAATTTCAAAGGCGAGTTCGAAATTTATACTGACGCATCGGATTTAGCACTGGGCGCTGTGTTAGGACAGCGGATTGAAGGTATTTTTCACCCAATTGCGTATACAAGCCGGTTGTTAAACAAGCACGAGAGGAACTATTCAACATCGGAAAAGGAAATGTTAGCGATTGTGTACGCGTCCAAGGTTTACCATGCGTATATTTTTGGGAGGCCGATTCAGTTTTTCACAGACCATAAGCCTTTAAGCACACTGGAAAAAGCCAAAGAGCCCAATGGACGTCTTTATAGGTTATTGCTTAAATTGGAAGAACTGAATTACAAGATAGTATATCATCCAGGAGCTTTAAATCAGACAGCGGATTTGTTATCGAGACCACCTCAGGTGTGTGTGAACAAGCTGGAAACGGATGTGAAAGTAGACTGGGAAGAAGAACAGGGCAAGGACCGGGAAATCGCAGTGGTTAGGTTAGGAGTAAAAACAGGCGATACAAAAGAGTTTTTGGACTTAGACAATTCAGCATACTGGAACAATAATAAGGAATTTTTATTTATAGAAAATGATGTTTTAAAATTAAAGAACTTTCAAGGAGAAAATTCCATCGTAGTACCTAAACAACTACGCAAGTTGGTTTGCCAGTTATACCATGACGAGATTTCAGCAGGGCATCTTAGTTACGAAAAAACCTACAAAACCATTTCCCGTCGTTACTATTGGCCTCAGATGAAGTCCGAAATTTATGACTATTGCAAGAGTTGCGAAAAATGCCAGTTGACTAAACCAAAGAATGTACAGAACAGGAGCCCATTAATTACAATTAAGGTACAATTTCCGTGGGATCTAGTGGGAATAGACATAGCGGGACCGTTGAAATTAACGAAAAATGGAAACACACATTTTTTTCTACTAGTTGATTATGTTTCAAAGTATTGCATCACAGGTGAGACTCAGAGGACGACAGCAGACAAGACCATTAGTTTTGTGAAAAGAAGAGCGTTGGAAATTTTTGGGGTGCCATTCGCGATTTTGAGCGACCAAGGCCGGAATTTTGAAGCAAGAGAATTCGACGAGTTTTGCAGAGAACAGGGAATAAAGAAAATACGCACTACGGCATATCACACGCAGTGTAATGGTTTGGCGGAACGCACCATTAAAACAATTAAACAAATGTTGAGCTCATACGTGGCGGATAGTCACGACGACTGGGACGAAATATTAGGCCAGGTTACGTTTGCATATAATAACGCTACACACGAGTCAACAAGTTATAGCCCAAATCAGATAATTTTTGGAACAACACTGATGAGCAAGTGCGACAGAAAATTGCAAATTGAAACTAGTGAGCCAGGAGCGTCGCGCGAAGAAATCCAGAAAAAAGCTCCAGAAAATATCGAACAGGCACAACAAAAGCAGAAGAAGCAATACGATAAAGCGGTGAAGAACAGCCAAGTGTTTAAAGTAGGCGATCTAGTAATGTTGTCGAACAATAGGCAAAAAGTAGGACAGGTCAGAAGTTTCGTTCCTAAATTTCTGGGCCCGTTTGAAGTTACGAGTATCTTGAGTGACGTCAATTTTGAGGTCCGTGACGTGAAAACAGACAAAAAGCAAATTGTGCACTAAAATCGGATGACACGTTACGTGTCAAGAGATCACGCTAAAGTGATGGAAAGTATCAGTTCAGATTCAGGTAGCAAATGGAGAGAAAACAAGAAAACCATTGCCATTTACAGGAAGAAAAAGAATCAAGTGAAACCAGCAAGCGAACAAGCCGGAAGAGAAGAGACTAGGTCAGAGGTTGTTGAAATCGAAAATGGAGCTACGCAAAATAGAAACCAAAACACCCAAGCGAACAGTAACAATGAAGAAAATCCACCTGAGAATGAAACGATGATTATTCCACAGTTGGAAACACTTGCGCAGGAAAATTCGGAAGGTGAAAGTAATCCAGAAGGTCCACACAATGAAGAAGAGATCTTAGAAAAAACCATGTACGGTACACCAGAGAAAACGACAGGACCAGTAGGAGCAGTGAAAGAAAACTATAGGTGCGATGAGTGTGATTTCGTAACGAGCACAGCTAGAGCATTAGGCTCAGACAAGCGGATACACAAAAAAGGGGAAAAGCTTACAAAAGAGCAAGGGTCTAACGGCAAGTTAACCACCAGAATCTAGAACTCTATTTAACCCTTTTTACACAAACTATTTTTTTTATTTTTTATTTGTTTCGTTTAATGGAAGTCCAAATATTTATTTTATGGATTTAGTCCAGAAATTGCAAGTTTTGAAGTTGTTGATTTTTTTTTTAAGACAGTTTTTTTTTAGACAGTTAAACACATCTCACAGTTTAGACAGTTAAAATACAGTTAAGTCAAATGAAACAAGACAAATTATTTACACTATTCCAGGAGTGTTTAGTTGTGCAAGAAGCACGAGTCAAGCTAGAAATTTTCTTTTCTCTTTTTAACAATTAAAGTAACAAACACTACTTGTTTATTTTATTTTTTGCAACTTAAAAAAAAAAAAGTCATGGAATTGATATATGACTTGATTATCAAAAACGTGCCAAGTGTAGTAAATAGCCGGGACTCGTTAAAGACCCGGCTCAACGATAGGGCCCGCGAGGAAGGGCTCTCGCAAATATTGGTATGCCACCTCGTGTCGAACAACCGGATGGAGCCGGGACACGCATTTGTGGCGCTCACCCGCCTAGAAGATAATGAGGCCATGCTCGACTGGACGGGCATGGTCTTTCATGGCTCAAGACTCAAATTCGAAGTTAATCGGGTGTGCGGGGTGAGACGCCGCAAAATGGAAGACTTCCCAAGCGGAAGGAGGACGACGAGGAGTTCTCCGGGCCCGAGAACCTGCCCGACGACGACCCCCTGGACGACGAGCGAGGGGACCAAAAGTATACGGCGGAGGAATGTGACCCTCTAGCCCTTCCCCCCAAGACGCCAGGAATGACGACAAGCGCGGGGGCCAACAGCAAGCGGCGGAGGGATGTGACCCTCTAGCCCTCCCCCCCCAAGACGCTACCAAGACTATATAAAGCAAAATTATATTAAATAAAGTTAGTCATAAAAATATAAAATTGTTTTATTAATTAACACCCCCCCCCCCCCCCTTACAGTTACAATAGTTTTAATTCACCGAAAACATCTAACGTTTCGAAGTTGATGACATTGTCAGGATTATATGACATGAAGAATCGTTTTATCTTCATTTTTAATCCTTCTAAGGACGACTTGTTTTTAGAAAGTCTAATATTAAGTCCTGCACCCGATAGTTGCTCTTTTATTGAGCAAAGGGTGTCATTCCTTTTACCGTTCCAGGTAGTTATTGTGGCTGCCTAATTAGAGTCAAAGTCACTAAAATTTAAGTCATGTCATAAGTTTTTACTTTAATTTTTGTGACTCAAACTTAAAACTCTGACTCATAAACAAGTCTGATATTAAGAAAAAAAGTTGTAATAGAATAAGTGAGATATCTTTGAAATAGTCAGACAATTTAGGAATAGCGGGATATCATGGAAAAAGCGAGAAATCTAAGGAATAGTGAGACAAATAAGTATTTAAAAACATTGATTTGACATTACATAATTTTTTTTTAATTTTTAGTTATTATTTTGGATTTGATTTCGATAATTAATCTATTAAATTTTAATTAAAAGAAACATTTCTTTATTTAGACAGTTATAAATTTTTTTTATGTGAAAATTGCTTAAAAGAGGATAGGTTACAAAACCAGATGTTATTAATTTTAGTCTTTATTTAATGTTATTTATTTATTCTATTGGTTGATTAATAAAATAAACATAACATTTTTAATTTGTTGATTCCATAATTTATAATCAATTAAATTCAAAGGTTAAAGGAAACATTAATTGATAAATTACTCATTATATCGAGAAAGACGTTTTGAAGTATGACGACGCTGCAAGAGCGCAAATAGAGCAATTGGTTATCGAGTAAATGGCATGGACAAGTTTGCCTCATAAGAAGACCTTAGTAGACACCCTTTGCTCAATAAAAGAGCAACTATCGGGTGCAGGACTTAATATTAGACTTGCTAAATACAAGTCGTCCTTAGAAGGATTAAAAATGAAGATAAAACGATTCTTCATGTCATATAATCCTGACAATGTCATCAACTTCGAAACGTTAGAAAGAAAAATAAACTCCAAGATGGAATTTAAAAGAAGGTTTTGTGTTCTAAACTTTGACTCTTTAGAATAAGCAAATGTTTTTGGAAAACCAAAAGCAAAATGGTCGGACGACTTGATTCCGTTGGCAGCAAAATGTGTAGCCACTAGTGAAGCGTGGCGAAAATTTAATGACTATTTGGAAGGAATAGAAGAAATTGGCACATTTAAAATAATTAAATACTTTATTGAATAAACTATTAAAATTATAATATTTTTTATTCAAAAAATTCTTTTGTTTGACTATTTACAAATAAATTAACTATGTACAATTATTATCTTGCATTCCATTTGTTAAGTCTATCGCAATCCGGTCTTGGGTCTATCGGTTATAGATGAAGATATAGATAATGATAATGTAAAGTGTTGCTATCCACTTTGCTATTCAGTGGGTACTCATAGTATGACTCATTTCAGCATTAAAGTTAGATAATGCGCAAAATAAGGATCTGATTTTAAAACTTGCGTTTGTGTTGTTGCTGCTAAAGTAAATGAACCTCCTTGATAATCAACTCCCATCCAATACCCAGTTGTTCTAATGTGCATTTCAGTATGACAATCTGGTGTACATACAGCTTTTCGTTCAGCTCCAGTATCATTGGTTCTAGTAATTTTTAATGGTGGTGCAAGAGGTGCGATTAAAACGGAATAATATTCAGGAAATTTAGATCAAGTCCCTGAAGCATCACTTGATTGTCCTTCTTTTTCTTTTAGCATCACTTGTTTGCTCAAACATTATTTGGTGTGATAAAATATGGACCACCTGCTAAAATTTCTCTAGTAAATGAAAATCCATCACTAACAATACTAATAGAATGATCTTTTTTTCTTAAACTTTGAACAGTTCTTGAAGGATTTGGCGCAGCTAATGTAATATTATCTGGAATAAAACCAGCAGTATCTACATAATCTCCATATGCACCCCTAAATATCAAATATTTTGGATTCCAACCTCCTAAAAAATTTTTTGTTTTGTCTACAGCTTTAGTTGTATCTATAGATGGGACTAATGCCCAATTTGTATTTGTCCAAGCATTAACTCTATAATCGTTTGTAAAAATAGAACCTTTCCTTGTATCAAAATCTATTTCAACATGAATTTTAATAAGTGACAATTTTTTATATTCTCTTAATTTTCCACCATTTGCTGTTAATAATTTATGGTCAAAAAAGTCAAATAATTTGAAATTAATAGGTTGTGCTTCTATTTGATTGTATAATGCAGTACTGTTTACTGCTCTAAATGGATATGTCATTGTAAGGTTACCAGGTTTGTTAATTGCAATTAATCCAGATAAAAATTGAGTATTTACTAATACTTGTGATACTTCAGGTCCGTCATAATCGTAATCTTTTACATGATGTGTCATAGGCCAATAATATGTTAAATCTCTGCGTTTAATAGATGTAAATTCATTACGTTCATATCTCCATTTTTCATAAGCATTGTTTCTCATTTGACCTGCAAACATGCCTCTATGTCCTAATGCTTGATTCATAGAAGCTGCTGCTGTCATTGAAACATTTTGATTAGTATCTATATTATTATCTTCAGGAGGGGCTACTTCATTTTGAAATTGGTCTGCAATATCTATATTATTTTCGTTTGAAGATTCTTGAATTGGAGGTTCTCTTAATGGTGGATGGTTACTAACTTCATTGCCTGTATTTATACCCGAATCAGAATCATCTATTGCAGGCCTTACTCTTTTAGGCGGTTTTGGATTATTGTCATGTGGTTGTTTTTTTCTTCTTCCTCTGCCACTTTCAACTTTTATTTCTCCCGATCCTCCTGTTTGCCCTGAAATTGAATTTATTGGACCATCTCTTCCTGTTTGTTTTTCTGGAGGTTTTAACACATTTGATACAGTAGAAGAAACCACCGCCTAAGCCGTTCGGACCAGACTGCTTGTCGTAGCTTATTATTTTAATTGAAGTAATTATCGGTCAAGCACTTATACTTTTTATTTTGAAAATTATTATGTGATCTTAAATAATTTCTTAATCCATTAATCCTAGTGGCTTAAAAAAAATTAAAAAATATAACATGATTGACAAACAATAAAATTATTATTTAAAAAAATTAAAAAAAATTAAAAATTGTCTTTTCGAGTTCATTTTAATTTCAAGTTTATAAAATTTGAATGTTTTTAAATTGAAATTTTAGTTTGTGTATTTATACCATCAAAATTATTTTCCAATACCTTTAGCAGCATCAGGTTCTAAAACTTTTTTTCTTGTATCATCTTCCATATCTTTTAGATTTACATTATATGGATGATTAGATGACAAAATTTGATCTCTATCATTTTTTTCGGAAGCAAAAGAAATAAGTGGATTCTGTTGAACCAATTCATTAGTTCGATTTTCATACTGATATTTACCATCTTTATTTTGCTCAAAAACTGGATCCATATTATCCTGAATTTTTTTGCTGTTTGTAAGATCACCATATCTCATATTATCCGAAGTGGTTGAGCCTCCAAATTTTTTGGACTTGATATGGCAATTATTTGCAATATCTTGTCCTCTCTGCGTTTATAATTATTTTGTGCATGAATGTTTGATTCATGAGTGTCACCATGGTAATTTATTTGTTCATTCAAACAACTTTCTTTATCAGTCATTTTTTATTTTTCTTTTTAAAAATTTAATTTTAAATAAAAATCTCAAGTCTTTTTTAACTAAATTTTTATCAATAAAAATACAAGATAGAATTAGAGTGGTAAAATATCCCAAAAAATCAAAAGACATATTCAGAAGTATATATAACATTTTTTTTTAACGATATTGGACTTGTTTATTTTTAATCAAAATACTAATTTTCAAAAGTTTAAGAAAAAAATTATCTTTTAATAGATTAAATAAAGATTTGGGACCCATTAAAGTTGAGAATTCTTTCTAAAAATTTTTAGAAAAACTAAAAATTAAATTCATTTAAACATAAGATATTTTTTATTACAGTATTAGAATGTCAAATCATGATGCTTGCATAAAAATACATTTTCTAAATCATGCTCTCAATTCAATGTCTTGGCTCGGCTGGAAAGTTGTACAATCGATTTCCAATGACTAATTGTCAATTTTCACCAAGTGATAAGTTGATAAAAAACTGAAACATCGACCCGACCAGGGGTTGAGAGCTGAAATTGAAGGCTTGAAAAAAATAGATAAGCTGATAATTACTGATTCAAGCACTAATAGAACTATATGGCATCCGAAAATAAACCAAATTTTTTATAAACCAAACAAGAAAGAGCTCGCAAATTGAGTTCAATAAGAGCCAAAGAAAGAAGTAGTACAGGAGCTGGCGGTAGACTGGTTAGTCACGGTTCAACATTGTCTTCCTACATTGTTAGAAATATAGCTTTGCAAAAGATGTCCCAAGTTAAAGAGGATCCGAGAGAAGCGCTGCTAAAACATTCCAAAGCGACCGAAAAGGATCCGTATTGGATTGCTCCTGATTACAAAAAAATTCAGCACCAACCTATTTTTCAGTCGGTTTCTGATGATAAAGACAAAGATAAGGAAGATGAAGAGCTTTTTACAATTCCATGGAAAAACAAAGAGCAAGATGAATAGATATGTAAAAATTTTAATTTTTGTTGTCAATGAATGATTAATTGAAGAAGATTTTTGTAATAAACAGGACAGCTAATTGAAGAAAATTTAAAATTAAATTGAGATGATTATTTTGAAAAAATTAATTTTTTTTTTTTTAATTTATAATATTTCTTTTAAATTAATAATTATTCAATACTTAAATTTTAAATATCCTTTTAGAATGAATTTCATTTATTTAGTAATTAGAATAATACTTAAATGAAATTGAAATTATCCAAAATTAATTTTTTCTGAGCATTCATGGACAATAATTTGTAGTATACAACTTAAATATCTTCTAGTCAACTTTTCAATTTTTTAATTTTTCTTTTTTATAACTCATTCAACTATTCAATTTTTCAATTATGCTTTTTTTTTCAATTCAAATGAAAATTTATTTAATTAAATAAATTTTATTAAATAAGAGATATTTAATGAAACGTATGAAAAAGATAAAACATAAAACGAATTATGATTTGGAGTATTTTTTGATTTTTGATACAATTAAAAAAAACCCCAGTTTATTAACAAAAATTTTTAAAACAAAATAAATTTTAAGTTAAAGAAACCAAATTTTAAAATTAACCATATTTTGTCAATTTATGGATTATTTTTAGGGTTTAGATTAGATTTATTTTAACAAAATTTTAGATAAATTAAAGGGGTCCGAGGCGTAGCCCTGGTTTACGGAGTTCGATTCAGCAAAAAGACTTAGGGTAATTTCTTAAATACTGCTAAATTTTTTTTTTTAAATAAATAATTGCTCATTTATTGATTTAGAAAAAAAATTACATAAATATTTGCGATACTTGTCGAGAATTTTATTTATGTGATAATTACCGCGATTAAAATGAATTAAATACTCAAACATGTGAAAAAATTTTTAGCTATTTTTCAAGATATAAACACTCAGTGAAACATTTTAAAAACAATCACTTTTTTTTCTTTTTTATTTTTATATTACAAGGTTTAAATGAAAAAAGATGCCTTAGTTTGGAAAAGAATAAAACTATAAATAAATAAAATTTATAAAAAAATTTTAAAATTAATTATTAGTTTCAATAAAGCGAAACGGGAGAAGTTGAACGATTAATAAAAATTGAAAAATAGAATAGTTGAATAAGTTAAAAAAATTTAAAAGCTGAATAATAGAATAATCGAAAAGTTGTATTAAATGAACACTTGAATAAATGAATAGTACACATAGTAAAAATAAAATAATTAACAATAAATAATAATTGAAAATTTTAATAATACAAAAAGTTTTCTATTTCTCAAAATTTATTTGAATAAACGAGATTATTGTAATTAACTTAAAAAAAACTTAAAATATTCATGATGGTTGATTTTAAAATTTATTAAATTTTTTAGTTTGTTTTTTTTTATTGCCAAAAATATGTTTTTAATAAACAAAAAAATTTTTTTTTACTTTTCATTAGAATTATTTTAAGTGTATTAAGTTTTATTTAGAATATTAATTTTTATAAAACAAATTTAATTTTAAGTCGATTTTAAGTCAATTAAAAGAAAAATTAAGAAATAAAATATGGAATACCAAGATGCTGTCCCAAAATTCGTCTATTTTCTCTTACTGAGCGTCTTGCTCTCAAATTATAATAATTTAAAAAATCGATTATTTGGTTTCCAGTCAGACTCATAAACTCGCCATAAGTTTCCACCACATGAGGAAGTGCCTCATCATGTCTCTTTCAACCATGATAAATTTAAATTAATTAATTTTAATTTAATTTAAATTAAAAATATTAATTTAAAAAAGCTTACTTTGAACCATTGAATCTTGAAATTCGGTTTACAGCTCTAGCTGAAACAATGCTTATCTCGTCAAGTCTTGTTTCGAATCGATCAAAGCGCTGCTCAAATCTGTTTAAAACAACTATAACTTGATTTAATTTATTAATAATTTCTTGCTGTTGATCTTGAAACTCTACAATATTTCTATTTGCTCGAGAAACTTGATTAATGTTTGCCAAGTCTTCAGCAGAATCGATTAAGACACGATTTGCTTCAATGTTACGATTAGCGTAGCCTCTAATATTTTTCGCATACATCTAAAAAATGAAATTGAATTTTTAGAAAAAGTTTTAAAAGATTTAATTCTTTCAAAAAATTTTTTTTTTTTTTTTTTAAATAAATTATTTTTATTATTAAACATAAATAGTGCTTGATATCGATAACGAATATCGATAGAAGATATCGATATTTTCAAAATCGACATCATCTAAAAGTATCGATATTTTATCGATATTTTCCAAGGGTATCGATATATTATCGATATCATGCAAGTGTATCGATATATTATCGATATCATGCAAGTGTATCGATATATTATCGATATCATGCAAGTGTATCGATATATTATCGATATCATGCAAGTGTATCGATATATTATCGATATCATGCAAGTGTATCGATATTTGCCAAGTATTCTGATAAATTATTTGATTTTTAAATTAAATTTGAATAAATTATACTTAAAATAAAAATTTATATAAAATTGAATGTAAAAATGAAAATAAATAATTAAATTAATAATTTTAATTAAATATTTTATGATTTACTTAAATAAAAAAAAAAATTTAATTTTTTTATTCATTTTATAGTTTTTTTAAGCAGAAATCTGTATTCAGTTTTACTTTATTTTATTCTGTTTGGTAAAGAATCATTATTTTTTTAACTTTGTTTGGATTTAGTGAATTACGACGATTTTAAAGACTGTAGCCTGTAAAGGAAAATAGTCTCAGAAGGTGTACTTGTAGCTTGTGCTTTTTTCTAATAATTCAATAATTATTATAGAGAAGACAATGTTTTTTACAAAAAATTAAAAAAATTAGTTAATGTTCAAACATTATTTTAAAAAATCCTTAATTTAAAAAAATTATCAGGAACAGTTAGTTAATTAATTAGTATCGATACCTTTAGACGATATCAATAAAATATCGATACTTTTGGTCGATATCGATAAAATATCGATACCTCTGGACGATATCGAAATGTTATTTTTATCGTTCGAAGTTATCGATATCAAGCACTATACATAATATTTATGTATACCATATAAAAAGATGAACTTGGTAGGTAAAATGTATTAAATTTATTATATAAAACAATTATTTACTAGATAATAAATTCAGACTTGCGCAAAAGTCAGAAAAAAAGTAATTTTAAAGTCAAGTTACTGACAAATTTTGACCTTTTGACAACGGAGCCTTAGATATACTCTCTATTTTGAAACGATGTTCTTTTTAGAATTTTAATTTAGCTTTAGTCTAGAATAGACGTCCTTTTTATCCTTTTTGTCTTTTTCTAGTCAAAAAGAATGTTCTTTTTGTACTTTATAGAATTTTATTTTAGATCTTTTTTTAGAAAAGACGTACTTTTTATACTTTATGTATCTTTACCTAAATTCAATATATCCAATTCCCCAAAAGCAGCTTTTATTTTTATTTTGTTAAAACGAAAATAACCCTTAAATAAACCCTAATTTGACAAAGCTCTTGACGCTAAAATAAATTTCTAAAAGTACAAAATGACAGTCTTTTTGTCTACAAATAGTCAAAAAGGATAAAAAGGACGTCTATTCTAGACTAAGATCTTAATTAAAAATAATGGAAAATATTTTATATAAAATTTTTTTTTAAAAGAACAAAAAATAAAATCATATTCGGTTGTAGTTGTCAATAGATGAAAATTTGAAGTCAAATCATTTGATATAACTTGAATTTTTTTTTCTGAAAAAAGGTCTTGTGAAATTCAGTGAAAATGACAAAAAGAACAGAAAAAAATGTAAAAAATTGAATAACTCTTTTTCTAAATTTTTAAACTTATTTTAACTAACTTTCGTAAATGCAACTTAGTCCAACATTTAAAGTTGCATCAAATATCAAAGCCTGCTAAATTTGCAGAGTTTAGCAGTAGGGGTGGGAAAACGGTTCCATCTTCGAACCGGTTCACCAAACCGGTTTTCTCGAACCAGTTTCCCACCCCTATTTAGCATACAATCGAGCGTGGTTCATTTTGCAGAGATTTTCTACATCATTAGCAGACTTTTACAGTTGATGCAACTTTGAATGTTGCACCATTCTACATTCACAAAATTGATATTAAACTTTTAGAAAAAAAGTTATTTAATTTTTTACACTTTGTTCTGTTCTCTTGTACTGAACTTCACAAAACCCTGAAAAAAGTTATTTCAAAGACTTAAGAATAAAAATTCATGTGGCCGCCTAAATAACTGCATAGAACGGCAAAAGACTTATTTTTAAAAAATAATTTTTCAAGTCAAGTCAGTCAAGTCATAAACCAAACTGAATTAAGAATTCCTGCTGGTATAGAAGCAAATCAACCTAGATATGGTCGTGGTAGACCAAAAAAAGTGTCACGATGTTAAAACCACTCAATCAAAAAAAAGAGCTGCTTCAAACAATAATCAAATTGATGCTGAACATGTTCTTATGTCGCACAATAAAAGAAGAAAAAATTTAGTATTGATTTATTTTATATAGTTTTTTTCATTTTCTTGTCTATCAAATAATTTTTTTATCTAGTAAAAAATATTTTTATATAGTGTTTTCTATTAGTTAATAAAAATATCTAGTTGATTTCATCTTTTTATCTAATAAAGTTAATCCTATGCCCTAAAGTATTAGGCCTAAATTATAAATCATATGAAGTTATATCTAAAAATTTGATTTAAAAACGAGTTAAATTTTTTTTAAAATATTAGAGAATATTTCTAAAATTGAAGAGAATACAGTAGTGGTTTATCATACTGATTCTACCTGAATTTACGCGAAATTTTAGTAAATTTACTTGATTTAAATAGTAAAAAAGGAATTAAACCACGAGACGTGTTTTTGACAAATAGAATTGTACCTTATTGGAATAAATTGTCAGATAAAGCGGTCACGGCGAAGAGTTTAAATAGTTTTAAGGGTTTTTTGGATGTAGAACTGAATGGTAGCTGCCAAAGCTCAATCTTGAGCTAAGTACTTCGGTACTGCATACATGCTGCAGTTAAACTACTACTACTAAGTTTTTTTAATATTAAAATTATTTAATATTAATTTTAAATAGGGTGCTGATCTGTACGAGTGGTTTTACCAAAATTTTACGCAAAATTGTAAAAGTGAGAAATCAAAAATTTTTGACTATAATCCATAAAAATCTACGAAAATTTGCCCATAAAATATAACTAAAAAAGTGAAAAAATTTAAAAAATTTGAATTTTTTTTAGTCATTTTGGTTTTTACATAATTTTACGTAAAATTTCTTAAAATCAGCTAAATTTACTGTTTTTCAATTTTTTGATATTTGTAAAATTATCGGCAAAATGTTATTTATTGTACATTTTTATATTTTTACATTTTTAAATTTATACATTAGTACATTTAAATTTTTCTAAAACTCCTTTTTAAGTAATTGCGAAATTATTATTACTTTTCTTTAATGAAAATTTTTTTTTATATTTTTTGATTTTGAGATTTTTTTTCTTCTCTAAAAAATGTAAAATGTAAAAATATAAAAATGTACAATAAATAACATTTTGCCAAATTATCGGAATTGTCATAGATTTTCTAAAGTTTTGATAAATTCGCGTAAATTCTGGTAAAATCACTGTGACATATCAGTACTGTATGGATTAAAGAACCAAAAAAATGAAAAATAAAATTAAGTAAAACTAGACACATTAACGCTCATTTTAAAATAATTTTTTTTACTTTACTTATCTATTTTCTTTAAATTCTATTAATTTCGTTCTTTACAAGAAAAATCATTGAAATAAGACATTTTTTAGCTATAATTTGTATAATAAAATTATGTAAATTAATAATATTTAATTTTCAATTTTGAAAAAAGTGCTAGATGTTTGTCAAAATTTAAATAAAAAATTAAACTAGACATCATAAGAAGCCAAAATCAACCCATAACTTAAAAAACTGAAATTATTCTTGAAAATGAGGGGTTGGGATAATCGTCTTTGGATCACCTAATTTTGATGTTGGTCAATTTTAGAAATTTTTAAAGAAATTAGAAAACTTTCAAAATTTTTAATAGTAAAATTAGTGAAAAAGTCTTTTTATAGCCTGTCTTCTCCCTGAACTTGAACGTTTTAATTTATTTAGTAAAAAAAAAAATTAATTACCTTCTGAAGAATTGTTTAATTTTCTTGAAAAATTATCGAGTGCTAAAAATAAAAGCTAAGAAAAACAATAATTTGGCTGATTGATTTAAATTTGGGAATAAAATAGAAAGTCTTGAGGGTTTGTATTGTTTTTTAAATTCTCAATAGAAAGGCATTTAAAAGCACAAATTTTGACACAATATTTTAAAATGCAGAATCAAATTTCCTTTATTTCAGAATTAAAAAATTCTTTTTTTTTTTATTACTAATTTATAAAAAATTAAGATAATCGAAATTTTGAATTAAAACATGAGCACTTTTAAGAGTTAAATACATCAAATGTCTTTATCCTGCAAAATACATATTTTTTACTTGTAAAATTGTCACTAATTCACCAAAAAATCTTTAAGATCAATTAGTAAAAAATGACTCGAGAAATTTACAGCACTGCTCCACCATGATGATTTTAGGGTGAATTAACGTAAATTAACGATAATTGACGTATATTTAAGTAAAAAAAAGTAGTAATACGCGGCATCTTGAAGTTTAGGATCAAAAAAATCAGATCAACTAGTATTTTGTTTATAACTTTTGAATGGTACTTGATTAAATCTCTCTGCAAAATGCTAAATAATGCAAAATACATGCTGAATATTGTGTGAGGCTCTGCAAAAACTCTGCATTTAAATTACGCAGTCAAATTAAATACTTTTAATGGCGTGCATTTTGCTGCAAAATGCAGAGTTTTTGCAGAGCCTCACACAATATTCAGTATGTATTTTGCATTATTTAGCATTTTGCAGAGAGATTTAATCAAGTACCATTCAAAAGTTATAAACAAAATACTATTTGATCTGATTTTTTTGATCCTAAACTTCAAGATGCCGTAATACGCATATTTACGAAAAGATAGTTTTGTAAATTTAGGTTTATTGACGCAATTAAATGATAACTTCGGTAATTTATATTTGAGCAAGTCGTGTAACATTTTTTGTTACATCATGTGCTAAATTTTTAATTTTATCACTTCATTCCATTCAAAATATATAAGAATTTAAGATTTTAAACTGAACTTTTTGAACGAAACTTCACAATGCTTGATTAACTTTGAAACTTAACTTAAAACATAAAAAAAATAATTGATCAAAAAAAATTTAATTAAAAATAATTAACTAAATAAATTGAATTTCAATTCGATTGGGATACTAAAAGTGTGCCAGATTTTCACCAGTCAACACAACTCTTCAACCATTTTCTGGATTACAATAGTCTCATCCTTCTTTCCAGGTACCAAAAAAATAGCTGTTCTGATTTTAACTAACGCTACAAGAGTACAAAAAACTAAATTTTCAAATAATTAATATTTCAAATGGTTTAATTTTTTGTATTTGAATTTCAAAATGTATCCAATGTTGAAATAACATTGAAAAAGTGCTATGTTTCAAATATTTTTTTCAGTTTAGAATAAAAAATAATTAAAGATTAATATTGCAAACATTAAAAACTTTGTTTTTTTTATAAATTCTGACTTTGAGTTTGTGATATGATGATCCTTAAGATAATATTTGTAGTTTAAAAAACTATCTAAGATCTGTTTTGCATTTTTTTTAAATTGAGCATTTGTTAAATCGCATCAAACGAACTTCAATTATCACTTAAGTAAGAGTTTTTAAAGAAAAAAAAGAAGTTTGATTAAGAATTTTTTTGACTTCAGCCAACAATTCATGTAATTTTCTATTTAATTATAGATTAAACAAATAATGTTTAATAAAGTTTAGTCATTTATTATTAAAAAATTGATACAAATTGCCATTTTATTTAAATAAAAAACAAAAAATTTTGATTTGAAATTTACAATTGATCATGAACTTCAATTTGCCTAATAAATTCGCAATTACTTAAAAAGGAGTTTTAGAAAAATTTAAATGTAAAAACCAAGGATAATTTTTTGAAAATCTCTTGTAATTAATTTGCGAATTTATTATAACTTTTCTTGAATGAAAATTTTTTAGATTTTTTGATTGTGAGATTTTTTTTCTTCTCTCAAAAATGTAAAAATGTAAAAATATAAAAATGTACTATAAATAACATTTTGCCTTTTTCACCTAATTTGACATTTGATCACTTAATTCTATTTTGGCTCACCTTTACGTGAACAAAAAAAAAGGTGAACTTTCACAAAACCCAAGAACAAGAATTATTTGCATAAAAGGTAAACTATGGTGCATGTATCCGACTAGACCAAGTTTTTCAGCGATTGAATATTAAGAAAAAACTAAATAAATTTTTTATTTATTTTTTCTTTTAAATTATTTTTTATATTATTTTATCTTATTTAACTTTATTTTTAATTTTTTTGTTTTATATATTTTTATTCTGAAGGTTATTAGAGGTATAGATAAAAAATTAAATTATTTAAAAGTTAAATAAAGAATTTTCAATATTTTTCTTAAATTTCTAAATAAAAATTAAACTCATTCAATTTCACTGAAGAGTTTAATTTCAAATATGAATATGCTTGCAATATTAACTTAAAATTATTTTTATTTGAAACTGAAAAAAATATTTGAAACATCGTACTTTTTCAATGTTATTTCAACATTGGATAATTTTGTAATTCAAACACAAAAAATTAAACCAAATATTCTATAATATAAATTAAAGCTAAGTTCGATTTTTAATTAAAAAAAAAGACAGTTTTCGAATTTAATTTCAAAAATAAAAATAAATCAAATATGAATTCAAATTTATCTTATATTCAAGATTTTATTCGAATATTCTACTTTTTCAATAGTCTTTTCAAATTTTTTATTTATTCAAGTTTCAATTTGTGTCCAAAAAGCTAATTCGAATTCATCACTAAAATTAGTTGATTAGATTTTTTTAAATTACCGAAAGAATAAACAGAAAAAAGCCAAAAAAAATTTTAATCAGAAAAAGTTGAACCTTGTGAATTGAACAATCTTTTAAATCTGTTAATTTTATATATTTTATATATTTTTTATACTTTTCATGTAAGTAGATATTGGTTCAGTCTTAAATAAGAAAAGAAAACAAATAATGATAAAATTTTCAAGGAGGGAAAATTAAAGGAAGAGAACATAAAGATTAGGAACAAAATGCGTACAAGTTAGTTTTTAATTGTTCTATAATTAGTCTTTTATTTTTCGGTTCGGACTTGAGCTTTTGGAAAAAAAAGTCCGGATTTGGACTTGACTTGAGACTTGTGAATTTTGAACAACTTTAAACAATTTTTTGCCAAGAATTAACACAGATTATAATTACATTATATATTAAATAAAAACAAAAAAAAAACAAAACCAAACAAATCAACTTTCTATTTTGTACTTATTTTTTTATGAATAATTACTTGAATTATCTTCATTATTTGGTATATGTAATTTTTTATCTAAATTATGGAAAATTAGACACAAAAAAAACTAAATATTTGATTTTTTTTTATTTTATTTTTTTCTTACTTTTTTTTTTTTTTTACATCGCCAGAATTGGCGTTAATATGAATAAATAATAATAATAATAATAATATAATTACATTAGTTAATATTAGTCTGGATTCATATCCTTCACAAACTCCATTTAATTTTTAATTTATGTTTTATAATTTTAGAGGAGTCACTATTTTTTAAATTGATCTTAAATCGGATCTGCGAAATTAAAAAAAAACAAAACAAATTTAAAATTAAATTTTTCAATCGTTTATTTTGTATTAGAAATTCAGTGAATTATGGGGATTGTGAATTTGTTTACACATGGGACCTCTGCCTGCAATAGCTGTGCAAAGTATTAGCTCACCTTATTTAAATCATTCTTAAAGGAATGAAAAATGCATGCATGCCATTTTGCAGACTATTCTGGGTAAGGGTTAAACTTTAAGGTCAGGCTTTAAGACTTGAAGTAATTGCTTAGGAATTTAAACAAAATATTATACATATTTTATATTTGATCTTTTGATCTTGATCTCAAACTTCAATGGTTCTAGTTTATCAAAAAAAGGAAATTTATTTTAATTTTTGTTGAATAAACAACTTTCAAGGGCTACGAATTAATGCTAGATTGGCGTATTATGAAAATTGTAGGTAAATATAATTCTAAATTAATTTAATAAGTTAAAAATTTTAATCAAAATAAATAAAATTAAATTAATTTAAATAAAAAGATATTAGAAAAAATTTATTAGACTTAAAGAACAAAAATTAATTTTAACAAAATGTTTTTTATCTTTTTAATTTAATTGAATTATTTTTTAAAATTTATGAGTAATTTTTTCAAACATAATTCAAAAATAAAAATTTAAAAAATCAAATAAAACACTTAATTTTTACCAATTAACCAATTTATCACCAACAACAATTTGATCAAAAATATCTCGCTTCTTGATACTTTCTGTTGATAAAATTGTATAATTTTCAGAAAAGTCACGTTTTAATTAACAACATTATTAAACCATTAAAATTTTAAAATGATAATTTCTAATTAGTTTTGTTAGGCAAGGTAGTATTATTTTGAGTTTTCAATTCGAGTTGAACATTTTGAATACCATTCAAGCCAGCTTGGGTAACTTCAGAATTGTTTAAACCAAAAGTCTCAAAATTTTCTGAATTATTCACAACAAAATAGTTGTCTTTTATTTTCCAACTATTTTGAACATACTTTAAATATGAAAGAATCTTATACGCAGTCAAGTTATGTTCGTACATATCTCTTATGTTAACATTTTTTCCAACTTTCCATCCTGGCTGAGAGTATTCTTGTCTTTTTTGACAGTTAAAAGGATTAGCCAAAGCAGCTTAATCCAAAATTAGTTTAAGCTTTTGAAATGAACAAAAGTTTAAATTTTAAGCTTACCAAATAGAATTGAAATAAAAATTATCAAACAAGTTCTCATTTTGATGCATTGAAGTTTTTCTAGATTTTTAGATATAGCTTTTTATATTATTTTCTTGGTATTGTTAATTCAGTCTATTTCTCTAAAGAATAAAAGCATGCTATATTTTTTCAATTTAATAGAAGAAAAAAAGGATACTTTTAAAATAAAATTCAAAAACGCTTAAAAAATTTTGATTAAAAACAAAAAAAAAATTTTATTTAAAAATTTTGGATCCTTTTTAACAATTTTTAATTTTTTTAGATAAATTTATTGGAAAAAAATGAAAAATAATTTTGTCGGGATTCCAGTAGCCAAATTTTAAATTATTTAATTATTTTTAGAATGACATTAGTGAAATTTTTAACTATTAAGCTTTCAATTTTTATTGTTGCAAGTAATTTTTCTATTATACTTTTTATTTCAATTTTTTTAACATTATTTTTACTCTAAAAGAACTTCTTGTTTTATGTTGTTCTTAAAACCAAATGGCAAGATGAAGGTAATTACTTTAGGAGAATTTTTGTCGTTGCTTAAAAAGAATTTATTTAATTTATTATTAATCAAATTTCCAGGTAGAATTTAAACTTCTAAATTAAAAAAAATTAATTAATTACAAATTGAAATTTTTTTGAGAAAATATTATTAGAAAAACATTTGTCAAACAACTGTCCATAAAAAAATTCGTCCCTAGGTGGATTCGAACCACCAACCTTTCGGTTAACAGCCGAACGCGCTAGCCGATTGCGCCATAGAGACTTGCTTACTCGGAAACAATTTAATTTAAAACTATTTATAAAAATATAAAAAATTAACGATAAAGTCAATTTTTTTCGAAAAATAAAAATTGACTTTATCGTTCATTTTTTTCTTCCTGATTTTTTAGAATTAAAAATAAAATTTATATAATTTAATAAAATTTATAAAAAAAAATATTAATCTTCCATTTTGTTTTTGATTTAAAAAATTGAATATTTTTTTAGTTTGTTTTAGGTTAAAATTTTTTTTTAGCTTTTTTTAGTACATAAATTTTATTTTTTTTGTCTTTTTGGTTACTAAAATTTTTGTCATTAAGATCTGTTATTGTGGTTTTTTATAAAAATATGAAATAACAAAATATTTAAGTCTAATAAGGCATTAAAGCCTTTTCATTTTTTTTAAAAATAAAAATTATATTTTCTTATATTCAATTGGTAACGTTTGATCAAATTCTAAAAAAATATAATTTTTATTATTTATTTGTTTATAATTTTTAAAAAAATTTCAAGCTTAGCTTTTTTATTTAACTAAAAAAACTTGATTTTGATGTTGACCAAAGCTTTAAACATGTCTATAGAGCTAGTGGTTAAAATTAAGAATTTTTGACAAGTTGAAGTTTATGATCAATTTTTGATGCTCAGAATAATCAAATCAAATTAAAATTATAAAATAAATTTTGATTTTTTAACAAAATTAGTGCAGAGGTAAATTTTCGGTTTTAAAATGCTTTGTTAAATCTAATGGTAAAATCTGCAAAAGTCTGCAAAAAATTATCCAGCTAAAATACCATCATTTCGATGGTGTGCACTCTGCAATGTGCATTTTGATATTGCAGAGTTAATTTTTTTATTCAACATGGTATGTTAAATCCAAAAATGTGTCTCTGCATTATTTCTTTTAAGAAATAACAATTTATATAATAATTTAAGTTTGATTTGATCATTTTGAGCATCAAAAATTGATCTTAACTTCAATTTTTCCTTGCCGAATTTTTTAACATGAACGAGATTCTATTTTTTGAATGCTATTTAAAAAAAGGCGCATTGATATTTAAAATGAAATGACTCATAATTACCACTGATTATGCGAAAATCAATGTATCTCTTTTATATTTGAGAAAATCTTAAAGAAATTTTAATTTTTTTAATTTTTATTCATTGAAAATTTTTTGATTAATTTTGAATTTAACAAAAATTCACTAAGACAATTAAAAATATTAAATTAAAAATAAAAATTTTAATTTAACTCATTAAGGAATTTTTCTTGTTTGGAATTTGTGAATGATTGAAATTTTGAAGTTATTTCTATGATAATAATTATTTTTTAATACATTTCAACTAATATTACGGGTCTACTTGACCAACATACTATCAAAGCTTTTCAGCATACCCATTTTTCATCCCAGTATACTTCACTTCTTAACACACTTATTGCTGAAAAACATACCTACCTTTTACAAGAAATCAAAAAACTGTTAAACATCCTTAACTTTTGATATAAAAAAAATCCGTTTTATATATTTACATCAGCAAAAAATATTAAATTTTAGTCAAATTAAGTAAATACAGTCAATTTTCTTTTAAGTTCGCTTACGTTCGACAATTTAATGTCGAACCTAAGCGAACTGCATGAAAATGCTGGAAACTTGATAATCCGGAATTGAGAAAAAAGTAAAAAATCATTTTAATAAACAGCGATCAATACTCCAGCTTAAGTTTTTATTCTTAACATGAATAAAAAAAAAAGTAACTGTCAAAAATATAAAAAAAATTTATTAAATTTTTTACTGTAAATTATTAAATCAAATTTGTCTTCTGATTTATTTTTAACTTGAACAAAATCATTTTTGCTTCGTTTCTTCTTTTTATTTTGAAATGATGATTTTTGGCGTTAAAAATTCTTTAAAAAAGATAAATAGTAGTGGCATCTGTTACTTTGGACAATTCTCATGAACCGAAGATCATGATCAAAGTAAAAAGTTTTCTTGTCATTTCTTTTCATTATCGCGATAATGAAAAGAAATGACAAGAAAAAATTTTCCAAAAAAAATAGTTAATAATTTTCCAAAAAAGATAGAAAATAACTGATCACATGCCCAAATTTTTTTTTTACTAGAAATCTTTTAAAAAAATTGATTCAATTAAAACCTTTCGGCACAAAAAATTTAAACAATAATTTATTTTAAAACTTTTTTTAACAAAAAAATTCAAAAATTAACTAATAATGAATATGTTTTAGATTTAAAATGCTGATCCTAATAATATGAAATCTTCAGAAAAAAAAATCGAGCTATAGAAAAAGAAATGTTCCAACAATAAAAAATTCTGTAAATGAGGCTGAATGTATTGAGACTCGTTAAGTCATTATCCGAAAGAGTCCATTTTAAGGAATACTAAAAATTTTAATTGAATAAACAAAACTGTGAATGATAAGATTTGTTTTTTAAAATACCTTTTTTTTGAATTAGACCATTCGAAAGTCACCGAATGGCTATTTGAGATTATTTGAGAAAGTTGAATTTGTAAGTAAACCAAAAAAATGACCATCCAAGTCTTCAAATTTACTGGTCACTGATGCTTATTCAAATAGACATGAGAAATAAAAATTTAATATTTATTTTATTTTTGTTTTTTTTTTAGGTATTTAAAAAAATTAAAATTATTTAAAGTTTGCTGTTTATTGCAAAAAATTATTTTTAAGATTAATCAAATAAACATAATAAACATACTTGTTACACTTTTAACAAAATCAAAAAATAATTTTAAAAAATTTTAAGCATTAAATTATTGAAATTTTTTTTGCAGATAACGAATGATAAATTAATCACTGAAAATTTTTTAAAATTAAGAATTAAAGTAAATTTAGAATTGCTAATTTTATTTTTTTTTAAACAACTTGCTTTGACTTGTTTTAAAATTATTTTATATTTAATTTTTTCAAGTGAAAATTTTTTTTTTTAGACTTATACAGAATGAGTTCACAATTCGAACATCTTTTGTCGAATGGTCCAAAGCAAAAAGAAACAAAACCCACTGAACAAAGCATTTCCAAACTGGACAAGCTAATGAAAAATGTTAGACTAAGTGAGGAATGTGCCAAAAACACTGAAGCATCTCGGATCCGCTATTCTATTAATGAAAGTGATAAAAACAAAATACGCAGCTACATCTTATCATCGAGTTCTTTTGATCCAAAGTCAAACAAAAAATCGACACCAAAAAGCAACGACAGTCTCGAGTGCTGCAGTCAACGTGAATTTTTTGAAGAACCCAACACCAAGTCAAATAAACTATTGATCAGCTATTTAAAAAAAAAATCATCCGAATGGAAACATTTCCCGAATAACCTGGTCGATTCACATTGTCATTTTGATTTGTTATTTCCAAAAATAAAATGCAACCACCCAAACATGTACAAATACTTTAGTGACTATTCTTTTTTGTATTTAAAAAATTTCGAAGCCTGCATAAACATCATATGCCATCCTAAAAATTTTGCAAACAAAGGTAACAATTTATTTATTATTAATTAATTTATTTTTAATTTTTTTGTTGTTGATTAGAAAGATTGAATTTTTATTTTGATAGACACTCGCATCCGAAGATTTATCACACCATTGGGTTCGCATTACTTAAAACAACAAAAAAATTAATTTATTTTTAAAAGACGAGCTTTTATTTAGTTGCCATCCACATTTTGCCAATCATTGGAGAGCAGACCTAGAAGAAACATTCATTGATGCCTTGAAGTCACATCCAAAAATAGTGGCCCTGGGCGAGTGTGGTCTTGATCAATCAAAAAAGTATTCTGCTGCCAATTGTGCTTTAAACAAAACAAAAGATTATTTTTAAAAAATTAGCAATGCAGTCGATTTAAAACAGCAGATAAAAGTTTTTGAAAGACAGCTCAAAATAGCCTCACAAACTCAAATGCCAATTGTCATTCATTGTAGACAAGCGGAAGAAAAGTGTCTTGAAATGCTAAAACAACATCTTGATCCTAGTCATCGCATACATTTGCATTGTTTTACCGGCAATTCGGAAATAGCTCTGAAATATTTAAATTCTTTTTCGAATCTGTGCATTGGCTTCACTCCGTTGATTACATTTAATTTGGATGCAGAAAAATACTATTTAAAAAAAATGATTAACGATGTGCCTTTGGATAGAATTTTGCTCGAAACAGATTCACCCTATTTTGTGCCTCAATTAAAAGAAGTATTAGTTTAAAATTTATGTTTAAGTTAATGGTTAAATTGTTTATTTTGTTTTTTTTTTTAGTTTCCTTCATCAGACGTTACAGTATCACATCCTGGTTTCATATTTGCCACAGCTGAGCGGCTTGCTGAGCTAAAAAATACTTGCATAGAACACGTTCTAGATGTAAATAGGGAAAATGTTAGAAAAATATACTCTTTTTAAATTTCATCAGCCTAAATATGTTAATTTTGTTTTTTTTTTTGGTTGATGTAACACTCTAAGGCCAGTTTCCTTTATTCATTAAATTTATTTTATTTGATATTTTGTTAATAAACTGCTGAAAGCAATAAATTTAAATTTTTTTCGTTTTATTTATTAAATATGCGGCAAATTGAAGTTTCAGATCAAATTTTAAGATCAAAACGATCATTTAAAATTTTAAAGCTTAATTTATCTAAAGATTTTAATAATTTTTAAGAAATAAATACTAAACATTACTAGACATGTTATGTCTAATAATGGTTCATTACCAAATTAACATCAAAATGATTGATCTCTATTTTATTTAACAAAATCAATCAATAATTTAAAAAATTCAAGTAAAGTTAATTCACAAATTCAAATTTATAACTTTTATATCTATTCATTCAAACTGAAATAATTTTATTTTCCTACTTAAAAAATTTTAAATTTTAAAACAGTCAATTTATTTGTCTTTAAAAGTAAGTTTTCATTAAAATCAATTAAAATATTTAAACCTATTACAGTTCAATAAAAAGAGACATTTTAAAATTTTAAATATGAAAATAAACTTGACATGACATGTCAAGTCATTGCTTATGAAAAAATTTATTTTTTCTCTATTATTAAAAAAAATAATACAATTTATATTTTGATCTTTTGATCTTGATCTCAAACTTCAATTTGCCAAATATGCAGCTGTATAAAAGGCACTATATCATAAAATAGACAGTCTATATAGACACACATTATAAAGACGTAGACTTTGATATCGAATAAATTATGTAGACTACCTATTTTAAATAGAAACATGGTGAAATTTTTTCAAGTTTTAGTTCGATTTAATAAAGTTTTTAATTCATAAAAAATTATGAAAATATGAATACAAAAATACAAATTTTGATTTTAAATAAAAAAATAAAAAAATGAAATAAGCTCCATTCCCTCTGACTCAGTTTTTTATCAAAATATCAAAAATATTGGCTAGAAAAACTCTTAATTCTTCCCGTATAACAGCCTTGACCACTTTCGCTTTCATTTCTCCTACACTCGGCTTTCAAAAAATTTTAAAATTTCTTTAAGTTTTTGAATGTTCTTTTCACCATTATTAATTCGATTTAAATGAACCTCAATCGAGTGTTGCTCTTTTTTAAAATGTAAAATTTACTTATTTACTGTTGGATGACTTCTTACTGAGAGAGCAAATGACTTAAGCCATACCCCATACTTTTTGAATTTTTAAAGTGTTCCATGAAAATGGTTCACTTTAAAATGGTTAAATTCTTGTTTATTTATTCATTAAATAAACAAAATTGAGCGTAAACAACGGTTATTACTAGAACACGGACCCATACTTATCTCCCCCATTAATACTATGCCAATTATCCCTCACCATTTTTCTAGTACAAAATTTTACCAGCTTTCACGCAAGGCAAAAATCTTAGCTCTAGCACATTTGGTTCATCCTTCATTTTGATTTCAAACTATAAAATTATTTTATTCTTTTTTAGAATAAACCTTGAAACCTGACTTTAAACTAAGAGCAAGCGCATAAAATTGATTTTAATCTTAGAATAATTTCGAATTTCTTCTGGAATAAACTTGTAAAATTGTGGAGTCAAATTTAAAAATTAACTTTTATTTTAAATTTTGTCTTTATAAAAAGTAAAAGTTAAATGAAAAAATCGATTGACACCGAATTCTGATTTTTTGAAAATTATCTGATTGGAATAAAGATCGGTCCATAATAACCAACACATTTTTGATCAAAAATAAAACTTTTGCATTAACATAATTTAATAATTTCTATTAATTATTGTTAGATTATTTTTTTGGGCTCGTTAGAATATTCTATTAAACTTTTTCTTCTGATTTATTGAAACATTTTAGATTAGAATATAAAATATAAAAAAGAGACAAAATTTAAGATGTATAGGTCTTTAGATTTGAATTAAGATTTTCTGGTTTGAAATCAAAATGAAGGACGAACCAAATGTGCTAGAGCTTAGATTTTGGTCTTGCGTAAAAGCTGGTAAAATTTTTTTCTAGAAAAATGATGGGGGATAAATGACATAGTATTAATGGGGGAGATAAGTATGGGTCCGTGTTTTATTATAGAAATATAAGTATAAATATTCTAAAAATCGGTAAAATAATTAATTTATTCTAAAATTATTCATAGTTTAACTAAAAAAGAGACTTCGCCAGACGTCTTGAACTTTGGCAAATTAGGGTTAATTTTAGGCTTGATTCTGAATATTTCCTTTTATTTTATAGAATATTTATTATTTGTTTGATTTAACCGCAAGCCCAGGGCGCTCAGTCTAGATTATGGAAGATAGAAAGATAGGTTATTAGAAATTTATTTTATTTTTTATATTTTAATTTTCATTGATTGAAAATTTTATTAATTTTTTAGAATAAATGATTTTCACTCTCTGATATTTTATATATAAGATAAAATCCTTAAATGAAAAAAGCATCCTTTTATTTTATTAATTCTTTTTTAATATTAAATTTGAATTCTTCTATAAGAGAAAAAAAATTGCGTTAATTCAACTGAATTATTGACTTTGACATTAATCTCAAAATCTTTTTAAAATAAACCGATCAAGTGCTTAAATTTAAATACTACTATTATTCTTTTTTGCATAATTGAAAAAATTCTTTTTTATCTATAAATCATTAATAAAACTAAACTTCCTTTAATTAAAAATTAAAATGAATAAGATGATTGAAGTAAATAAACTAATCGAGAAGGCAAACAATATTAAATTTGGTAGGATATTTGATCGTGATACACATGAGATCCTATCAAACATGTGGTAATTTTGATATAATTCTTTCTACAACTAAATTTTTTGCTAAGTTTTCAATCAGGTGTTTCATTGGAGTTTTCTGCACCTATTTGATTTCAACAGTGGCACATTTCATGAACAATTCGAAGATAAAATTGCATGACTCACTTGCTGAGCGTTTTTTATTCTATACAGCATTATTAGCTAACCCATCAACAGGCAAGAGTCCAGCAATGCGAATCTTTTCAGAGGCTGCATACGAAATAGAAAATTCTCTAGGTATACAGGAAGCTAAGTAAGGTCTTGCGGATGGTAAAATTTAATTTAATTTTCTTAATTTTAATTAAAGGTGCCACTGTTGAAGCTCTAGTCGAGATAATGAAAAATGTTTAGGCCATTATTGTCACTCTTTGACGAAAGAAGTGCTTTTATTGAAGCGTTAGGTCGATATAATAATGGTGGTTGTAGTTATGATCGTGGTGTCTTTTTACAGATCTTCAATGGTACCACATATAAAATAGATCAAAAAGGTTCTAGAACTCGTTTGAGAAATTCAAAATTAAACATCTGTTTATTAGGTCATCCAAGTTCATGCATAAAACTTGTTAGGGAAGAAATCTAAAATTACGATAAAGATCTCCTTCAAAGATTTTTGTTTTGCACACCTGAGCCTTTACTAAATAACAAAGATGAGATAAGGTCTCGTCCTCTTCCTGAATTTAGCATGTGTTGTATATTATATGTTATTTATAAACTAAACGAAAGGCATGTTCTTTATTCGTTTAATGAGTCAGCTACCCAGGCTTATGATTAAATTTATAATAAATTTCGAATGATTGTTTAAAGAATCAAATAATATTGATTCCTTTATATGGTAATTTTTGCCTAATTAAATTTGTTCAAATGCTTATTTTTTAATTTTTTAGCGCAATGTTTAGAAAAGCAGCACTTTTTTTGCTGCGGCTATGTGGTATTTTACATTATTAAAACACACAATTAAACTTTTGAAGCAATGGAAGATTAAATATTCAAATACGATTAGCTTAACTAATGAATTTGTTGTAGAAGAAGATAATTTATTAAAGAGCTCAATTGTCTTAAAAAGTGAAATTGATGTTGATATTGTCTTTGAAGCAGAAGAGCTACTAAGCTACTTTAATAAGAATCGCCTAGTTTTAGCAGGTTATTATCTTAATTTTGAGTATTCCGATTTATATTCATCAATTTTTGACAACATTACAAAAACAAAGAATTTAATAGGTTTGAGCATTAGAAACAAAATAGACAAAATATTTTTTAATTCTTTTAATTGTATTTTTGGGTCTAATTCATAGCCTTGTTCTAGAGCAATTTGCCATAAACCTTTACTTTTCCCATTTAAAAGACCATCTTGAAGAGCACTTAAAAATTTGTAAAATTTGTAATAATAAAGCTTTAAAATTTTTTAGATCATCAACCCACTTCAACTGGTCATAAGGACATTGTCCGTAAAGTTTCAATCTTCAAGAAATAAATTCAAAAAAAAATAATGATTAACCTAAAGAAATCTTAATTTACATTTTCAGCTGTACGAGTTCGAGCGTTATCAACAACTATTTCTAATATTGGTTTTACTGGAAAATTAAATTCTTTTTTAAATTCAAGCATTTGAAATAATCTTTCGAATTGATTTAGTATGCATTTGTTATCAAAATAATGGTTTTGGCCTGGAACAATTAAGGGTCTCTATTGGAGAGAACCATTATCAATGTAATTATAATGCTCTTTTCTATCCAAAAAATATGTAATAAATTTTTTTCTTTTTTCCACAACATCAGATGTTTCGTGTCTCTCAAAAAACGGCTTTTTGAATTTCTGTTAAAATCAATAAACCATCTTTTTAAATAATTATAAAGCATTCTTTCGATACTAATAAGTGTTTCATCAGTTTTTGTTTCTCCAATGCTTTCATTGTACTTATCGTTTAAAAATAATACCATCGCTTTAAAATTGAAATCAAATACTTTTTTTTTGGAGGGGTTGTGAAGTTCGTTTCAATTCGATCGTTTCAATTCAGCTAAACTTGAATAACTATTTAGAGGAATAAGTTTTTTTCTTAATTTTTTTTGCTCAAAAATTAAGCAAATTTGCTTAATTAAAAATTTAAATTAAATTTTTTTTTTTTTTTTTTAATTAGTCGTTCAGGTGTCTTTAAAAAAAAAATTAAAATTATAAAGACAAAAATTAAATCAAATCCAGATATTTTTGCAAAATGAAATAGATCTTTTTAAATAACTATTCAAAATTCAAAAAATTAAAAAATAAGCTCAAATTTCGACTGGATTCCGAACTATGAGCAGTTTGCCAGTCAGATCATAGCCCAGTCCAAGTCATAAATGTCATTTTTGAACCAGACCAAAGAAATCAGCTCGACTCAAAGGAAGCAACTATTTTGACCTTAATCGAGAAAATAAGTCAAATGTATCTTTTTGATCATGAGCTGGCTTTCAGCACTACCTGGAACCCTAAGTATTTTTTGACTGAAATCGGCACTTCCATTGACAACATTGGTCAACGAATTAGCACTCATTTTGCCATGATAGAGGAAAAAATTGAGGAAATCGGAAGCGTTTTGATAGCATCTCTGAAAACCTCTGCAAATTTTGAAGAAAAAATCAAAAATTACCCTAAACGAAATGCTCAATTCGGAGCCTAAACTTACTTTTTTGAAGAATTTCTACTCAGAAAAGTTGTATAATGACATGCATAATTCGATCCTTAAATCCATGCAATTCTTGGCATAAGCTTGTGGTTACGAATCGACAAATAATTTGGTGAATATTAATCCAGATGGTGCTGATGCACTCTATTACTTGCGGCTTTAGTCAGGCGACGACTTGACACGGAACAATAATTCACAAAAAAGACCACTTTCTGTCAGCTCGGTTCTCAGAGACACTGACTGGTCCGACAGCCATAAACTGGAAAAAGCATTTCTCAAGTAAGTTAGAAAATGTGCTAAATTTTACTTCTGAAAAAGATGCAAAGTTTATTTTAGAAAAAATTGAACCAGAAGTTAAATTTGATTTGAATTAGATAAATATTATTAATTATTTTTTTAATTTTAAAACAAATAATTTGAATGCTGAATTTTTGTGGATTTTATTGAATAACATTTTTACTTTATTTATCTACATTTTGGTAATTTTAAGTTACTCAGATTTTTAAGTAAAAATGACATTTTTTTAGGCCATTTCAATGACCGAAATTCTCGTAATTTTTTGTAATTTTACCTTTTCTTACATTTTTAATTTTAGGCAAAATTAAAAAAAAGACCCTAGATTCAAATTAGTACTGTAAATTTAATTTTTTTCTCATTATATTAATTATTATTTATAAAAGGAATCTTTCAAACCAAGCGAAACGATTAAAAAATTTGAATTATTTTTTAAAATAGATTTTTCTAGCTTAAAAATTTAAATGAACATTTTCAAAATATTTCAAATAATGCAAAATTATCTATTGTCGAAAAATTTTTAAAAAAATCTGGAAAAAAAACCATAATTGATATAAAATTTTATATTTTTTTATTCAGGGTAAAAATTGTTCTCTTATGAAAAAATTTTGCTTTATTAATTGACAATTTTGTAAAAATTATTTGAAAAATTTAATTATAACTAAAAAAATCCATCAATTTAAACCATTTCAAAAATCTTACCTTTCTTTTTTTTATAAATTAATCAATTTAAAATTAATTGAAGAGATCGGACCGTCAATTAAGAACCACATGATTCACATACGTCTCTTTGAATTTTTATGGAAAGAAGATTTAAATGGTCTTTTTAATGACTTTATAAAAAATGAACCAGACGAGCTTGTGATCAAACGAGAAGTGGATTGCTTGGCCAAAATCGAAAAGCAAGTTTTCGAAATTCCCTAATACCTGAATATTGGTCCCGCTTGTCTCGACACGGAATCTATAAGAGTGTCTTTAAAGACATTTTCTTACAGCTGGAAGTTCAAATACGCGTCCGTATTGCACGAAATGGCTCTCACCAATAAACAATACAAGAATGCATTGTTTATAGGGAAAATGTGTAAAAGCGTCTCATGGTAAATGTTCAAACTCTGGAACAACTAAATGACGCCCTGCGACTTTTGGAAGAACTGTCCGACATGGAAAACAAAATAGACAAAATCTACTTGCCAATTGAGAATATTTACGCTGATCTACAGCGCTACGAGCTCATTCTGACCAGACAAGAAATTGAACAAGTGTCAAGTCTGAGAGACAATTGGTCCCAGTTGATGAAAAATGCAGAAATAGTGCGCTCCACATTGCTCCAGGACAAAAGAAACACTCTAGAACAAGAGCTGGACAAACAAGTGAAGACCTTTGTGGTCGAAGTGATCAGATTCAGAAATTCATTTGACGCAACTTGGCCCTCAGTTGTCAGCATCGAGACTTACAAAGCCCTGAGAAGACTTCACGAATTCCAAAAACAGTGCGACACATTTGACGCCAGACGCAAAACACTCGACTCCATAAGCATTCTTTTCGGACTTCAGTGCAAGCCGTTTCCAGAGCTGGACAAGACTGGCGAAGAGCTAAATCTTCTCAATCAAATGTACAAAGTGTACCAGGTTTTTCTCAGCTTTGACAAACAATTCCGCAGCACTCTTTGGAGCGATGAGGACCTCAACAAAGCATTCAGCAATATCAAGACCTATTAGGAGGAATTTTTAGCTTTGCCAGAAAAATTAAAAGAAAATTGGGAGGCTTATTTCGACCTGAAAAAAGCTCTCAAAAAATACATAGATGTTTTGCCCATACTTATTTTGCTAAATGAAAAATAGATCCGAAATCGCCACTAGCTCCAAGTAATGCAAGTGACCAAAAGTGCTTTTAGACTGGAGGCCGCTGTGTTCAAGCTAAACGATCTGATTGACATTGGACTCGACTTGCACTCGCATGAAATAGAGGAAATATGCAAATCGGCCAAGAAAGAACAAGAACTTGAGAGCAAAATGCGAACCATTGAGGAAGGGGGCTGAACTATGTTTGGTCAAAAGAAGTTGAAACCAGCATTCTAGAGCTAAAGAATGAGAGAAAAGCAATGAGCTAGCAAAAAATTTTCGGCTATTACTAATAGATTTTTGTCAATGCTTTCTAAATCTAGATGGCCTAATATTGATAAGCCAGTGTTGATTCATCATAAGCTTAGATTGGAAACAATGGTTACTGTAAGTACACGAAATTGTATTATAAAAAATAAAATTTAAAGGACGATTAAAATTAGAATAAAATAATACAATTTTTTTGGTATTGTGAATTTCAAATGCAAATTGAACAAAAATTCTTCATTTTTTAATAAATTAAAATTAAAGTTGATAAAAATTTATAAAAATAATACTGCAACTTAGTGCAGCATACTTTGTTGCACCTTATTTACCAAAAATAATTTTACTTATGTATAAAAAGACAGAAAATAAAGAATTAATAAGATTTATAAAGATTTTTGATTTGTTTTAAAAAAGAAAAGGAAAATTCTATTTTGGATAAAAAAGGTGCAATAAACCAAATTGCGGTATTTTTTCTTTTATTTTTTATCAAATTTAATTTTAATTTTTTTAAAATTGAAGAATTTTTGTCCGATTTACATTTGAAATTCACAAAACCAAAATTTTTTTCCCCAAATATTAAATATAATTCTCCAATTATTAAAATTTAACTAATTTAAGACGGCGTGTGTTAACTAATTCATTAAGTAAAATTACTGATTTTCACCAATTTTACTAGATGAATATAAAAATGACTTACTTTTCATAAAATTACTTATTTAATTTAAAAATGTGGATTTTTTTTAAATCAAGTTTGATGCTAGTTTTTCCAATATTAAATTAAATTTAAAAAAAAATAATTTTTAATAAACTTTTTAAAAAATTTTTTGTTTATCCTTTGTCACTTTATGAACCGAATTGTAAAAAACATAGAATTAAAACAAGCAAACAAGATTTCAGAACTCACATTTTTAATCAAAATTCATACCATAATATTCTAAATCATCCAAATATTGTTCTAATTCAAACAAAAAAAATTTAATTGTACAAAACATTCTTCTCCTCTCAAACATTAAAAAAATTAATGAGAATAATATCAGTTATGTAAAATTTTGTAAAAATATTTTTTTTAGTAAGTTTAGTTAAAGTTTCAGTAATTTTAGTTAAAAATCACCAAATCACTAACACTAAATCGCCATTTAAGACAAGAGTCCACATTTGGCAAAGTAAAATTTAGATCTTATATTATTTTTCTAATTTAATCAAAACATTGGGGTTGTGAAGTTGGTTTCAATTCGATCATTTCAATTCAGAAAAACTTGAATAACTTTTTTACTAAAAGAGATAATTTAGTTCTAAAAAATGCTCAATTATAAGCAAATTTGCTTAATTTAGAAAAATAAGTCTGCAAAATACTCTGCAATTTTATGCATTTTGCACGCCATTAAAAAGTATTCAAATCAATTGCGCACTAACTTTGCAGAGTTTTTGCAGACATATATTTTCAGATTAAGCAAAGTTGCTTAAACATTAAGCATTTTACAGAACTAAATTATTACTTAAAGTAAAAAAGTTATTTAAATTTTTCTGAATTGAAACGATCGAATTGAAATGAACTTCACAGCCCCCAAAACATTTTAAATATGCAATTAAATTTCAATGCATTTTTTACAAATTACAAACCTTTTTAAAAATAAAAATAAAGCTTTGAAATGTTATAAAAATGTAAAAATCTACGATGAAACATTATTACGCATTTAAAAATTTTCTGATCATATTAGAAAAATGAAATTTGATCAAAAACTTACTTTGCCTCACAATTTTTATCTTTGGCAGTTTTAAATTGATGTAAAAATTATAAAACGAAATTTAAATTAAAAAATGCGTGTGATAATATAATTGCTAGCTTATCATTTCCTCTTATTTATTAGAACCTATCAATACTTGAAAATGATCATTCCTGATTTAACTAAACTAAACTTTCTTAAATTTCCAAAAAAAATTGAAAATTTAAGAAATTTTAAAACGTTATTTTTTGTTTTAAAAATGGTTATTTTTAAAAAAGTTATAAAAAAAAACTTAATTTTCGAATTTTTGAAAAATAAGATATTTTTTAAAAAATTTTTGGTGGTTTTGAATTTTACCACATTTTACCAAAATTATCGTAAATACCTCTTTTTCACTTTTCGGATTTTAGGTTAATTTACGTAAATGTGGTCAAATTCAAAACCACCAAAAATTTTTGAAAAAATATCTTATTTTTCAAAAATTCGAAAATTAAGTTTTTTTTTATAACTTTTTTAGGTAATTTACACAATATTTCGTAAAATACTGTTATAAAATCGACACTGTAAATAAGAATTTGTATCTTGATAATTGATTCAAAAAATTTAAATTTCCGGTTGAATTAAAAATATAAAATGGTAAAAGATAACTAAACATAAACCAGTTTAGAAATTAAAAACCTTATTAAGAAATCTTTATAAAATTTG
>QEOQ01000413.1:277972-297382 GCA_010279815.1 Brachionus plicatilis
AATTTTAAAATTTAACTTCAATCAATATTTCTTATTAATAAATTTTCTACTAGGTTGAAAACGTTATCGGCCACAAGTTTGATAGTATCAGAAACAAGCTAGAACTCAAAATTCAATGGGCTCCAGATAAAAAGCGTAGGGTCAAAAATAAACCGTAAGAAAAATTACAATTTTGATCTTCTAAAAATAAAATTAAAAATTATTTAGAACATATGAAAGTGCATCATTGTGTTCCTGCTCAACAGCTGTAAGACAATATAGCAAGAAAGTCTATCAAAAATATCATAAGATGAAAAAAAGAGCTTATTTTGGGAAAAAATTTGATATTTCCAAAGCTACGAATGAAGCCTTAGAAATTTCTGATGTTTTTTTTGATAAACTAGGAAAGAAATCTAAAAAATACTGATTTTTTATTTTTGTTTTGATTAATTTTTTTATTTTTCTTCTTATTATGAAATAGTTATATTTAAATTTATCCTATTTAAATAAAATTATTAAAGATTTTATCAAATTTTATTATTTTATTTATCAATCAAATTTGTTCAAACAAAAAATTAAAATTTATGAAAATACCCTGTGAAGAAGAGGAAGAAATTACCCTTTCTTTAATTTAAAATAGATACCGAACAAAAAACAGTAAATACCAGTAATTTTGGTCTAAATATAAAATATTTTTTAATTTAAAGGAAAAAGTTCATCCGTCACCATCCAGTTTACACAAATGCAGCGTAAAATTCGAGTACCAAGGGTGTTTGACTAGTATCTCTTCAAGCTAAGACAAAGTAAACATTTTTTTAAATAATTTTTTATTTTTTTAAAAAGTCATTTAAAAGGAGATATTTTATTACAATAGAAATCTTTTTAAAATATAGCAGATTTTTTATTGGAAACATGAATTCAATTTTTTAAAATAATATCAAAAACTTTTTTTTACAATTGAATTCATGTTTTTGGTAAAAAATCTGTATAATAAACACATTTACTGTCAATCAGTCAATTCATTTTTTACATCAATTTTTTTTTCTAGTAAAAAATTAATTTTTTATTGCTTAGAAAATAACACCAAAAGTTAAATTTGAAATTTTTTTTAATCAAAATATAGCCTAAAAAATAATAATTTAAAATAAGAAATAATTTTAAATAAAATTCTAAATATAAAATTTGAAATATATATTTGGTTAACAAGAAAATATATTATATATTGAAAAAAATCCAAACCATTTAATTTTATAAATATTTTTTTCTAAAAATTAATTTAACAAAAATTCAAAATTTAAAGAATCAGAAAATTCTCAAAATAAAAAACAAACATTGAATGATGACTTGCAAAAACAAAATAGAATAGAGGCTATTGCTCAAATCCAGCCTAATCGAGTCCTTCAAAATCGCGCTTCAACCCTCAAATCAGCTCATAGCCGACAATCAAGCATCGGCCTTCGAAATTCCATTCACCGAACCTGACTTGAGCGTTGTCGACTCAAAATTTGTTCTCGACGAAATATCGAAAGTTCCTGAGACCAACTACCAAAGCCACTATTCGAGCCCAGAAGGCCAATACTCCTGCAACATTCAAAAGGCATTCTACCAGTCAAACAATCATTCACTGCACTCTGATCAGTCCAAAGAGTCCAATCAGGTATTCAACCAGATGTTCAACACAGAGAACAACTCGACAGCGCTCAGGAAAAAGCTTCAAGAACGATTGAACCCAAAAAGTTCTCTGCTTACGCCACATCCAGCACATTTGCCAAGAACCAGTCTGTGAACATCGCAGTCGTCTCAGCAGTCATATCAAGCAAACAATTTGCCAAGCCCAACCTGGAGACGACCAAATCGACCAAAAAAGATCCAGAATCTAAGCCACCAACTAGTCAAATCATGTACAACGAATTCAAAAACCCACACCAAATACGGCGTTCAACTATTCACTCATTCCCGAGCCATATTCATATGCTACCACTGTGACTGTGACGACCAAGCACTATCCGCCACAAATCAACTTACCATACTATCCACCTATGCCCAATCTTAAGCCAGACAACTCGCATAGCAACCCGTCGTACGCTAAAACCAAAATGCCGCAAATGTACAATCAAAACCAGAGTGTTGTTTATGCACCCATAGACAGCGGTAGCCGTGCTCCAAATGAGCTGTACCTTGAGCCAGCAAGTCAAGTGACCAACATTAAGATAAAACCCAAGATAAATGTTAACTTCCAAATGGCAGATGCGTATAGTCAACAAAACACAGCAAGTAAGTACATCTACCAGAATTCGAGAGAGGGTAACTACGCATCCTATGACAATTATAAAAAATGTCATCAATCTATCCAGCTTATGACTAGCCGGTTTTTAGTGGTCAATCTGTTTTGTCTAGTTATCAGCAAAACCAATATTTGAGGCAAAGTTACATGAGTCGATGTGAACAGGACTCAGTCCAAACAGGCTCAGTCCATGTGTGACTTGACAAACAATTTCGAGGAAGAAGTATTCAATGAAAATATGTATTTTTTAAAAATCTTCTAATAGATTGATTTATTTTTTTTGCTAATGACATTTTTTGTAAATCCGGTATTTGATTGAAAAAAAAAAGTTAAATTTAATTTTTAATTACAAACTCTTTATTTTTTTTTGTTCTTTAATTAGACTTAAATTAAAAAATTGAAAATTAGCTGTATTTTTATTAATTCACATTGATCGCCTAGGGACCAAGTTTATTCTAGCAGTGAAGAAAAATTTACTCTATGAAATTTTTAGTATTAAACTATTAATCGACTTAATCATTATTTATGGTTTAAAATTTTCATTGAATATTTTTCTCAAAAAAATATAATTTAACAAAAATATAAAAACTAAAAATTTCATAAAGTAAATTTTTCTTCTCTGCTAGAATTAAAAAAAATACAGCTAATTTTCAATTTCTAATTTAAGTCTTTAAAAAAATTGAAACTTTGAAAATTGGTTTTATTTGAATCGAAAGTTTTTTGATTTTATTTTCAAGTATAAAAGTTAAAAGCCAAATTTTGATCTTCATTTATCTTTTAGTCTAAACATTTTAATTTCAATTTTTTCCAAATATATCAAATATACAATTATATTTAAAGCTAAAAATGTGATACTTTAAGGTACTAAAACACCAAAATTAAATGTAGTTATTAAGCTTTTTATTCAAGAAAAAAAATTTTAATATAATAATTATTTTTACTTGATTGTTCATATTAAATGTGAATAGTTGCTAAAATAGCATAAAAATCGCTTTTTAAACGGTACTACACTGACAAAAGATTAAGATTTTTTTTAAATTTTATTATTTTTTGTGAATTGGAAAAAAAATTCTGTAGATAAAAAATTAATAAAATTTTCGGCCTCTTTCACATTTTTTAGAGAAATTTAAAAAAAAATGATAATGCATTACATTATTTATCTAACATTTTTCTGAAAAATTTTTTTTGTTTTTTTATTATCTCAAAACTTAATCATGTGTCAAGAAGGATTGAGCCTCAATTCCAATCGGCAAAGAATCCGTCTAAATAAAATTCTTTATCTTTCGATCTGAAATAAGTTAGCGATTCGATTGGCGAAAAATTTATCGAAGGAGTTAAACTTGACTTGGAGAAAAAGTTCGACGAATCGGACCAACGCACACCTTTGGTATGCTATTGTCAATTGGAAAGATACGAAAATATGGAGAGAAAGAAAAAAGAGTCCGGCAGCAACAAAGAAAACGAGAGAACGTCCGGACACGAACAGACAAAAACCATAAACATCGTAATTTGTTTTTTTTCAATTTAAGTGCAGAGTTTGATAAAATCAGAAAAAAATTGTAAGACACTCGACAAGGAAGAAATAATTTTTTTATAAAATTTAAAAATCATTTTAAATAAAAACATAAAATTTTTAAAAGAATTATTAAATTTTATTCAAATTAAATATTAGTTTAAACAAATACTCTCTACATTTTATGAATTTCTGTAAATGATAAAAGCCATAAAGTAATAAAAGAACACTTAAGTTAAATTTTGTTTTAAATAATTATGCTTCTTAGATCGATTCAGAAAGCCCGGGATAATCACATTATATTTTAATAAAAATGAAATTACACACAATTTTTAAAATTCCATTCCCCATTCTATTTTGACGATTGCTTTTCTAATACAGTGCCATTTCATTACATAAAAAAATTTCTAGAAATATTTTATATTTTTAAAAAATTTTAGATATTTTAGATTATTATTAAGTAAAATTATTATTTAAACTAAATAATGAGTCAAAATCGAAAAGGACGATCAAACATTGATTTAAACGTTATTGTTGATAAATCAGTTCAATTTTTGATTGAGAATGCTCATACGCCATGTGAACTTGTTGGCTCATATAGTGGTGAAAATACATTATGGGGAAGGCTTTGCCTTTTTATATTTGGTGCTTATGTACTAATAGATTCACTGTTTTTACATACAATGTGGAAAAGAGACACCAAAAAGTATGAAACAAATGTAATGAACAAGTTCAAACAAATTAGACTCGAAAAGGAACAGAAAATTATTCGTTTTTCTGAAAAGGATAAAAAAAAGTTGAAAAAATTTATTCAAACAAGTAAAACGGATAGTCGAAAACGATTCAATGCCGAATTTTGTGAATTTATATCTTTGAAATTTCAGGCTATTGGTATTCTGTGTTGGCTAAAATATGGTTCAAACTGGTTTAGGAAAGAGAATGGAAGGAAAAAAGGACATTGTTGGAATGGTATATTTTCCTGTATATCATGTTAAAACTCCTTCAAACTCAATATTCCGTCTTTCGAAATGGACGAACTAATTATCAACTTGGAAAAATATAAAATAAATCACAAATCGTGTGTAGTAAACCCTAAAAACAAAAGAATTATTGGAGAAAAAAGAGAGTTAATGTCTCAAGAAATTAAATCGATGGGGATTACTAACTTCAGAGCCCAAAATCATATCAAAACTGACCATCCGATCGATTATTCAGTTATTAGAAAGATGTCAAGCGAGCATACACATAGATTTAAATTATTCAATGAGGTGAGATCGGATGCAGATGCAGCGAAATCTTCATTTGACCTGCTAGTTAAAAGCAGTTGTAAAAAGGGATAAAAGGATTTATTCAAGAAATATCCATATCGCCTTTCTCCATGAACATTTATTCGGAAATTCAATTAAGGATGTGGGATAGCATTCAGAAGAGAAATCCAGTTTGGTATTTTGACGCTTCCGGTCTTTTTATTCCTGCTATTTTCAATCAAAAAAAGCCACTACTATATTCAATTGTAAGTTATGATCCTATAAATAAATCATTGATTCCAATAGCAGATTTTTTTTCAACTGAAAACGACACAACAAATATATCGATCAACCTTTTAAAAATTACGTCATCATTTAAGAAATTAAAACCCGATTATTATCCTAAAATCATTGTTACAGATTTTAGCTGGGCAAATATAAACGCACTGTTGAGGATCATTTTAAACTGTGATATTATTCAATTTGAAATTAAGCTACAACATTGCCGTTTTGAAAGATTATTCCTTTTCGAAAATTTTAAATTCAAAAATCTATATTTGTTCAACTCATTTTTTAAAAATAATAATCGATGATCTTGATGATATTAATATAACAAAGGGAAAAATTACCGATAAGATGCGTGCAGCATTTATTTATTGCTTTACAATGCTTCAAAACTCTTCATCGATTGATGAATTTAATCAGAATTTGGAAGATATGGTCACTATCTTTTGTCAACCAAAATTATCTCAGTTATTACTTCGTTCGCTAGTTAGAATGAATATAGAGATTAGCATTAGGAATTATGACTGGCTGAATCAATTTTTTAAAAAATTTGATCGAAAATTTTTGATAACTTCAAAAGAATCTGGAATAGAAGATTTATATTTCCCAAATGATATGTCTAAAAATTATATTTTGGATTCACCATTTACAAAATTCTTTGAGCAACGGCTGAGTTTTTATAAAAAATGCATAAAAGAAGAGTCTAAGGATCAAATTATTAAAACAAATGAGTTTTACAAACCAATTTTGATGAAAATAATAGAAAAAAGGATCCATTTGGTACCTTTATGGAGTGGAATTCTAATTTCGTTAGATAAAGACAATTTTCCTCAAAGATCTCAACTTACACGATTGACTAATAATCCTGTAGAATCATGGTTTGGATATTTCAGAAATAATATTCTAGACATAAATAAACGGTTGAAATTTAAGCGTCTTCTTTTTCCAAGCGAAATTGTTATTCCATATTACAACTATCTTTCGATGAAATTTAAACAGTTTTATGAAAAAGATTGTATCGATTTCTCTAAAAGTAAAGATGGACACAACAATTCCGAGGAAGAAGAAAAATGGGAGTTTAAAAAAGAAAAAAAAAATAACAAAAGAAAAAGGAATATATTTTACTAACAAGTTTACTTTTGGGATTGACAATTTAAAGCAGGAAGATTCCCTCAAAACTCAGTTTCGTGGAAAATCAGAATTGTTTTCAATACCATTAATTGATGTTGAGAATTCCGAATTTAGAGCAGAAGTTTCGATTTGTTTCAGGGACCACATCTTTTTTTTTTCAAATTATTCGAAAATGACTTGCAAAAATGTTTATGAGCTTCTAAATAATGACCTGTTAAGTGACGAAGTAAATATTATTTTTTAAAAAAATTTTAGCTTTAAAATTTGATTTGTAAATTTTTATTTTTTAGATTATTTTTAATTACTTCAAAACTAAAGGCCAAACATTTAGCATAAGAATTATTGATTATTTTTCGACAAGTAAAATTTTTAATGGTATGTTCTTGAGTGAGAATATTTTTGATGAAGTAATTTAAATTTTTTAAAAATAACATAATTTTTAAATATAATTTAAATTATTTTTGTAGGATTTGAATTCGTATTCAATGATCGCTGGCTTGGTTTATGATCCACTCCGTCATCATTGGTGTCTATTCTTTGTTGATGTGAAGAATCAAAGTTTTTCGTTCTTAGATTCATTAGGCGCCGAGAATGATAATATCTATTTTGAAAAGTGGAAGTAATAGAAAATAGCTTGCTTTCTTCAATATATAATAATCCTTTAAAAAATTTTTAGATTGTTTTGCACCTATCGGAAGGATTTATGTGATAAAAAATGGATTTTAAGGAAATTTGTACATCCTTTGCAAAATGATGGAGTAAGCTGTGGTGTTTTTGTTTGTATGTTTTTCGAAAGCTTATTAAATGTTGATGTAAGAGAAAAAGAGCTAAAAATAAGAGAAAAATGCCCATATCGATTTAGAAAAGTGATTTTTGATGAATTATATAAAGAAAATTTGAAATATGTAGGGAAAGTGAATTTATGTTGTATCTGTGGTAAGAAAGATTCCGATCAATTATTAGGTTTTGATTGCATTCATTCTTATCATTCAAAATGCTTAAAAAAAAACGAATGCGAGCAATGTGAAATTATTGATTGCTTACTCTTAAAATACAACCATTCTTAAAAATGTATTTTTTAAGATCAAATAAACTCTAAAAAATAATAATAATTTTGAAAAATAATAAATTTAAAAATTCTTTTTTTTTTTTTGCTTGCCATATTGTTGTCTTTATAAACAACTTTTATTTTATAATTCAATTTGTAGTCAATTTTGATTTAAAAACTTGAAATTTAGATTTTAAAAAATCTAAACCAACGAAAAAATGAACGGAAACTTCAGGAAGTCTAAGTCTAACGAAACCTTGGCTAGTTTGGCCAAGAAAATTACTGGAAATTCATTTGTAAGGAAATCGAGAAGTGAATTTAATATTGTGAGACCAAAAATTCAGGAACAATACATAGAAGTTTTAAAGAAATTTTTCGCAAACTACCCAAAAAATCTTTTTAATAACTCGATCAATTGTTTAAAGGTTGTTTTATTTAAATTATAATTATAAATTTAATTATTTTTTTTAGAAATATGTTGATAAAAACCCTTTAGAAGCCTTTGCGAGCATCAAAGAGAAGATAATGAATTCTTTTAAAGGAAGTTCAGAAATAAATCAACAATCTCGTAAAGATTTTCTTTGTTAAAATTTTTTTAAAATGTTCAATAATTTTTATTAAAGAACATCCAACAACAACAGGACGAAAAAGAAAAGGGACAGTTATTAAATCCAATTCCGAATCAGAAACACCTCTTTCACCAACTTTATTTTTTCAGAAAAAAAAGAGAGGTAGAAAGAGCATTTTTGATAAGAATGATTTGATTTATCTGAATACTTATTATGAGCGTAAAAACAAACCAAATCATTCAGATATTAATAATATAATTCTTTATTTGGAATGTCGATATCAAAAACAACAAATTCGTGTAAGTTAATTATTTAATAAATTAATTAAACTATAAAAAAAAATATCATTAATTATGTCAAAATTTTTTGTCCAGAATTGGTTTTCAAATAAAAGATTTAAAGAAAAATCTTTAATGAACATGCAAAATCTTGAAATGAATATAGACATGAAAGAAGAAGCGGACCAAAATACTAGAAAAATCAAAGAATTTTTCGAAACGATTGAAACAAGAGATGATGGTAATTTAAGCACAAATTTGGATGAAGAAGAAGTTTTCAGCTCTGAGAAAACAGATGGTGAAATTTCAGATTCAGTGATGGAGGATAGTGAAATCTCATGCTCAGAGATAGATGATGAAGAAGTTATCAGATCGGAGAAAGAAGATGGTGAAATTTCAGATTCTGTTGAGGAGGACGGTGAAATCTCATGCTCAGAGTTAGATGAAGAAGAAGTTATCAGATCGGAGAAAGAAGATGGTAAAATTTCAGATTCTGTGGAGGAGGACGGTGAAATCTCATGCTCAGAGTTAGATGAAGAAGAAGTTATCAGATCGGAGAAAGAAGATGGTGAAATTTCAGATTCTGTGGAGGAGGACGGTGAAATTTTATGCCCACAATTTGATGAAGAAGACGTTATCAGCTCGGAGAAAGAAGATGGTGAAATTTCAGATTCTGTGGAGGAGGACGGTGAAATCTCATGCTCAGAGTTAGATGAAGAAGATGTTATCAGATCGGAGAAGGAGAAGATGGTGAAATTTCAGATTCTGTGGAGGAGGTCGGTGGAATTTTTAACTCTCAGTTTGCTGAAGAAGTTTCCAACTTAGTGAAAGACAACGGCGATATTTCATCCACGGTGAAAAAGGATAGTTATATATCAAGTCTATCTACAGAAGACGAAAAGATAAATTACATTGATATTTCAAAAAATGAACTAATAGAAGACCTTCCTTACGTCGAGTCAATTCTCCATTCAAATTACGTGCAATTAAATGAACAAATATCAATAAATCAGCATACATCTTTTAAAAACACTGATAATTTATTTGTAGTTGAAAACATGCTGAATGCAATGAAAATGCAGTTTGCTTTAGAAAAGGAGCAACTCGAAATCAAAATAAAAGTTTACAAGAGGAAATTAAAATTTTACTTGTTAGTTTTTGATAAATATTTAATTAATTGAACCTAAGTTTTCTACAAAAGGACAAGAATACTCAAAAACAAGTATTGTATAGAAATGTTTCAGAGGATTATGAAAAAGTTGTAAAAGAACAGGAGTTATCAGAGCAAGAAACCTCAAATATTAAAAGACAACTTGAGATAAGCATGATTAGATTCAAAAATTTAGAAGATGATCATGAGGACCTAAAGAAGACAAATGCAGATATTCAAAAAGAAAATACACTATTGCAGTCCACAATAAAGTATAATTCTTCGTTAATTGCTGAATTAAAAGATTCGTTATCAAAAGGTAAAATTAAAGTTTGTGAAAACTAATTTTTTAAAATATATTTCTAGAATCAGAACAATTAACCGAAATTCATATCAAAAAAGAAAATTTATCAATATACAATGAAAATGAACAAGGTATATTTTTAAAATATTTTTATTCCCTTTTATTTGTTCTTTTAATTTTTTCAAATTTTAATTTAAGAAAAATCCGATTTGAGGGAACGACTAAATGAAGCAATAAATAATAATGAAAAACTAAAAAATTCATATGAAACTCAGCTTAAGAAGACAGTTGAAGAATTCGAATCAAGTAATTAAGACAAAGCATCTTTACTTAGCATTTCAAAAATTTTAATGATAATTTTAAAAGTAATTTCTTGCAATCAGGAGAATTTTTCAAAAAATGAAGAAAAATTGAAAAGCGAATTTGAGGAAAATATGGTTATCCTAAATTCTGAATTTGAAATTAAAAATGACTACCATAAAAAAATGCAGTCATCAAGCGATTCAGAAATACTGAAACTAAGAAAGCAGATTTCTGATCTCAAATCAGTGAATAAAACTCAAAAACAAAATTTTTCGTCATATAAATCAACAAGTAAAACAATTTAACTTCATTATTTAATTCAATTTTAAATAAATCTTTAAATTTAAATTAAGTTCTGAAAGAAAACAATGAAAAACTAAAAGCAAAAGATGAGCGTCTTAAAGAATTAGAGCAAAAAATCCAAGAAAATAAAAGTATGACGTCGAATTTCGAATCGGACCAGAAAGCCAGTCTTGAAAAATTACGAACGTCAAAAGATCAGGGTATAGTCACATTTCGATGAATAATTGTTGAAATATTTATTTATATTTTATTATTTTTATTTTTAAGAGATCAAGCATAAAGATGATTTGCTTAAGGACAAAGAACAACAGCTAAAGGAATATGAATTGGCATTGATGACAGAGAAAAGCAGATTTCTGATCTCAAATCAGTGAATAAAACTCAAAAACAAAATTTTTCGTCATATAAATCAACAAGTAAAACAATTTAACTTCATTATTTAATTCAATTTTATATAAATCTTTAACTATAAATTAAGTTCTGAAAGAAAATAAAGAAAATGAAAGCTCTTTCCTTTGGCAAGACATTGATAACCAGAATACTTTTGGAAAAAATGATTTTGAAAAGGGCTATGGGAGCAAATTATCAGTTTCTGTCGATGGTATTTATTTTTACAAATTTAATTGATAAATGTTTAATTAAGATTTTAATTAATCTCAAAATCTAGATTTTAATGATTTTACAATAATATCAAATAATCAATCAAAATGTCCTTCAAAAAATTGTGATGGTTCTGGAAACACTGAGATTGGTCGAAATAAACATTATTGGTATGATATTATTTCATTTTTATTAAATTATCAAAGTAATCATTATATTTAAAGTTTTGCTAATTGTCCGAAAAATCCTGTCAATGCTAAAATTATCAAATACAAGGATCTTTTCGAAGAAAAAATAAAAGATCTCAAATCGGAAAATGATTATCTTAACAACTTTATCAAACCGAGAGATTTAAAAAAGAGTCATTTGTTTTCTTTTTTGCATGAGGAAAGCGATTTATTTGATGAACAAAATTCAGATAATAAAAAAGTAATTCAATTTTTTTTTAATAATCTCAAGACCATTTTATTTTTGAAGAATATGAATAATAATAAGGAAGAGTTTGTCAATGAAAATAATGAAAACCATTACGATGATCTTATAGCAAAAATTCAACAATTGGTAATTTAAAAAAATCTAAACTTTTAATTTTTCGTCTTTGAAATTTTTATCCTTATTTTTGAATCCTTTGTTTTTTTACATTTTTTATATTAAAGGGATACCATAATTCTTTGAATTCTTTGACATTATTTGAAAAATTTAGACAAATTAAAACTTCAATTTCAAAATTGATAAAAATATTTACGATAAAAAAGACGAAAAATATCCACGTAAAATCTTTGTTAAACTTTATTAAAATTAAAGGAAAATGAGCAAAAAATTTTAAAAGAAAGATTTGATGAGAAAACCTTTCCCCATCGAGATACCAAAGAGACAAGAGTAATTTATTAATAAAATGAAAATTTTTAAAATTTAAAATTAAAATTAATTTAAAGCCTCTCTGTACGCGAACATCCGAGAAAACAAAAGTTGGTGAATTTGTGAGTAGCCGTAGTCGCTGTGGCAGAAACGTTTATCTTGGGCCACAAGGAGGGCTTTTTCTTGAAAATCCAAGTGGTTCACTTTATTATATTCGTGGAAAAGAAAGACTCCAGATAAATTTTTTAGCTGAATATAAATATTTAGAAAACTACATATAAAAACGTCCTTATATTTTGTATTCATTATTATTTTTGTTTAAGTTTTTATTTTTACTTTTTTTTTCATCTTGCTTTGAAGATTTTCTGATATTATTCTTTTTATTCTAAAATGAGTTTTTTATTTTTCCCGTTTTATTACTTTTAAAAAATTTTTAAGAAAGTTGGAATAAATCTAGCTTATTTAATGTAATTTCATCAAAGAGAGGTATTTTTATTAGATCAGAATCATATTAACTATTCTGATCTAATAAAAATTCAATTTTTAACCCTCTCATTCAAATTTAATTTTAAAATGTCCTGCTTTTTCGCTCAAAATCTGGAAATCTGCTCGATTAGATTGGTCTGGCTTTTTTGACTTCTGAAAGAACAGATGTTAAAAAAGCTAATACGGAAGAGTGAAAAAATAAGCAGCTTGTTGGGAGGGACTGTAAAAAAGGAATTGGAAGTGTCAAAATCGTTTATTGACTGTTTGTGTAGAAAAGCAATATTTCTTTTTGTGAAAAACTTAAATGTATTCAAAATGCCTTTTGAAAGGATGAAAAGATCATTATGTTCTAAAAAATTCAATATGAATTAAACAAGTAATCCTGTCTAAAAGAAATTAGAATTGTTAGTTACAACAAAAAGAGAGTTGAATTTTCGAAATTCAGTTAATTCTCGTTTTGACACGATCCTGTCCTTTTTTTGCCTATTACCAACAATGCTTGTTTTTCCCGATCTAAACGAGCGTACTAAGAGAGAACAGGAAATGCTTACTCATTAAGCATTTCAAGCGATAAAGTAAGATATTTTAAATATTAAATTTGTAATTGTTGAAATTACATAATTTAGCTGATTTTTTTCAACAATTTTAAGGATATTTTATTAGTAATACAATGAGATGAAATGAAAATCGCTTTTTTGATGAAAAAGAATAATATTAGTGATTTTGAGTTTATTTTCTTTCTATTTTTTTATATTTTTTATATGTTTAATAAATTTGAAAAAAAATTATTTTTATTTTAACTATAGTTGCTAGCAATCAAAATCACTGTTTATTTATTATTTTTTAAATAATTTTTTTTTTATTATTTAAATTGCACCAAAAATTTGTATTTGCTTTCATTCTGAATTTAACATTGCAAATTATCAAAATAGCTGTTGAGTTAAATAATGAAATGCAATTTAAATGGGGACATTGAAAATCAAGGCAAAAACAATTATTTACAAATAAAACTTACATGTTATATCAAGTAAGGTAAGTTAAAAGAAAATGATTAATATTTATTACCTCGCAATTAAAAAATTAAGTTTTCTAATCCTATAAATAAATTAAAATGAAAAATTATATATCACTTCGATTGGTCTAAAGGGTCTACTAATTTATATCCTAATTTAATCAAATTTACTCATTGTTAATTCATATTTGGTAAAAACTTTTTTGACATTTTTATTTTAATAACTTTTAATATCTTGAAAATAGTGTTTAATTTTAAAATAAACATAACATTATTTTTGTTTTTTTATTAATTTGCAAAACAAACTTTACTTTTATTTATAAATTATTAGATAATGCTTCCTTATATTAGATAATATTTATAAAATTTGGGAAAATATTGAGCAAAAATGCTTAAATTTGCTTGATTCAAAATTTTTAAAAAATATTAAACCGTTTAAAAGTTATTCAAGTTTTGCTGAATTGAAATGATCGAATTGAAACGAACTTCACAACCCCTTTTTTGGATTCTTGGTCGACAAAGCTTAGCATGAATTTCCAATTCGGGTTTTTTCCTACCTTAAAAGTTTAAGAAACTATAATTTTTTTTTTCAAAATAATAATTCAATAATTAGGAAAACTCAACGGCCGTCAATCTAAAGCTCATCAATTTGCTTATTTTTAAAATTGAATGATTGTTGTGGAGAATTTCTCGATGTAAGCAAATTCGATTGAGATAGAAACAGATCAATATTACTAAACGAGATGTTAAACTGCCTTTTAATATATAAATCTATATCAAATTTTATAATAACTTAATAAAAAAATTTACCCTAAAACACTATAATTCAAGACACTAATCCAACGTTTAGTAGGCTGAGTAATTGTATAAATTCAACAAACTGTGATATAAGGGAAATATCTATTGCGATCATCTCTTCATCTGAAAAGGAATCTTCACAAACTGATTCGTTTCAGACCCTAATAAAAATAAAGATATTTGATAATTTGTATTCTTATAAGTTTCAGAATCAACTTCAATTAATCATAATTTTAAAATCAATAATTTTTGTAATATTTCTTGGTCTGCTGGTAGGCTTTTACTCCCCAGTCAGACTTCTCAAGTCCTATTCTAGACTCGAGAGTTTCGGATCAAAACAATAAGGTCTTTTATAACTTTATTGGGACACGAGGTCCAAATCCAAAACCAAATAAACAAAAACTAAATTATATCTAAAAAACTAAACTTAAAAAAACTAATAACTAATAAACTAAACTGAAAACATATATATAGTAAATTGTACATGTGAATGCAAGCTTCCAGTTGTGCAAAACAAACTTCTTTTTTGAGACGTCTACATTATTTTCTCGCAAAATATTCTTAGGTTATTAGTGCAAGAACTGAAAAAAGCAATCCCTGGAACTAAATACGATATAACTGAAAAAAAGTGTTATTTTTGGCTTTTATTTCAATAATAAATTTGGCACACCCTTTTTTGCAAACAAAACTATATACCAGGATGTAGAAAATTGTATGCTCTTTTAGAATATATTTAACTTTAAAAAGACCTTAATTTTAACTTTGAGTAATTTAGTCTGAAAGACCTTCAACTTTCTAAAGGGTTGGTTCTTTTTAAACCCCTAAATTTAAATTTTTTTTTATTCCCAAAAAAAAATGAAATCTACGGTTTCAAAGGACGAAATTTAAGAATTTAAAATCAAAAATTAGAAATTCAGGTATCACTTAAGTTTTGAATTTCTTGAACCTAAAAAAAAATATTTTTAAGTCTACTGTGATACTTTCTAAAATGAAATGGACCGTTCCCGAAAAGGAATGGAATGGAGACGTTTCGTTCCATCAATACAATTCCATTCCAATCGTTCCATTCCATTCTAACCGTTTCATTCCATTCAAACCGTTCCATTCCATTCAAACCGTTTCAACCATTCCATTCAATTCCAACTATACCACTACATTCCATTCCAACCGTTCCATTCTAACCGTTCTATCCGCTCCATTCCATTCCTACCGTTCCATCCGTTCCATCTGTTCCATTCCATTCCAACAGTTCCATCCATTCCAACCGTTCCATCAGTTTAATTCCATTCCAGCCGTTCCATCCATTCCAACCTTGCCATCCGTTCCATTCCATTCCATATCATTTTAGCAAGAACCACTGTATTCGATACCATCCAAAATAAAATCTTGATAAAATATTAAAGAAATTTTTTCAAATATAAACGTACGGATGGAACGGATGGAACGGTTGGAATGGAATGGAACGGATCGAATGGAATGGATATGTGACCGAACGGGAATGGTTTTTTATGGAATGCGTCTCCATTCCATTCCTTTTCGGGAACGGTCCATTTCATCTTAGCAAGAACCTATTACTTTTCAGCAATATGAATTTAAAAATATTTTTTTTTGAAACCGAAAAAAATATTTATAACATCGCACTTGTTTATTAAAAATATTCAAGTCTAATCAACTGGCTAGTGCCCTTAACATTTTCAAGACTGATTTACACTTCATTTACTTAATAATTTAAAAAAAAATCATTTTAATACAAAATAAATTACATAATATTCTTTTCTAAAATAAAATTTAAATTTTTTATAAATTAAATATTAGAGTCATTAGAGGGAAAATGAATATTGTGGGTAGGACATTTGAGGGCCATACGCTAGCGGCTGTACGTTTATATTCTTGAACATAAATTATAAAAAATAGGGCTGCCCACCCAGTAGGAATTCCGACAGTCCTTGAAGTTTGCTGTGGTTTGGCTAATTTGTAATCAGATGTAGGCTTTGGGGTCCTTGTCATGGATTATTTTGTGCCGCGATATTATTCGTCTAAACGAATTTACGGACATTGAAGAATATAAATAAAATTGTATATTTTTTTCTTTACAGAAAATGTATATTTTCAGATGATTTTTATTTATAATTTTTAAATAATAAAAAGCTCTTTTAGTTTTCTTGGAACAAAATTTATTTAAAAGTCTATTTAAAGAACAATACGCTATTTGCATTGAATTTTAGACCTTTTTTATTTATTGAACCAATAATAACAATTATATGAAAAGTATATCATTTTTGAGGTCTTTTTAAGATCTACCGGCAGAATGAAACTAAATTAAACGAAACTAAACGAAATTCAGCAAAATTGGTGAAGAATTTTGGTATTGAAAATTGCATTTATTTCAAAATAAACTTAATAATAAAACAAGTATAAAACTCATTATGTGAATCTTCTAACAAATACTTTTTAAAAAAAATTATAGATATTTTAAAAAAATAAAACTAAATTTTTTTGCATGTTCATTAATTAGAAAGACAAAATTTGGATCATATTTGATCTATTTTTTGCGCATATCTTTGATCGGTGAACCATTTGGCAATCTTTTAAATGGGTTCTCTTCAAAACAAACCAATATGGCGCAGCATTAAAAATTTGTACTGAAGATCACGAAAATTGGCGATCTAAAAAATTTTGTCAAATTAGATCACAAAAATTGCGTGAACTTTTTCCCAAAGAAGGATATGGATTTTCTAAATTTTCGTTCGGCCAGTTTTCTAAAATCAATTTTCATTTGATGTCAATATAATTTTATTTTTCAATTTAATTTTATTATATTTTGATTTTCTTGTTTGGATCAAAATAAGATTCTTGATTTTAATCTTTAAAAAATCATTACATATCAATTTGAATCAATGTAATTTCGGACATGAAATTTTTTTTAATTTTTTATAATTTTATTCAAACATGTAAACATTTTATTAGTAAAAAAATATTATTAGATAATCTTAATCACTACTTGTGATTAAGCTTATCCAATAATATTGTGTGAAAAATAAATTCAACGAAAAAATATCTTTGTCGGTTTATATAGGATCAATTTTAATCATGCAGTTAAATTGAATACAAAAAATCATCTATTCGCAATCGCCCTTGAATTAATTGCTCTATTGTCTTTTCTCGTTTGTTTGAAGCTCTAAAATACTGGATTGTAGTTTGATCGTTTAATTATTCTAGACCTAAAATAAAACAATTAATATTTTTTATAATTAAAAAAACAGATAAAAAACATTACCTTGTAAATTAAACAAATTAATATCACCATGAAATTTTTTGAAATTGATGAACGGGAGAACAAAAAGCGTGTATGTAAGGTGTTACATGACTTTTCAAAAAATACTTAAAAAATAATTAAGCCACTGTTCTGTTTTTGATTGAATTAAATCAGGCGTTAAAGAATTTTTCCTTATCCAATAAAAAAAATTGCAAATTTCGTCTAATAACTCATTATAATATTTTTTTTTCCATGTCCGATAAAAATTGATATGAATAATTTATACAAAGAACAATACGCTATTTGCATTGAATTTTGGACCTTTTTTATTTATTGAACCAATAATAACAATTGTAAAGTATATCATTTTTGAGGTCTTTTTAAGATCTACCGGCAAAATGAAACTAAATCAAGAAATTCAGCAAAATTGGTGAAGAATTTTGGTTTTGAAAATTGAATTTTTTTTCAAAATAAACTTAACAAAATTTATCATCAAAATTTATCTTAACAATATTATTTAGATTCAAACGATCTAATGGTATGTGTTATTTTTTTATTTAATATCTTTTCCTTTTTCAAATATTTAATTTTTGAAGGATCTTTTCAAGAAGGCTTTATAGTCAAGATTGATGAGAAGAAGTAAACTGTGCAGTGGATTGTCAAAAAAAGAACTTTTATAAAGAGTCTTTTAATTGAAGACGTCGAAAAACTTAATTTTTCTCATATAGATATTTTGTGTTTTATCAGAAAACAAATATCCTTTTTTATTTTTTATATACTGTTATTTGTAGTGTACTTTTTTTTTGTTTCTGTCCTTTTGTTCACAGTTTTTTTTGGTGAAGGTGTTTATGTTAATTATTATGACCTTGAAACAGCTTATAAAAAATGTTTGCCTTATAAAGATTATTTTATTTTTTATTTTTTTTCAAGTGACTTCTGTTAAAAAAGTCCATCTATACATAGAGCTTTGATACTGACATTAACAGATTTCTTTTCTGGTTTAGGACAATGGAATGGACATTTTGTAAATTAATTTATTAAAGGCTTATTCTTTGATGTTGGTATTTTTGGCTATTTAAATTTTATATTTGTAATTTTTGTTTTTTGTTCAGTGTTGTTGATAACTTTTTTTCTTGGGACGTTGATATTTGCTTTGTTTAAAAAAACTTTTAAAAATTCAATTATGTAAAAAAAAAATTTTTGGACTTGTATTTGTCAATATTTTTTAATTTAATCAATTTTTATAAAATATTAAAACATAATTTTTAAAGAAACTCTAAATGAAAATTATTCTTAAATTACATTGTTTTCTTAAGTATAAAAACTTTAACAATACAGTACGAGTGTTCGCTGGCATCTCTTTTGAACTCCATGGACTCGTCATCGGACCGGTTGAATTTGCGATGTTTACGGTAGTACTTCCACAATTCCTGTATGAGCTCAATGCACACAAAATCGCTGGTGTTAGAGGACAAAATGCGGATTATCGTCGCGGTCAAAGTGTTGGATGAGGTCTTTTTCGAACTCGTGCAGTTCCAAGTCTGGCATTTGCTAAAAATTGAGCGTATTCTTCGATTTTTTTTTGTTTTTTTTTTTATTTATTATTTCAACTTTTTTATTTCCTTTTATTCCCCTAATACATTTTATTACAATCAACATTTAAAATCATCAATAAAAAAAAATGTAAAATAAAAACAATTTCAGAGCTTTATTTTTATCCAAAAAAATTTAATTTTTTCCTTAACTCAAATGAATCCGAATGATATCTAATTAATAACATTAAAAAAAAATTGCAAAAAAATTTCTTAATTTAGCCACACATATCTTGCATCAGTTCATCTTTAAAAATTTAAACGAGCTAAAAATGACTCCATTAGTCCAGCTAAACCCAGTCTGTAGGTCATACTCGCCACCAGCACCTCTCTCTCCAGGCACATGCTCATCATACTTCTCATAAATCATACCACTTTTCTTCCACCCATGATACACACTATTAAAAAACTTCC
>QEOQ01000413.1:298046-314064 GCA_010279815.1 Brachionus plicatilis
AACATTTCAATCAAATCACCTCTTAGTCTTCTTGTCTCTAAAGTGGTCAGATTCAATGCCTTTAGTCTTTGGTTGTAATCTAATCTTTTTAATTCCGGAACAAGTTTTGTAGCTCTTCTTTGCACGGACTCTAGTACTTGAATGTCATTTTTTAAATAAGGTCTCCAAACCTGCACTCCATACTCTAGGTTGGGCCTAACAAATGCTTTGTATAATCGACCCAGTGTGTCTTTATTTTGGTGTTTGATCGTGCGCCTAATTGAACCCAGAATGGAATTTGCTCTATTTGCAGCTGCGTTAACTTGTTTAGACCATTTTAGATTGTTCGATATAATTATACCTAGATCACGCTCAGTCTCAGTTTCCAAAAGATTCGTGTTTCTAATTATGTAATTGAATTTCGGATTGTTTGGACCGCAATGCATCACCTTACACTTCTCTTCGTTCAACTTTATTAACCAATCATCCGTCCATTTTGAAATTTTGCTCAAATCTCTTTCAAGTTTTAAACACGAATATTCGTTATCTATAATTGACATCAATTTAGTATCGTCCGCAAATACCTCACAAAAAGTTTCAAGAAGCTTAGGCAGATCGTTGATGTAAATGATAAATAAAATTGGTCCTAAAACCGAGCCTTGGGGAACCCCGCTCGTAACATTTACCCATTTAGACATCTCAGTTCCTAACACTACTCTCTGTCTTCTTCCAAACAAAAACGCTTCTATCCATTTGATAATAGATACATCAAAACCATAACACGTTAATTTGTGAATTAAGCGCTTATGCGGAACTGTGTCGAACGCTTTAGCGAAATCTAAATAGATATGCCCAGAGCATTTTTTTGGTTCAATGTCTCTGACACTAAATCGATAGTCTCAAGAAGATTTGTAACACATGATTTATTGCTAATGAAACCATGTTGCCTGCCATCTAACAAATCATTTTCAGTTAAAAAATTAACTATTACTACTTTTAGAAGCCTTTCCATCACTTTACAAACAATGGAAGTAAGAGATACAGGTCTATAATTAGAAGCCTGTATTCTACAACCTTTCTTGAATAAAGGAGTAACGTTCGCCTCCAACCAGTAGCTTGGTACTCTTGAGCTTTTGAACGATTTAATAAAAATTATAGATAGCGGGATTGACATAGCTTCAGCGATCTCGTGGAGAACCCAGGGATGGAACTCATCTGATCCTCTAGATTTATATTTGTCCAACCTCTTGAGCTCATTAAAAACGTTTTCTTTTGAAAAAGTAACATACGGATCAATACATACAGTTTTTTCAGTAAATTTCTCCAGGCGAACAGTAAAATCAGGCTCTTCTTTGATAAAAACTGACTCAAATTGCTCATTTAAAATGCTGCATAAATCGGAAGATTCTGTTTTTAATTCGCCAAATTTATCTTTTAGTGCCTTGATTTGATCTTTTACAGCCAACTTGGAATTTACATACGAATAAAACAGTTTTGGACATTTCTTTGATTTCGCAACCAAATTCATCTCGAACTCTTTAAGGTCATTTTTCAACGAGTTGTTTGCATCTTTTTTAACTTTTTTGTACTCCTCAAGTAAAACGACGTTTTTTCCAGAAGCTAAATACTTAAACCAAAAATTCTTTTTCTTACGAGTCAATTTTTTGCTTTTTTTCGTAATCCATGGTACCTTTACTTTCGCTTGCTTTCTACGCAGAGGTATGTACTTTTTACAAAGATGGTTGTAAACTTTGAGTAAAAAGATATAAGATGCTTCAACATCTTTTTTGTTAAATATAATCAACCAATTAATTTTCACCAGCTCATCTGCGAACAGTTTATATTTACCTTTCGAAAAGTCAAACAAACGGTTATCGAAATTGCTAAAGATCGATACTGTTGAGTACTTGAATGTCAACACATGATGTCCTCGTAAAAGATCACCCAAAACCGGTTTGTGTTCCAGCTCAAGAACTCTTTCTCTGTTCGAAGCTAGGACTAAATCTAGAATGTTTGAACTTGAATTTTCACTTGTCTGGAACGTATTTTTCATAACAACTTGACTCAAAAACGAATCTTGTAAGTTTTCAACAAAAACTTGGCTTGCTAGGTCAAAAGGTGTAATATCTGGAAAATTACTATTCGTCGACCATTTGATCGACGGATAGTTGAAGTCTCCACATATTACTAGGCTACTAAAGCGTCCTCCAGACACCAGCTTGCTAGCTTCTGCTATCAACAGATTGATTCTTAGATCGATCTCGGCACGAGAATCTGGTGGTCTGTAAAAACATCCAATGAGTATCTTGTCTGTCTGATTTTGAATCTCGCACCAAACACACTCAACTAGACCATCTTGCAACTCCGGAATCTCAACTAATAGACCACTTAAATTGCTTTTTACGTAAACACAAACTCCACCACCTCTAGATCCTCTATCTCTTCTAAACAACGAGTAGCCAATCATGTTGGTTACAGAATTCTCCACGAACCAAGTTTCTGATACAAGCAAAACGTCAGGGTCTTCATCAGCGATTTCAGACTCTAAGTTTTAATTAAAAAACTTTTTTTTTTAATTAATAAATATATTAAATAAACTTAAATTTTTATTTTTTTACCTTTTTTTTGGAAGCCCGTATATTTTAGAAAAAAAAAAAGTCTTTGGTGGGACTTTTAAACAACTCTGTACATTTTATTACAATCAACATTTAAAATCACCAATAACAAAAAATGTAAAATAACAACAATTTCAGAGCTTTATTTTTATCCAAAAAAATTTAATTTTTTTCCTTAACTCAAATGAATTCGAATGATATCTAATTAATAACATTAAAAAAAAATTGCAAAAAAATTTCTTAATTTAACCACACATATCTTGCATCAGTTCATCTTTAAAAATTTAAACGAGCTAAAAAATGACTCCATTAGTCCAGCCAAACCCAGTCTGTAGGTCATACTCACCACCAGCACCTCTCTCTCCAGGCACATGCTCATCATACTTCTCATAAATCATACCACTTTTCTTCCACCCATGATACACACTATTAAAAAACTTCCTCGTCAACTTTAATGCCATATACGGTTCATGCTTCAGTATCATCATGATATACGAGTGTTGGTTGGACGCCCACACATTATTAAAGTCCCATTGCTGCTTGGTCTTTAACAGAGAGACGGGCACGCCGCCCTCATATCCATCAAACAAGTGCCAATGTTTACCGATCACTTCAGCCGCTCTCACACCCGACGGCGGTCTCATGTCGAACCAGAGCGGCGTTAGATTCGACCCGTAGAAGCCTTAGACTCTTTATATTGTAGTCGGACCAGCAGCAGTTCTCCTTGGACCATAACAGTTTGTTGGTGGCGTAGTATCGTTTAGCAGCGAGTCGTTTGAACAACTTGGCCTTGACATCGTCGCCTTTCAGTTGGCTCAGCTCGCTTAAAATTAGTTCGTTTTTGTACAAGACTGAGTTTAAGTCGACGGCATACAATAGCACCCCTTTTTTTTCGGTATTGAGTGTTGGGTTGGGTCTAAATACCCATACCTAACTTAGCACCCAAATACCCATTTTTTTCGAGTATGCAGCTACACCCAAACCTGATATACTTAAAAAAATCAGTTTTTAAATTAAATTTTTATTTGTTTACTGTGCAAAAAGTTAGAATAATTTAGCTACGGCTTCAAAATAATAAATCTTAAAAAATTTTAAATGTATAAAAATATTTATTCCTTGAATTATATTTGTTTCACTTTGTTTTCAAATTGGAAAATCTTAAAATTTATTACTTTGAATGGGACAAATTTAACCAAAATAATTGAAATTACAATAATTTTATTTTTTAGAAATATTTATCTAATCATTAGCTTATTTTAATAATGCCTAACAAAAGAAAGACAGTAGATAGATTAAGCACACTTGTAGATAGTGAAGAGACTTTGAGAAGAGGTGGTCAAGAAAGAGTATTGAGATCAATGGTGGCATCACAGGATTGTTCAATTTCTATGTATAATGCTACCTCAAGCATGGTCGATTTGGAGACCAATTCGATGAATTTTCCTTCAACTTTTTATCCAAATACTTCTAATTCTAGTCGTAATTCGAACTTTTTGTCTGATTCAGACTCAAACAGTAGTCCTGTACCTAGAATAAAAAATTCTTCTATTTCTATTTCTAATGTTGTCTCAAACACTGTCGATTTGGAGATCAATTCGGTCAGTCGCTCGTCTATTTCTAATCCAACTTCTTCTAATCCTAGTCGTATTTTGAATCAAAACTTGTTGTCTGATTCAGACTCGGACAGTAGACAAGAGCCAAATGCAGTTGTTGATGGTGACGAATTTAGTATAGAAAATATGCTTCAACTAGCACGTTTAGATAAATTTCCAAAAAAAACATTCATTTTCGGAACAGTTAAAAAGTCTTTTACTCCGATTTTGGATTTCTTTGAATGCCTTACAAATTTTCCGACTCGACCACAAACTAATATAAAATTTACATCCAAGGTATTGATTAAAGCATTAATCATTTTTTTCACAATATCTGAATATTTAAAAATTAGATTAATGGATGTGTCGAAAATGCCAAATTAGGATCTTTTACTAATTTAAACAAGCATCTAAAAATTCACATAGCTAGTAGAGAATGGTATGTTTTATATAAAAAACGTATCGCTCCAGGAGACAAAAACTCAATTTCAGATGATATGCTTAATTTAGTCAAATATGTCATTTCTAGCAATTCGAGTCTAAACGAATTAGATAATGAATTTTTACGTTGTATTTTACTCGAAAAGTTTAAATGCCCTTCAAGATACACCTTTCGGTACAATATCTTACCTTCAGTTTTTGAGATTATCCAAAAACAAATAGAGCATAAATTAGAAAGTGCTCATTTTGTAACCTTAATACCGGATGGTTGGAGTAATAATGGCAAAGAATATATAGGTATATTAACTAGTTTTTTATGTTATTCAAACAATAAATTTAATTATAATTTTACAGGTTTAGCTGCTCAGCTAGTTGACTCTTTTATGGATCGTGAGGTCATCATTTTAGGAAATGAAAAAATTGAAGGTGGTCACAGCGCCGAAAATGTAAAACAAGCAATTGAGCTCATAATTAACAAATATAATTTCGATAAATCAAAAATAAAAGGTAATTAAATATTTTAGATGTCAGTTCATAATGCTAAAAAGCACTAGATTTAAAAAATATTATATTATAAACTTTAAGCTGTGGTTTCCGACGAGGGGAGTAATCTCGTTAGATTGTTTGGAGAATTATATTATGAAGAAAATACACAAGAACAAATTGAAATTGGTATTTAATTTATTGTATTTTCGATAGTAAGTGGCTTATCTACCATTGACAGTTTGTTTTCTAAAGGGATCGCCGCTTTAAGAATGATCAGTGAGGATTTTTTATTTGAAAAAAATAATGCTGAAATGAGTCAAATCGAGTCATCAACTAACGAGACAACTTATCAATCAAACACTACTCAAACACAAAATGGTCAAAATAGTAGTTCGAGCCCTAGTAGTTCATTTTATACTAACTTTTTTTCAAAAAGACATTTTTCCTACAGTGGAGGTGCTTAACTTGAAGAATTCAAAGCTGACTTAGAAAGCGAAATTGCAAATTTTAGTAAACTTTTGAAAAAAGAAAATTTCAAAATTATGCCAGCAATTGAATCAACTAAAGAGTTCTGGATTAACCATTCTAAATCATATCCTAAACTTTTTAAACTAGCTAAAATTTTGCTGAACATTAATTCTTCAAGTTCATGCATTGAACGTTTTTTTAGCATTTGCGGGTTCACTAGCCAAAAAAATCGATTAAACATTAATGATGATTTATTCGAAATGAGACGTATTTTTAAGGCCAATTATGAAATATTAAAAGATTTAAATCAACTTGTTTAATTAAAAATTAATTAGATTAAAAATAAATAAATTTTTATGAGCTTTATTCTTAATTTTTTTTCAATAATATTTATTCATTTTGTGAAAATTGATTAAGTAACTCATTTTTAAAATAGTTCACCTGATTTTTATGGGTATTTTCAGGTGCATACCCATAAAAAAATGCGTATTTGGGTGTTAAGTTAGGTATGGGTATTTAAACCCAACCCAACACCCAATACCAGACAAAACCTGGGCGCAATTGCCTGGTCGACGGGTATTAATAAATAAATTCATTTTATTCAAAATCTCAAAAAAATGACTACTAGAAAAAAAGTTTTATTTATCAATTTATTTAGTTTTGGACAACATATTTAAAAAAAATAATCAGATAATAACATCAAAATACAAGCAATTAAACTTTAAAAAAATAAATAAAGCTGATTATTTTTCAAAGCCAAGAGCAACTCCTTTCATGCCTCTTTTAGCAGAAATGTTACTCAAACTTTTTTTCGAAAAAAGGTAGTCTTTCAAGTCTCGTTTTAGTTCATCATTACCAATTGACTCGTACCTATCTTCTAATAATTTACTGAGTAGTTCTTTGAAAATTTCCTTTTTCAATTCATTGGCGCTGATAAAACGACTTTTGGCTCTGGCAGGATGCGTGTCATCTTCAATTGACGACACAGGAAAGCTGACCACCTTTGAAACATACAAACATACTACCATTAATATTAAGGCTTTGGTGTGAATGGTGGCCATGTTCATGGGGTCCTTGAACCATCTTGAACTAAAGTCGTAGCCAGACTCAGCGGCGGCCGTGATGTCGCAGTAGACCTTGTGTTTTTAGGCGTCGGTGTGACAGTGGCTGGCCGTGTGCATGTCCTCGAAGTAGGATTCGGGCCGGGCTATTTTTGTGTTGACTGCTTTTTGTTCAGCTTTAACCGAACGCGGTTGAAGGCAGTGCAGAAGTCTCTTAGCTCCTCGCTTTGGATGTTCTTGAGGAATCGTGGATGCTCAAAACAGTCTGTTAGTTCGGCTGGGATTATTTCTATGCCCGGCACGTGCAGGGGCGTGTCCAAGACTGCTGTATTTGTTCCAGATTGTGTTCGTCCAGAAAATTGTTTATTTTTAGATTTTCTTAAAGTTTACTAAAAAAAAGTTAATATTAATAGACGAAATAGCAGGGAATAAAGTGTGACTAACCAAAGTTGTCATGACGACTTGTCACTGGCGAAAAAATCACAAAATAAGCCATGTTATCGAAGTTAAAAAAAAATTGTGTGTTTCACACCCTTCTTAGCAAGTGACGCCAAGAATTTTTTGAGCCAAGAAATGAAAAAAAATTTAAATTTTTAATTAAAAATAAAATGAATTTTTTTATAACATATGAATCATCTTTTTCAACCGAATAAATTTTTATCTTAAGACATTGTTCTCATGCTTTTTGATTTTTTTTGTAAGCTCTTACTAGAAAACAAAGTCTGAAGATTTTTTTTTTGAAACCACTTGACCTGAATAAAAAAGCTAAGCTCTTAAAAATTTGTTTATTTTTTCTTTTTAACTCCAAAAAATCCTTTAAAAAAATAGTTTTTCTTTTTCTTTTTTTTGGCTTTAAAAAACAAAGTTAAAGTATTATATTTTTTAAGTGATTTTAATTTTTTTTATTAATTTTTTTTAAAGTTTTAACTATTAAACTAGATTTTCTCTTAATTTTAATCATTCAGAATTAATTTTCTTTAATTAAGTGCATGCTAATTTCAAGAACTTCATCAGAGACATTTGGTCTAGTTCGACCAAAAATATCCCCTTAGAAATGGTTACAACAGGTGACAACTCAACTAATTTGACAAGCTTTCAAGCAACTATGATGAGAGTTGAAGTTTATGTTCAATTTGCTCAAATTAAAACTATATTTGGTTTTGTTTTTTTCATGTTTTTTGCTTGCTTTTGCCTTTTTGGTTTTAACTTTTTCCTTTCAAAAACTCAAAAACATGTAAGTTTAATTGTTATTTTTGTTTATTCAGTTTTATAGTTTTTAAGTATTTAAAACTTTCAAAAAAAAACAAAGCAATCTTGTGTCGTCACTTGTATTGAAAAAAAATGATGCTGAAACTCAATTTAGTATAAATAATCAGGTAAATTCTTTTTTAACTGAAAAATTCAACTCTAATTTTCTCAATTAACTAGCAGAAAATATATGATCCGAATCTGTTTCATTGCGTCCCAATGCAATCCCAAACTTATACTGACGACAGTTTCAGAGTATTTTAAATTAAAAATTGAAAAATTGATTATTTTTTTCTAACTTTAGTCCGGTCAATGTGATGTTAATCCTTACGAAAATGCAGTCATGGATGATTTTTTTTCAAAATTAAAGATGAACGAAACAGATTCTATCATTACACGTGAGATTGTCTAATTTAGTTTTCTTTTCATAATTTTGCACACTTGCCCTAAAGTTAAAAAAAATGGCATAAATATATTTTCTTGTGTATTCTTTCATAATTGTTTCTTTATTTATTAGTAATGTGATAATCTGTGTGTCAAAAATCTAATATTTATTCTTCTTTTAATTTTTGATTTTCACTAATTTTCTGTGACTTAAATTGTATTCTTTAAATATTCGATTTTTTTGAATATATATTTTGTAATTTGTAAGTGAAAAACAAAAATTAGAAAAAGAACAAATATTAGATTTTTGATCATCTTGATATTTTTCAAATCAGCATGGGGCAAAATGTTATTTATTGTACATTTTTATATTTTTACATTTTTACATTTTTGAGAGAAGAAAAAAAAACTTCAAAATCAAAAAATCTAAAAAATTATAAAAATTATTTCATTCAAGAAAAGTTTTAATAAATTCGCTATTAATTAAAAGGGATTTTCAAAAATTATCCTTGGTTTTTACATTTAAATTTTTCTAAAACTCCTTTTTAAGTAATTGCGAATTTATTATTACTTTTCTTGAATGAAAATTTTTTTAGATTTTTTTATTTTGGATTTTTTTTTCTTCTCTCAAAAATGTAAAAATGTAAAAATATAAATATGTACAATAAATAACATTTTGCCTCAACATGGACTGTATATAATTTTTAAAATAAATTCGTGTTCTTTTCCTTGATATAAATATTTTAACCATTTTCGCAAATCTAAAGTTTGAATAAAAAAAACAATTGAAAGTTTGATATTTTTTGTTTAAAAAAATTTATTAATTATAAAAATTAAAAAAATTTAAATTAAATAATAAAGAAAAACAACACAACATTCTTTGCATTTTTTAAAGATTAAAATAAAAATGATTTTTTGATTTGATTTTTTAAAAAATATATCGTATGAAATATCCTTCATTATCCTGTCATTTAAATAACAGCTTATAGTACATTTTTTAATCAATCGATGTTTTTGAAAATCATTTAAATATACAAGAAAACAATTTTTTTCTGTACCATGCATTGTAACGTTAAGATTTTTGCCATCTACCATTATACTATTAATCCACAATTCTATTGCCTTGTTCCAATTTTTTTTATCTATCATTTCGATAATTTCGATTAATATAAATTTTGAATCATTTGAGGGCAAATCATTAAAAATATTAGGATTTCTAGAAAAAATTAGCCAAAATGCAAGTAAAAAATAGCTAACTGGACTTGTGTTTGTAACATTAACATCGGATATTCCTTTGTATTATATTAAAGAACCGAAAGACGGAGCTTTAAGTAGCTGAGGAATAAAATAACACTAGCAACATGACTACAACAACCAGCTGTTTTTTGACCTGACAAACAGTTACAAATGAAGGCTTGAAATAAAATCTAATAATTAAACAATATAAAAGAAAAAAACAACAACCTTGAATTGCTCTGGTTCTATTTAATCCTGGTATATATTGAATAAATACTTTATATGTATTTCTAAATTTTCATATATAGTTTTCATTTTGCTCTTTGTTTATTTTCTTTCTTGAACGTCTATGACGTGAAATCAGTTCAAATGCCAGTATTTTTGAATCTTTGAATTCGTTTATAAATCTTTCATTTACAATTTTTTTAATCATATTATTGCTGACAACATTGGGGCTGTTAAGTTCATTTCAATTCGATCGTTTCAATTCAGAAAAATTTGAATAACTTTTTTACTAAAAGAGATAATTTAGTTCTGTAAAATGCTAGATTATAAGCAAATTTGCTTAATTCAGTAAAATAAGTCTGCAAAATACTCTGCAATTTTATGCTTTTTGCACACCATTAAAAAGTATTTAAATCAATTGTGCACTTACTTTGCAGAGTTTTTGCAGATATATATTTCCGGATTAAGCAAAGTTGCTTATACATTAAGCATTTTACAGAACTAAATTATTCCTTATAGTAAAAAAGTTATTTAAATTTTTCTGAATTGAAACGATCGAATTAAAATGAACTTCACAGCTTCGACAACATTAGCAGTGCTACTAAAGATTAAATCTTTAGCATAGGAATTTGCTTGTTTTAATTGATATGATCCAAAAAATATTTTATTTCGAATTTTATTTTTTCTAATTACAGGGAAGTCAATTATACTGAATAAATCAATCGGTGTGATTAATTTCGTATCTAATTGCTTTGCTAAAATAAAATTAAGCTTGATTGAGTATGTTTTGCTTTTTTTCTTATCCTTCGAGCAATTTAACTACATTTTTTTCATTTGGGCAACATGGCTTGTGATAAAAGTTAAGCTTTGCACAAGCAATTCGATAATCAATTTGAATATGACCTATTTCGGTAATTCGTACATTATCTAGAGCTTGGAATTTTTTTATATCTCCTATTTTTTTTCAATTATAAATCGACACTTATTTTAAAAAATTAATTATAAGATCTGAATTTAAAAAATAATTTTACTTTTGAAACAATTCTTGTTTTATTTGCCTGCTCTGAGGAAAGCTGTTTTGATTTGCATCCATTTTTTTCTTGTTCGTCTTCTGATTTTTCTATTTGATAACAAGTTGGAATTCTCACATCGTATTCAAACTCTTGCATCAATAATTCAACAACATCTCGAAATCCTGAGGAAAATAATCCATAATTAATCAAAATGATTTTATTATTAATTTGTACCCCTATCAAGAATAATTTTAGTTTTTCCAAGAAGGAGAATTTTATTTTTTAAATTTTGATCTTTAGACAAAACGCATTTTAATATACTAGCATCGTTTAGGTTTGCATCAAATGCTCCATAGCAATCAACTATGTAACCATCAGAGCAACAGATAATAAATGGTTTTATTAATGATGTAGATTTTTGAACACTATAAGTTCGATATTGCATCTCATTATTAAAGCTATTCTCAATGTGAGTGTAAGTCCCATCACAAATTATCACTAATTCTTGGTTTTTTAATTCAAGTAGCACTGTTACCATTAGATTATTATGTTTCAAATAAAATTCCCTCGTTTTCTCTGTTCCAAGGAAAAATGGAACAAAATCTTGATTAATAGCCTCTCTAATTTTGGACAAGTATTTACTAATGTGTTGTTGAGTTGTGTTTTTATTGAACATTATCGCTATGACATATTGCTTTGTTCCTGTACGTAACCAGAAACGATATAATGCAATTAGCTGTTCTTTTGTTCTGTTTTTGGTATATTTAATTTTTGTGATATATCGTGAAAAGCGTAAAAATTGTTCTTTTGTCCATCCTGTGATCTTCAAGCAAAGAGATTCTTCAAGAGAAGAAAAATCAGCAAACTTCTCAAATATGCTTTTTTGACCAATTTCTGAAATGTCAAGCATAGAATCAGCACATTATTAAAAGATTTCATTTTTGTACGAATTTTGCTATAACATTCACTTTTAATCAAACCTTCATTGTCTAAATGACTTTTGCATCATCTTGAATTTTCATTAATTACTATTTTGTGTTTCTTATAGGCATGTAAAACTAAATTCATTGAAATACGAGAAGGTTTTATTCGTTCAGAACGTTTTCGATGACAAATAAAACACTTATGATTTGTTGTAACAGCGGCTTGAATTTTTCTAGGAGCCATTTTAAAAAATAATTTAATCTAAAAACATAAAATACATTGAGAAATAAAATAAAAGAAAATCAATTATTTAATAAAAAATATCTTTAAAACAATTTTTTTATTTGACAAATAAAAATAACATTTATCAAAAGCCTAAACTAAAGAACAAAATATTATAAAAAAAACAAGATTGATTGATCTTTATTTTCCATGTAAACTTATTTCGTTTCTTTGATATTTGTGATTTTTGTAACTTTTCTTTCATTTTGGTTTCTTCAGTTAAAAAGTATAAGTATAATATATAAAGTATAATTTTAACCGAAGATGCTTGACAATAGAAAGAATTGTGACATAAAATAAAGCATTCTTTAAATTAAAATTCTTTATAAATCAAGTTATTATCAAATAAAATCTCACCTTTAATGCAGCAAACAAAAGCAATTTGTCATTTACTTCATCATAAATTCCTAATTAAAAATAAATCCAGCATAAAAAATTCACTATTCTTAAATAATTGCCATTCGATTATTTCATCTGCATTCTTTTTTTCATTTAAAACAATCGAGTGTCTTATCACTATTAATAAATCTTTTCCATTTAAAGTATCTCTTTAAAAAAAATTGATTAAGACTAGGGTTGTTAATTGAACTGTATTTCAAATTTTTGAAGTTTTTGGGAAAACTTCAAGTTTATTTTTCAACACTTTGAAATTTTTTGACAAAGGAAAATTGAAATTAAATATTAAATATGAAGTGAAATTTTAAAAATTTAAAGCCGGTAGAACTTAATACTTCGAAATTTTATACTTGAATCAAAAGTTTTAAGTTTGAAATTGTCAAGTTTAAAATTTAAAAGTTTGAAATCTTGAGGTCTGAAATTTCTAATTTAAAAAAGTTCGATTCTGAAATTTTCAATTTTAAAAATTTCTTTTATAGTTAAAATTGACAAATACAAAATAAATATAAATATCTACATTTACAAAATTTAATAGATAATTTTGAAATTTTTTGAAATGCTTTTTGATTTAACAAATACGCCTCCTAGCCAGACGGATTCAACTCCGGTCTCAACATTAAAAAGGCGCAAAAAAAAAGAACCAAGATCGTGGGTTTGGCAAAGCCAAAATTTTGTCAAAATAAATGAATCGTCTGCCAAGTGTAATATATGTCAACAAGTGATAACTATTTATAACAGTTCAACAACTGAGTTGGTTAAACATTTAGCCGAAAAACATAAAATTTCAAAATTAACACATAAAAATATTTGACCAAGTAAACTTTTTTGCTTAGATTTTTAAAAATTGAAAAAATAAACTAGAAACTAATCAGCTTTATTATTGCCAACAGTTTGTTTTTTAACATTATAAATTCCGAAGAGTTACTTGACATAATTAAATCTCATTACTACAAATTACCTTGTCGTCAAACGTTGAGATATAAGTTGTTATCCGAGATGGTATAAAAATTTCAATACTTTTAACAAAATTTTTCAATTATTTTAAATTCCAAAAATTTAATATTTACAATTTCATATTTTATAATTTTGGACTTTATTATTTTTAAATTTATTATTTCATTCTTCAAAATTTTAAACTTCGAAATTTTAAATCGAACCCGTTTTTTTGTATTCGAAATTATTAAAAAAAAATAAAAATAAATATTGAAACTCAATTTTTTCAAAACAAAATTTTAATTTCAAGTAAGAATTTATTTCAATTTAAAATTTTAAAATTTCAAAGTTCTTAATTTTACCTGAAGTCGAAAAGTATGAAAAAATTTCGAAGTTTTTAAACTTCAATTAACAACCCTAATTAAGACAATAAAATATAATTCCATTACATATTTTTTACCTTTTTATCTTTCGACAATGATCGAGGTATTTTTGTTTACTATAAATAATTTTACCTTGTGGACGATAAAATCCTAATTGCATATCACGAAAATAAATTGGTAGAAAATATTCGAAGCAATTTAAAGAATGGTTTTCAGGAATAGAAAATTCTTTTATCCTCTCACATCTCTCTGAATCATCACAAACAACAGCATTTGATACATCATGGAAGATTGTTTTTGAGGTAAAGCTTGAATGAGACTCAGCCGAAGCAGGTTTTTGATTTGAAATAATATGCGCTGATGAAAGTAAAAAACAGGGTTCTGCTAAATATAAAATTAAGAAGAAATTAAAATTATAGAAAAACATTATCTAAATAAAAAAAATAAATAAAAAAAATTGTATTATATGAAAAGAAATTGGAATTGAGAATTAATTTATTTGTTAATTTAAAAAAAAAAAGTAATTTTGTTGTTAAAATTAAATCTCTATCATCAAATACTATTATTTCGTCTTTTTTAGAGTTCTAAATAAATTATTTAAGCACAAAAAATTGATTTTTGCTCAAAAAAAGATCTTTTTTTCAGCAAAAACTAGAAAATTTGAAAAAAATTTTTTAAACTTTCATATATCTTCTTTTGTATTTCATCATCGAATTATTTTTGTTTAATTAATAAGACATTTACATTTTTTTTCTTTTAATGTCCTTTAATTCAAGAATAATAGACAAATTGAATCTTTTTTTTCATTCTCGAAATCAATGTTTTTTTATCTAAAAAATACGGCAATATATAGCGTGAATTTAACAAATCAAGTTTTTCGTGGTGTCAAATATTCAGCCATTTTTTCATTTAATGGTATGGCAAAAATTGGTCGCTTAATTAATAAGATTATTTTGCTAGAGAACAAGAAAAACAACCAAAAAGTAGTAAAAAGGAGACGAATTTGTTATAGAAATCGAAAATTACTTTTTACGAATTTTATTCAAAAATAAAAAATCAAAGGCAAGAAAAACTGAAATTGTCACAGAAAACCAATGTATCACTTCGTCAGATTTCAAAGTCCACTTCAAATTCAATTCGAATTAAGACAAAGTTAAAAAGAATTTCTTTCAGTGAAGAAGTGATCTTAAACGATTTCTTTAAAACAGAGAGCATGTATCCTAGTAAGGAACAAAAATCAAAATTGTCGACTTCTTTATCTATCTCAATTAGACAGATAAGTCAATGGTTTTATCGACAAAGAAGGAAAAAACTGCAAAAAGAATTAATTGAATTTAGTTCAGTAAAATGCTTAATGTTTAAGCAACTTCGCTTAATCCGAAAATTTATATCTGCAAAAACTCTGCAAAGTAAGTGCACAATTGATTTAAATACTTTTTAATGGTGTGCAAAATGCATAAAATTGCAGAGTATTTTGCAGACTTATTTTACTGAATTAAGCAAATTTGCTTATAATTGAGCATTTAATAGAACTTAATTATCTCTTTTAGTAAAAAAGTTATTCAAGTTTTTCTGAATTGAAATGATCGAATTGAAACCAACTTCACAACCCCTGGATATAGTTTTTTATTAATATTTTTTTTTGTGGGTTTTAAAAAAAATCCTACAAATAATCAACACTTTGCTTTTATAATATTTTGTGAATTTTTTTATTAAAAATGTAATTAATTAATAAAATAAAAAACCTAAAAAAATGTTTGATCATTAATGTTTATTTTTTAAAATAAGATAAAATTTTTAGAAACTAATCTATAAAAATATTCTTATTTTTAATTCATTTGGAAAATATATTAATTGATAAGTAAAACTGTTAAATTGTTAGTTTTTTTAAGTCTCACATGAAAAATTTGCTATTCGGAATAGACATCCGCGACATAGTTGAGACAGCAACGAACTATAATTCTATTGAAAAGTCAGAAAATCACCAAAAATATATGACCTACATGCTGACGGCCGTCGACCAGTACGTTCCAAAATGGAACCGGTTTGGTGAACCGGTTCGAAGATGGAACCGGTATGCTGATCCGGTTCGAAGATGGAACCGGTTTGGTGAACCGGTTCGAAGATGAAACCGGTTTGGTGAACCGGTTCGAAGATACCGGTTTGGTGAATATGAAAAATTAAAATAAATAAAATTAAGATTTTTTCAATGTGAGTGTAAGTCCCATCACAAATTATCACTAATTCTTGGTTTTTTAATTCAAGTAGCACTGTTACCATTAGATTATTATGTTTCAAATAAAATTCCCTCGTTTTCTCTGTTCCAAGGAAAAATGGAACAAAATCTTGATT
>QEOQ01000413.1:332505-369712 GCA_010279815.1 Brachionus plicatilis
AGAATATACTAGACAATATAATGCCGAAAAACTAGAAGAATTTTTCAGAAAGCAAACTGGGACAATAACAGACAAAATTCATAGCATTAAACTAGTATTAAATGAGAAACATAAGAAATACCAATGCATCATTAATTTGTACAGTCCTGGTGATGCTCAATTGATGGTCGAGCATTTCAATGGCTCTAAAATGTAAAATGTCAAATGTTGTCCTCGAGTCAAAACTAGGGGGTCAAAAGTTAGAATAGATACATGCAAACAGCCAGTCGGATACAGATTCAGAAAGCTCTGAATTGAACTTAGAAAGTGTCTGTGGTGTAGCAAGCAAAGAATAATTTGTCCCATTATATCCTAGTGGATAATGGGGAGGCGCTGATCTCCTTTTCCTGTACCTTTTTGAGCAACGACTCCGACCTAACACAGAGGCAACTGCATCGAGTTGGCCATCTACACCGCTATTATTACACAGTCGAAACCGGTACACAAAGAAGGTATGATAAAACCTTCCGTGTTCATCGATCCAAACACTTTAAAAGCTTCATAAAAAAAACAAATGGACGATTTTAGACCAAAAGTTGGTGATGATGTTTCTGTCACGGAAAATGTTAGTTAAAAGGGAAATTTAAATTGTAGGGTAAAGACTGATAGTGAACCAAAAGTTGTAGGCGAGTTGTCACAACTGTTTCTTCAACATCGACATCTTCCTCTCAGACTTCTTCTCTTCTTATGATTTTCTTCGTTAGTTGGGTCATCCACGACCGATTCGTCACTGTCGCAATCTTGCAGATTTCCTCTCTTCTTGCCATTTTCTTTGGTATACCAGGTCCTCTTTGTTTGCTTCCACTTGGACTCTCACTTATTTCTTGCTTCGGTGGTCTTCCCACTAGCTTCTTCTTCGGCTCCTCGGCAACTGATTTTTTTTCTTCTATGATACTGGTCACGGCACCAAGTTGTTGTCGAGTAGATTGACTGGATCTCTTTGGGATATTAGTGGGAATAGTGTGAAATTACGCTAGTAAAAAGGTAGTATAAAAGATATAAAAATTTCTATTCAGAACACAAATCACCACTCCATTTATTTAAATTAAACTATACTTATATATTTCTAAACTTGGCGCCAGCAATCAATCAGTTGAGTTAGACTAACAAACTAGCAACTTGATTCATGACACCCATGAATATCAAAAGACTAATAACCGGGGCCTAGCTACGCCTATATAATATAGTTACACATCAACATAAATTTATCAATCTTTTTTGTTTTCATAAAAATAATGTTTTTTTTAATTTTCAAGGTACTTATTTAATTAAAATAAAAATTTTTATATTTATTAAATAAATACCTTGAAAATTTGGAATAAAAGATAAAATTATTTAAAAATTATTTCCTATTGAAAAAATTTAATTTTTTCAATAGAGCTAATGAAACACTTGAAAATTTCCTCTAATTATTTAGATAAAAAAAAAAACAGAGCTAGCGTCAAACTTGATTTTTGTAATTAATGCGCTTTAGGTATGTTACAGTGTGAAAATAACCGTTTCAACTATTTAAATTAACCTTATCAATTTTCACAACTTATCTAGATTTTATCCTTATGTTTTTATGAATCATTTATCATATGTCATAAATCTTTATGACCGATTTAATTCACAACTTATCTTTATTTAGATTCTTTATGATTAATGACCTTTTTAAGTTACAACTACTGAATATAAATAGAAGTTGTAATTCTTAAAAAACCTGGGCTTTTTAACTTGTATTTTTCCTATTTACTTTAAATTAATAATAAACGTTTATTCAACACGATTTTGTTCTTTGTCTTCACTCTATCTCCTCTGAAGTTAATCGAAGGTATTCAGGCCAAATTCCCTAGACTAACATATATGGTAGCAGCGATAAAGACCGATATAAACAGATAGATAATAGACAAAAGCAGATTGTTCCGCGCGATAATTTTATATTAGTACTAATTATTAATTGTGCAATAAGTGAAATAGGCTCTATAATCGAGGATATCGATTCAAAAAAGAGGAAAAAAATAAAAGCTCTTAATATTTGCAAGGCTAAATCCCTAGCTTACTCCCATGATAAGGTAGTGGCTGCTTACAGGGCTACTGTAGCAGAATTAAAGGATATTGCGGAAAGCAATGATGTCACTGGTACAAGGAAATCAAAGTGCAAAGAATGCATTAGTTATTTTGAAAGCAAAGTTAACAAAATAAAACAAATAAAACTGGACGCTGATGACATAGATGAGCAGAAAGATGATGTATCTTCAGAAAATGACAGACTTCGTCTGACTAATGAAGAATTGTTATTAAGAAATGAAAATCTAAAAGAGGATAATCTTGAGAAAGATAAAATAATATCAGAACTTAAGACACAGTTAAATCAAAACGAGAGTCAATATTTTGACTTACAAGCTTCTGATAAGAAAAAAAATGTACAATTCAACGAGAATCTTCTTTACAACTCAACTATCAGCAACAGCCATAAAGAAGAAAAATTTCTAATAATGAATAAAGACTATTACAAGTTAGATTATTCAACTATAAATAATCGCTCGCAAAATGATGTTTCAATAAATGATACTTCGAAATCGAATAATTTAAACAAAATGTTTTATAATATGGATCATAACGAAAAAACGCCTAAATCAATACTTGTCAGTGATGATGATGCACAAAAAACACCAGAATCTTATTGTTATGGAAAAGATATAATAAAAGATTGGAATCCAAAAAATCACCAAGCAAATTCGGTTATTCATGATTATGAACGGCAAAAAACACCTAAAATGTCTGACTATGTATCGAATGATTATAATAACATGATAAATAATAAACGAAATTCAATAAATCAACCGGTCGAGATGAGCGGACAAATTTTTCCTTTGTCGAACGATCCAATCTATAAATTTTTGCTCAACCAAAATATGGAAAATAAACCAAAACATCTTCATGTAAGTACACCAAAATTTTCTGGTAATAGTAAAGATGATATAGAAGATTGGCTTTTTATGATCAAGCAAGGTTTTATAGCAGCAAAAATTCCTGATGAAGATCGACTGAATGCAGTCGTTAATTTTGTGGCTGAGTTACCATTGCTAATATTAAAAAGACACATTGAGTCAAAAAGTAACTGGTTCGAATTTGAAAAAGAGCTCAAAGATACCTTTAGAAACGTCGATAGAGAACATAAGATAAGAAGCGAACTCTCTAATTTAAAACATAAAGGAATTAAATGTTGAAAATTTTGTAAACAGATCTTTGACTTTGACTTTTCTTGGTGGTTCATCACTGAGTAAAGCTTTCTCTCTAATCTAACGTCTATGTTCTAATACGGTCAATTTACTTGGATCAACATTATCTACATGGACATCGTTTATTATCCAAACATCACACTCTTCGGCAATAGTTTCTGTGTACGTGTAACAAGAACCACTACAACTGACTGTTACACAGCGCCAAATACGCTTCCCAATTTTATTGGTTGAACTTATTCTATAATAGTGACCATTATGGTATAGTTGAGGCTATAGTTTTTGAGACATGGTTATATAACCTTTTTTAAAACTACAACTTTGGTTTAATGACAATGTTTCAAGATTAAGCTCAAAATCAGTATTTTCACACATTTTAAATTTTTTGAGAGATTTTAATAATTGCAAAGAAAAATATATATGCTATTATGAACTTTAAATACATGCTATTTTGTAATATGCGATTATAAAATATGCTTTTTTATTGTGGTGCTATTTTGTTTTATGCTAATTTTTTTAATTTTATTTTAAACAAGCTATTTTTTTGTCTGTTAATACACAGCCCAAATTAATATCATTCAACCTATAAAAAGCACAAGTTTTGAAAATCTAAATCTTCCATTCAAGTCATCATATATCAATTTTCAAATCATTTTAAGTCGTGCTACGCGAACTTGGGAATCCAAATCCACCACTCGAGTTTACTTTAATTGACTAGGATTTCCAAATCATTTTTCGTGCTACGCGAACTTGGATTTACTTTAAAGTATGATTAGTTAAATTGTTATTATTTTAAAAAATCTTACTCAAAAATTAAAAATTATGAAAAACACCTTTAAAAAGTGTGCAAAATGTTAAGTCAATTAATAAACTTGATAAAAAATATTTAAAAAAATGATGAATTTTGACAAAAAACATTAGTTTACCATCATAATAAACAACAATGTTCATATTGTTTCTTCATATGAAGCCTCAGAGATGTCCTTGTACCCGCCCGATACGACAAAAAAATACTTATTGGTTTGTTCGTCTCAGAAAAATTTCTAGTAACGGGACGACCAAACTCCCACCTGTGAATCTTTGAAAAAGTCGGGTGATGAGTGGTGGGTTGAAGGATGTTGGATTCCAAATCAATCCTGATCCCCGGCGGGAGCCCAGCTAGCTCTTTAAAAGCGCACACATCCAAGTTTATTAACGAATAGCATAATATAGTAATAAATAATTAATTAAGTAATAACTTAAAACAAAATTAAATATATATATGGTTCACCTAACCACCACACACTCAAGTATGACCAACACATATTAAAATCCCTTTGAGCACACAACCTTAGAAGCACACATTTGATTGTGTGTTATTAAGTTAGAAAAAAATTTTACATAAAAATTACAAATTTTTTTTTTCCTTGAGATAATAAAATATTTGTTTATATATATGGCATATTCTATCGTGTTTTATAACAAATTTAAATACAATTTTGAAAATGCGTTGAAAATGTGCGATGTTACGGATATAATTTAATTTACAAAAATTTGGATAAAATTTTGCAATGTCGCTCTATTGAAATTATATACAATGTTTCAAACATAGATTATTTAATTCAAGATGCTATTTTTAATATAATATTATTTTAGTTTATTTTACAATAATTTGGTAAATTTTTTTGTTTCCAATTTTTTCCAAATTCTCAACGTCCAAAGCGAAAATGTACATTAAACAAAGCATATTTTATAAGCTTTTTATTTTGGTTTAGCATAATCCCTTCAATATTCACTGAAAATCTAAATAAAATAAAAGGAATAAATTTAAACGGTAGTTTTATGTTTTGTTGGCATTCTTATCATAGAAAGATTGTTGATCTAAATTCACTTTGTAAAACTAAACCCAAAAATACGAATCACATATTGAATGAGTATTTTGAATTGAAATCTAACCAAAATGTTGTCAGTTCGAAAATAAAACTAAATGTTTTAGTAAAAATGGAACACCAAGTTTTTGGAAATGGTTATCATTGCTTGATGAAAAAACATATTTTAGTTACATCAATGTCGTTTTGGGGTGAAAAATTTGAATCGCTCAGAACAGAACCTGTAAAACTAACTAACGATGAATGCAAAATAATGGTTATTACTAAAAAATGCAGAGAATCGCCTATGAATTGTGATGCTGAATATTGTACCTATTCTGCTAATCCAAAAGCAACATTTTCATGGTTAAATGAAAGAAAAAGCGAAACATTTTCTTGTTCTTTCTCACCAAAATTAATAACAGCTAAAAATCAATTTGATCATTTATTCGGTTTAAAATGTCAAGCTAAAGATCTTTTTTGTTATCTTCATGATTCCATTATAATATGGGATAAAGCTATTTATCACGAATGCCCACTATACAAAATCACTTTGGAAGACTTCAAATATGATAAAGATAGTGATATTTTAATAAGTGAATCACATTTAGCAGTTCAAGCTTCCGGAATTCAAATAATCTGTAATGTCTCAGTCTTAACAACAGTTGAAGGAATTTATCTAAGTAGAAAAACTAACCAAGATATAAATAACAAAGTACCTCAGAGTTCAAATGTAGAAGAAATGAAAGAATTGTTACTTGCTGACAATGACTATAGAGTTTTCGAAGATATAAAACAAAAAAATGAAATACTTTTTAATGAATGTTTAAATTTTAAATCGACACTTAACCTTTTTTCAAAAAATGAAGACAAATATATTACACATTTTCTTAAAGATGGAAGTTCAATTACCTTCTACACTACTATGGGTACAATTTATAAAGCGGACTGTTTGTCTGTAAGCGAAATAGAAATTTTGACGGATACACGCAATGAGAATACTTCGCAGTTTTTTTTATAGATCAACCTATTATTTTTAATATAAAGAATTCGTCAAAAACAGGATTTTTAACTTATAACAATATTATTAGGCAAGTATCTAATCTTGAACATTGTAATAGAGTCATACAATATATACAATTGGTAAACCAAAACTACACTATTGTTAGAAAAAATTTTCAATCTAGTGTTGTACCTAATTCAAAAATTCATTTTTTTAATTTTGATTACTTGGGAAATAAGATAAAAGAATTAAACGTTCATCATAATCCTCTATTGCTTGATGGAATAGATCTTCTATCAACATTTCAAGAAATAGTAAATCATGAAATGTCGGCTGGTACTTGGTATTCACATTCGTCAGACACTTCTGATATCAAAGCGAACGTCATCGAAACAAGAGTGGAAATAAAGAATGGTTTAAATTTGATTTTTACGAAAACATTTGGAATTATTGTGTTAGTCTTTACTAGTATTTTCATATTACTTCTTTTATTCCTAGGATGCAATTTCTGTGTCAAATGTTTCCCATACTGGACATTAAACTCAGAGAAAAATAAATTAGAAGAACAGCGAAAATCTGAATTTAGAGAAAATCAAAAGAATGGTGCCAATGAACAAATAGAAATGATTACAATTTCAAAAGAAAAAATAAATGTTGAGCCCAATATTCAAAATCAAGAAATTAGCAAAGAAAGTTTGGACTCAATCACAAATCAACTAATTTTTTCAACAAATTAATGTTATAAATAATCTACCCTTGTTTAGTCCATTCGAGGACGAATGATTATTTTCAAGGGGGGGTAATGTTACGGTGTGAAAATAACCGTTTCAACTATTTAAATTAACCTTATCAATTTTCACAACTTATCTAGATTTTATCTTTATGTTTTTATGAATCATTTATCATATGTCATAAATCTTTATGACCGATTTAATTCACAACTTATCTTTATTTAGATTCTTTATGATTAATGACCTTTTTAAGTTACAACTACTGAATATAAATAGAAGTTGTAATTCTTAAAAAACCTGGGCTTTTTAACTTGTATTTTTCCTATTTACTTTAAATTAATAATAAACGTTTATTCAACACGATTTTGTTCTTTGTCTTCACTCTATCTCCTCTGAAGTTAATCGAAGGTATTCAGGCCAAATTTCCTAGACTAACAGGTAAAAATTGAGTAATTTAAATGAAAGATAAATTACGAGAAAATTTTTTCATTAATTTTTTAATTTACAGTTAAAAAATATCTTAAAGTATTTTATCAATTCTGAAGCCTAATTTACAGAATCACAACTTTGATGCATTCAAAAAAACATTTTCGATTATGTTAAAGCTTATAATCAAAAAAAAAATTTTCGCTGCATTTTCAAAAGAAATATTTTTAAAGATTAATGACATATCAGATATAGTGAAAGTATCATTTATAGGTGAGGTAAAAAAAACATAAAAAGAGAGTAAAACACAAGTTATATAAAAAATAACTTAAATAGTTAAAATGAGATAAAAATGCCAGAACAAGTAAAAAAAAAGTCAAGGCGTGACGTGACGTTTTGGACACCATTTCCTTTTTGAGAGATATTTAACTATAATTACAACATTCATTCATCATTGGACCAAATGAAAGTTTTGAAGCTAATGTGATCAAAAGAATGCATTAAGTTCTTTATATATCACCATTTGTAAATTATTAAAAGGTTATATTTCTAATAGGTGACAATTTTAATTTAATTTTTCTGACATAAAAACAATCTAGACTCTTAATTTCATTAGTAATACTCACTCACTTTTCTTTTAAAACAATCAAACAATGTATTTCTTAAACGGCCTTATTTGGGTCAAAAATCAGCTTGAAGATATTTCATTTTGAAAATCCATTTATTCAATTGATTAAAAGAATAATTATTTAAGATAAAGTAAGAGAATTTTGAATGACCTTTAGAAAATTTTATTCGGTCTCTTGATTTTCCCAAAATTTTGACCATACTCAATTAATAATGATAATGACTCAACAATGAAAAATTGAATTCACTATTAAATTTAACTATTTAAAAATCACAAATATAAATTTCTCACCAAATTATATAATAACCTTTAGTTTTTACAAAATAAAATTTTAAATTTCCTTTTGACTTATTTATGGTTTAATATTTATTATATTTATTTATTTTTTTATTTGTACCGAGCTAATGTTCCTTCAGAATATTAAAAAAATTAAAATAAAATTAAATTGATTATACAAAGATAATTGGTCCAAAACACTTTATAAATCAATCATAAAAACCTCTTAAATACCTATAAAAATTCTTCAAAATCTTGTTGACCGGATAAATAAGATAAAACTAAATTAAAAATAAATAAAACAAAATAAGGTTTCAAATTTCGAAATAAGTGATTTTAATAAAAGGATTTCTATAAATTTTTTCAAATAAATTTAATAAAATTGATTTTTTCAGTAATTTTGTAATATTTATTTTTTTACTGCCCTTTTGGTTGTCTGCCAAACAATATTTTCACCTTCATCTTCTGTTTCCTTCTTTTCTTTAAACTATTTTCAGACATTTCTCGGCTCACTATTATAACTAACTAAAACTGCTTTTTATTTATACAAAAATAAATTATTTATTAAAAATATTTAAATTAAAATTTTATTTTGAATATATCAAGTGTTAAATTGGTCTTTTAAGGACAGGGGCACTAGCCTGTTGATTTAGCTTGAAACTTGAATCAATTTTGTTAATCAATTAATTAGCCTACTTGCAAAATTGAGTACTCTATTTTAAAGACATGTCACTCAATTCGGATGATAACGTTAAAATAAAAACAAAAAAAAGAGCAATTATTATATATCCAAATTTTCTTAATTGGCAAGTTCGATTTACATATTATAAATGGGAAAAAAAAACAAAAACCACAAGAAAAATCTAGAATCACAATTAGCAGAACGAAATATAACTAGATCTATAATTATTTAAAAAAGATTCTAAGGTTCTTTCGAACATAAGTAATCAATGAAAACTTTTAAAAAGTCGTCAAACGTTTCGAAAATTTGGTCTAGGAAAATTCGGGAGGTCATATTAAAGATAAGTTAAGAAAGCAAATTGACAAATGATGATAAACATCTTTGTTTTAATGAATATTTGCTCTTTCGCCATGCTTTTGAAAACTGTTTATAAAAAAATATATATTTATTATTATTAAATACGTTCGTTATTTTAAAAAAATGCTTTTAATGTTTCTTAAAAAATAAGAGAAAAAAAAAAGGAAGTATTTACAAAAACTAAAATAAAAAAGAGTAAAATTATACACAATTTATTTTTTGGTATTTCTTTCTTTTACTGCTACATTTTTTGATTACAAAGAATAGAATCGTATTAAAGTTTGGTTTCGGAAAATTGGGAAGATCATGCTAAAGAAAAATTAAGTAAGTATATTAACAAATTTGTGAGTACAGTTTATATATAGCTGAACAGAAATTGTAGGCTTCAGTACTATTTTGAATAGCTTCATCTTTTATCATTATCTGTTTGATTTGTATTAATTAAAGTCTTGAGTAATATGAAAGGCAGATATCTCTTTTTCGACTTGTCTTGGTGGCTCCAGTTTTCGGACGCCTCCCTGAGTAGCTGGGAGGCTTCGTGGTTACCACGACTCCGTTATCCATTTGAGGGATGTAGTTTGCCTGGTCCACCAGTTCCCTCTCATCGAAGAATCTGATTGCCTTCTCCCAGCCTACTTTTGACACAACAAAGAAGAGGTGTATTCGCTTCCTAACCTTATCCTGAGTGGGGTCTGAGAGCCTATTGATCTCATTGTATACGGCGAGCAGGAGCTCAAACTCGTGGTAATCCCTAGACTCAAAATGTCGGCAATCCCTGGCTGCCAGTGCATTTCTTAAACTCGCTGCCATAGCTGGAAGGCCCTGTAGAAAATGAAGGGGTTAAAAAAATTGCATATAATTTGAAAAATTCAAAATTGAAATTTATCGAAAAAAAAGTGAATGTATAAGAAAAAAATTTATTTATTTGCATTATTAACTTTACTAAAAAATTGAAAATAATCGATCATTTTAGTTAATTTTGAACATACTATTAATTTAAAATTTTTTTTTTGAAATTTTAATGTAACAAACTATTTTAACCAATGTTACATCAAGAACTTTATAAAATTCTGCTTAAATCTTCAGGAAATTTATTATTAAATATAAAATGAGCCTTTTGATATAAATTTGATCATTTACTTCAACATGCCAAAAATGACTCAAGAAATTTGAATTATATTTTAAGGAACAACAACCTTATTGAACCAATAGACAAATCAAAAAGTGGTGAAAAAACATATGAACATTTTTTTTCAAGATTAATAAATTGCTCTGTGATCAAGAGATCAATGTTGAAGTTTTCAACGTTTAAGCTTTCAATTTTCAATAAACAAAAATTTAATTTACACAGATTTTGTTTCTAAATTTGAATTATTTAACTTATAAAGCCTATTGTTAAATTTTTTCAAATAACTATTAAATCAATAATTCTATTCAATTTTTTTTTTTTTTTTTTATATTTTTAATATATGTTTTTTTTTTAATATTTAATTAAATAATTGAAGTGTTAATCAGTCTCATGAGACATGAGCACAAGCCAGTTGATTAACCTTGAATAATAAAGTAAAAATAATGATAATAAGTAAGTATAGATATTTAATTTTGGTCTTTCCTACTTATTTTGACAAAACCAAATAAAAATCCAAAATTTTTTAAATTTTAAATGAAATTTTAAATGAAATTTAAAATTTTAGTAAATTATTACCAACAAAAATATAAGAAAAATTGAAATAAGATAAAAAACTTTAACATTCGATTCAAAACGAAATAATCAACTGTTGAGTTTATGCTTGCTTCTTTTTGGAACAAATATAGGTAAAAAAGAATTTATTTGAAAAAAATGTTAAAACAGAATTAGAACGTCTAAAACATTATTTCAATAGACATTTTAAAAATTTTAGATCGAAATTATTTTGTTCCTCACGTGGATCGAATATCAATATTGAAGATGAAATTAAAAGTATTTCCTTGAATTGTCCCCACAGATTTCATAGAATCTGTTAAATTTCAAATAATAGTATGAGACATTTAATTCAACTAATGGAAACAATAAAAGAATGTTCACTTTGTTTTAAATTAAAAAAAGATAAAAATTTTCGAAGTTTTAATATAATATTAATCCATTTAAAAGGATTTGTGAAAAAACTATTAAATTTTCAGTGACATAAATCATTCATATTTTTCAATAATGACAAAATTTTTGTTAATTTTAATTTTTATTCTTTATGAAATTTATTAAACACAACGTATTTGCTCGAATTAACGACATGTGGTTGTGTACATACCGACAAATCGTTTAAAAAATTTTTCAAATGTTATAAGACCCTTATGTTAATTATGATTACCCAGATATAACGACACGTCCTTAAAATCGAGCAATTACGTTATCTGCGCATATTCAGATTTTAAATTTTGAAAATCTAAACCAAAAATTAAAACCAAAAGAGCAAAAATTCTTCCTATTTTGATAAATTACAATTTACCAAAAAAGAATATAACAAAAAAAATTTTACAAGATAGTGCAATATATTTGCACCTTTGTTTCCCTGAATTAATTTAACTGATGAATAAAAAAGATAAAAAATAAAATATCAACAATCATATTTATAATTGATTTTATTTAATTAAAAAAACTTAACATTATAAGCAAGAAAGATGAAACAAAGTATATTGCATTATGTTTGAGTATTTCTTAAAAATATTTTTTATTTCATTTAATTTTGATTTTTTAATAAAAAAGAAAAAACAATTGTTTTTATTATGAAATTAATAATACAAAATATTTTTAAGAAATTTGGTAAGGAAATATTTTTTCTAAATAACGTCTTTAGAATACAAAAATTATCAAAAATAAAAATTCATTTTTAAAATAAGTTTAAAAGGACACTTTAACTAGTGGAACTTGCGTTTGGCCACTTAAAAGCAGAATTTCGAAAGAAGTTGTTTGCGAAAGCGAAAAAATGTAATTAATAAAAAACCCGGTTTTTTACAACAGTATTTTTTGCCACAGTTTTTTTGGGCACACTTTTGTTATTTTTTGTAGTGAAATTTTAATTGTAGATATAAATTAATTAATTTTTTGACAACCAAATCAATAAATTTTTTTTATAAAATTTTTCATTTTTTTTTTATTAATTTTATTATCAAATAATAAAATAAAACAGACAAAAATATAAAAAATTAATGTGACATTTGTTTTTTAAAAATTTCAAAAAGTTTTCGAAACGAATTTAGCATTTGTTTTAAAAATAACTCAAGAGCTAAGACCTTAAACTTATTATCTTAACTTAGCTTAGACTTTATTTTTGAAATTTCATTGACAAAACAATCAAATTAATTCAATGGAGTCTGGTTCTGAAGTTTTTTTAAAAGAACAAATGGTTTATTTCTAAAATTTAATTTTGAGTTACTGTTTTGACTTTTTATTAAGAAAAAATGCAAAAGGGAAGAATCCTTAAAACTTCAAAATCGAGATGCGTGGTGACATGGTTTGAGAATGGCATTACTCGTGCAAAAATTGTAAACAAAAACAAAATGATTCCATTCTACCGTAGGTCATCTTGCTTTTTTAGTAATATAAAGATATTATATAATCGTTTGGAACAATTACCTTTGCTATTTTTTATGATTTATGGTATCTTGTTGGATAAACTAATAAGTCGAAACGCTATACTACCATGTGGAATTATTTTTTATTTGAAAGGAATATTTTCAAACTAAATTAGTAAATGTGAAATATATCCAGAAATTTTCTCAGATTTATTGCGATATTGGCTCCCAGAATGTAAAAATTAGTCTGTTTGGACTGCAATTTTTTTTTTAATTAACAAAATAATTTGTTTTTTCTAACATTTATTTTTTATTATAATAAATATTATAAAAATGTTTTTTATTTAAAATAAAAATATTTGAATGATACAGTTTATATGGTATCTTGGACCAGAAACAATAGCTATTAGGTTGTTCAATAAGTTTTTTCGTTTTTTTCTAGACTTCATTTATTTATAAAAACTAAAATAAAATATAATTAGTCACTAAAATAAATTCCTTCGCTAGAAATACACATCTCCCATCTTGCTAGCGGCATTTTGATCCATCGCTCGTAGAAGCTGACTGGTTCTGAGGTGAAATATTGACTGATGTCTTTTTTGATTTCCTCGAAGTCTGAGGAACTTTTTTCACTGAGGAAGTGCTGCATGAATCGGAACAAATGGTTATCTGAAGGAGCTAAGTCTGGTGAATAAGCTGGGTGAGATTAGACTTCCCAGCCTAGATTCTCTATCGTGTTCCGAGTCGTTTTTGCAACATGTGGCCTAGCGTTGTCATGCAAAAGAATCACATTTCGCTCTCCTTTATCTCTGTTTTGCCGTTTTGTTACCAAAGCGTGACTCAATCGTATCAATTGTTGTGAATAAAGGTCTGCAGTTATCGTTTGCTTGGGTTGCAGTAGCTCATAATAGATTATACCCTTCTGTTCCCACCAAACAAAAAGCATGACCTTTTTTTCATGAATTTCGCATTTCGGATTCGGTTATGGCTCTTGATCAGTGTCGACCCATTGTTTTTTGTTCACATGGTTATCGAAGTAGATCCACATATACGAAACAAATCGATTTGGTAGCCTCTGTCGCATTTTTTCCTTCGTTAAACTTGAATAACATGCAATGGCGGATATGCATTCTTTTGTCATACATTTTTATTTAGTTAATTATTTAGAAATTTAAAAAGCAAACATATAATCTTATATATCATTTGAAAGAACAAGAGTCGCTCTATTAAATGATGTACAACATTGCATTCAAAAGTTTAATCTTTGATGAGATTTTTTCATTTAAAAATAGACGAAAAAACTTATTAAACAACCTAAAAAATAAAATTTGTCATTCATATGAAAATTTTTGTATGGAAATCGACGCATAAGACTTTTTTTAATTTATTATAATTTATTTAAACATGCAAATATTCATTCAGGTTAATGTCCAATTGAATTGACAAAGGCGATTCTAAACACAAATCAATTAAGAAAATTGTAAAAAAAAATGTCGAAGTCTTTTTAAGCAGGATCTAATCAAAGGTTTTATTTTGTGTGGTGACTTGAAAGACTGTATTGCCGTATCATCGTTTAATTTTTCTAATCCTACAACAGGAATAGTCATGAATTGCTTATTAGTATCATTAAAAGAATAGCCGATTACGAACCTTACATAATAAAAATACTGATATTCATAGTGTAATTTTTGAAATTGATGCAGATGTGAAAGCATGGATATAAGGTGTGATTTAATCTTTAAAAAAAAAGCCGCAAAAAGATCTAATCATTCTTTAATTTAATTATACTATTTCTCTAATTTTCCTTTTCTAAAATAAAATAAATAAAATAAAAAATCATTTTGTTTATTTGTTGACTGATTTCATTGACTGATCTGTGAAAAATTCAAAAATGAAGAAATTGTTCTTAATTAAATAATTTTTTATTTAATTAAAATTAACAACTATATTTTAAGAAAAAAAAAATTTTTACAATTTAATTCTTTTGTATTTGTTTCATCAGTTGATTTTCTGTATTTTCCTAACATTTGTGCAATCAAAATTAAGTTCTAATTTATTATGCATCTAATTATAATAAATTAATTTTTTTCCTATGCGTGATTATTTTGATATGTTTAAATGAATATTTATCAAAATAAAGCATTTGATAATTAAATAAGGATAAAACTCACTATGTGAATCTGCTTACAATTAATTTCTTAAAAAAAATATAAATTTTTTAAAAAAATGAAACAAATTTTGCATGTACATTTATTAGAATGACAAAATTTGGATCACATTATTAAATTTTGAAATAAAACAATAAAATTTAATTTTTAGCTAAAGCTTGACAGTTAAGAATACTATAACAGTTACTTGGTCTTTTTTTTTGCGCATATCTATGATCGGTGAGGTTCTTTTCCAAACAAACCAATGATTAATTTTTTTTAAAGTTAAGTTTGTTTTATTTGAAAGCATTATTTTTGATTCCAAAGGGGGATATGAATTTTCTTAATTTTCGTTCAGCCAATTTTCTAATATAAATTTACATTTGATGACAATATAATTTTTAGGAATATTTTTTTTTTGAAATTATAAACTTCTAAAGAAATAAAAAATTAAAAAAAGAAGTAATTTATCTGCTTTGTTAAGTCATAATATTTGTAAAATAACTTTTTATCCATTCAATAAAACATTAAAAGACTTCTTTAATGTTAATTTGATTTCTAAAGATCTATAAAATTTTATGGCAATCATTTCTTATTCTTTCCATTTCTAAAATCAATTTCTTTTTCTTTCCATTTCTAAAATCAATTTCTTTTTCTTTCCATTTCTTTTTCTTTCCTTTAATGTGCTTTGAAAAAAGTCTAGGTCAAACATTAACATTTATTTGGAAAAAGTTTGAATAGAAATAAGAATGGAAAAAAAAAATGAATAAATATCGAGTTTCTGTGATTAAAATTCTTTATTTTTATGAAAAATTTCTGAACACTATAGATTTACGATTTTTTTTCAGAAAAGAAAATCGAAAAAGTGACTTGAGTGAATTGTTTCTCTCAATTTTTCTATATTTTAAGTATTTTTGAGTCTTTACAAATTTAATTATGTGTTTTTTTAGTTGGTTTTGACCAGCTTTTTTTAGAAATATTTTATTTTGTTCTCTATTCTTGGTCATTCAAATGAAAAATTTTTTGTTTTTCTTTTCACTTTTTTAAACATCTAATTTCATTCACCCGTGTCAACTGCACAAATACTTACATCATCAAAACAGAATTTTTATTCACAGATAACCGTAATCCTTCATTAGGTGATATAAAAATTGATATAATACACACGGATTTGCATGTGACTCAAACGATCGTTGTCTGAGTATCAAAGAATTTTTTATTCCGGCAAATTACAGTAATAACTGAGAAAAATCTTCCAATTCAATTCAGAAATATCCCACAAACAGGATGGGAGGAAGACAAAATATAGTGTAGCGGTGGAAGCACCACAAAGACAGCAACAACAACAAGACAAACAAAACATTTTAAATAAAAGAAATTTTTTATTTCTTAAATTGAAATTATTTTATAATTTATTTTTACTTTTTAAAGATGTCTAATTTTCTCGATCTTATTAATTATGCAAATTTATGACAAGTCAAAAATGTTGAGTAAAATAACTTTGTATGATTCATAAGATTTCACATTTAAATATTTGTTAAATTTTAAATCTAAAATTAATTATAATTTGAAGAAGAAGATTTATTTGGCTTAATAAAAAAAAATAAACAAACTCTTTTCTCATTTGATTCTCTAACTCAAATTCTCGTTGAGGATTCCACGGAAGAGTTGCTGTTCCTAGCGACTAGCGAAAGACAAAATATAGACATGACAAAATAAAGAAAGACAAAATTTAGAATAATTCTATATGTATAAAAAATATAGAGAATTTTAATTATATTAACGAATGTTCAATAAAGGTCGGCACGAGTATGTTTTCGATAAAATCTGGTGATTGGCTCATCCAAAACTTTTGAAATTTTAAATCTAAAATTAATTATAATTTGAAGAAGAAGATTTATTTGGCTTAATAAAAAAAAATAAACAAACTCTTTTCTCATTTGATTCTCTAACTCAAATTCTCGTTGAGGATTCCACGGAAGAGTTGCTGTTCCTAGCGACTAGCGAAAGACAAAATAAAGACATGACAAAATAAAGAAAGACAAAATTTAGAATAATTCTATATGTAAAAAAAATATAGAGAATTTTAATTATATTAACGAATGTTCAATAAAGGTCGGCACGAGTATGTTTTCGATAAAATCTGGTGATTGGCTCATCCAAAACTTTTGAAATTTTATAGTAGTGTTAAGACCCAAGTCTTGACATGTCTCTGCTTATTATTTAATCTTGAATTAATTGCAGCTGAATCACATGTTCTAGCTACTATATAAACCACTACCTCTTTTGTTATAACTTTGGATTCCATTTAATAAACTAGTTACTAAATTAAATTGTTTTGTTTATCTCTTGGCTTAAATCCCTAAAGTCCAAAATCGAGACTTTACAGTAGTAGTAGTAGTAGTAGTAGGAAAAAATGCTGTGGGAGACTTGAGTCTCCAAGTAGTGGCGCACGTAGACGCCCCACTTTAACAGTCAATTGCCGATTTTTTTTAAATAAGCTATTTTTAGAAAACTAATTTTACATTTTTTTAAATAACTTTCTAATGAATATTTTAAAATAATTATCATTTTACACTGTTCTAAATAAACTATTTTTAGATGAAAGAAAAATATCTAAATTTATAAAAGTATTATTAAATTAATTTTTCATCTAAGTAGCTTGTCGATTCTTTTTTTAAAAATGTTTGTATTGCTGCATATGAAGATTTTGCGGACAGATTTAGCATTTTGTAAAATGTTAGTTTATTAATGTTTTAAAAAAGGAATGTCAGTTTTAATTGGTAAATAAACACGCCTGTACATGAGAAATTTCAATCAATTAATCAATTAAGCTTTTTACTTATATTACTTATCAAGGATTATCCTTAAAAAGTTTTTTTAATTGGTTGTACTAACATGTTAAATAATCCAATTATTTTTCTACTCATGAAAAACTCTAAGCATTCTGCATACAATTATAATAAATTAAAAAATTTTTATGTCCAAAATTACATGTAAAAATCTTCATATGGACACTCTTTGTCACCGCATCCAGCGTGTTCCAGTTTCCTGCTGTTCGGTTAATGAAAAATTTGTGTCTCACTCCACAATTGCGGATCAGCTGTCGCTCGATGGCCTTATGGCAAGTTCTTGTGTTCCTTGCCGGGCTTTCTAGACCGTCCGAACTCAGCTTTTGATCCCCATTTTTGAATGTCACCCGATCATGACGATGCTGAATTTTGTATAGTTGGATGAGATCACCACTCCTGCGTCTCTCTTCTAGGGTACTCCAACCAAGAGCCTCTCTTCTCTCGACGTATGGTTTATCCTTCAGTTCTGGTACTAGTTTCGAGAATCGTCGCTGGACTTGCTCCAGGACATCAATATCACTTCGTCGATAAGGATTAGGCTCCTACAGCAAATTCGAGATGGGGACGAACAAATGACTTAAAAAGGAGACCTACAAGCTTTAAAGAGAAGTACTTGAAAGTGAGTCTTATTCGACTTGCTACCATCGTTGCTCTTGCCGCTGCTCGCTTAGCCTGTTCGCTTGACTTAAGATCGCTGGTGATGATTATGCCGAGATCGCGTTCTTTAGTTGTCTTCGCTAGAGTGTGACCTCCAAGCTTATAGTCATGACGCCTGTTGTTTGCTCCAAAATGCATTACAACACACTTTTCTAAGTTGAAATTAGTTTGCCATGTGTCAGACCATACCAACAATCTCTCCAGATCCAACTGCATCTCTATCGAATCCTGTCGCCGCTCCACTGATCTGGCCAGCTTGCTATCGTCTGCGTAGAGCCTGCAAAGTGAGCTGCAAAAGTCAGGCATATCATTGATAAAGATGATGAAGAGCAGAGGACCAAGCACTGATCCTTGTGGTACGCCGCTCGTTACTGGTACCCAATCAGAAACTACTTCACCTATCATTACACGCTGTTTGCGATTGCTTAGGAAGCAGCGGATCCACTTTATGAGTAAATCTGGAAGACCATATGCTGCTAGTTTCACAAGTAGCAGTTCATGCGACACTTTGTCAAATGCTTTCTCAAAGTCCAAATAGATGACATCCGCCGGCTGCCTTTGACTCATGCAGTCTGTCAAGAAATCCATTGTTTCTAAAAGATTGGTAACACAAGATTTGTGAGCCATGAAACCATGCTGTTTATCCGTGATGAGCTTGTTCTTCTCAAGATGCTTGACGATATAATCCTTAATTAGCGACTCTAACACTTTGCAAGGAACGGAGGTTAGAGAGACAGGACGATAGTTGCTTACAATAGTTCTGCTACCCTTTTTATGTATTGGTGATTCATTAGCAATTTTCCAATCAGTAGGCACTTCCGATTAGATCAAAGACTGCTTGAAGACATAGGAAAGTGGTCCGGCTAGCGGCTCTGCGCACATTTTCAGAGCGTGTGTGTTGACCTGATCGACTCCAGCTGACTTATCACTGTTTAAAATCCTAAGTTTTTCCAATACCATGTCAGGAGTAACGACGTCCTCAATTACAAAACACGGATCAGGTTTACCTCTCACTTGGAAATTCGACTCCGCGGTTTTCACGACTTCTCTCAGGGTCGGTTGCTCAAACACCGAGAAGAAGAAAGAGTTAAGTCTATCGCAAATGCCTTCTTTGTCCGTAATGATTTGGTTATTCACATCCATCAAAGCTGCTATGCATTCTCTTGAAGAATAGTGCCGGTTCATATAAGAGTATATCGGCTTTGGATTTGATTTCGAAGCTTGCGCGAGCTTTAACTCGTAATCAATAATTGCCCTCTTCACAACGTACTTGACCCGTTTGCATAAGTCTCTGTGCTTGCTCGCTAGCTGCTCACAATGATTGTCGATACATTTACGGATAAAATTTCGCCTTTTTTGACGAACCAGTGAAGCAATCTCAGGATTCCACCACGGTGGCTTGGTGTTTAGCGTTCGGATCCGCCGTCTTTTGACGAATGATTTGGCGGCTTCGCGGAAAATATGTAAGAAATCTGAGTACAAATCTTTGACGGACCCTTTCTCTGATATACGCCACCAATCATGATTTTTGAAGAACTGATTCATAGCGGCAAAGTCACCGCTTCGCCAATGTAGTGCTCTGCAGTCGAAACTTTGCGGACGTGCTGCTTTAGAATGAAGCTGAAAGCTCAAACTGCAGTGGTATCTGGAGGCATTGCCGTCTAGAGGCGGACCCCTTTTAACGTCTGACACTCGGTTCGGATCACTTACTAGAACAAGGTCTAGCAGACTGGTTGGTTGGTCATTACAGAAGAACGTTTCTTCTTTTACCATTTGCACAAGACTCGAGTCACTGATGGCTCTGCCAACTTGGTAACACGCTGATTGTACGTCCAGGACAGGTGCGCCGAACTCGTTCCATTCAGCATGCGGCAAATTGAAATCGCCCATGAGAATTATTCCCGAAAACTTCCTGTTTCGTAATAAGTTAGTCGTGAATTCAATAGAGGTGGCTATGGCAGTGTCCAAATCGCTTGGGGAAATGCTGGAAATTTGATCTGGAGGCCTGCAGATGTATCCAACTAATAATGGTTTCTCATTTTCGATTCTTAAAGTTGCCCATATTTGCTCACAGCTGAGATCCATAAAACTGACTTCTGACGTCCTGTAGGCGTCAAAGCACGACTTTATATACAAGCAAACTCCTCCGCCTCTCTTGTCGCCTAAACGATCTTTTCTAAAAAGCTGATAGCTGTCCATCTCGGCAACCGAACTCTCATCAAACCAGGTCTCCGTGATGCCGATGATATTTGGCGTCAAACTGGCTGCTATCGTTTTAAGCAGTGGCATTTTATTATTTAAGCTCGTAGCATTTGTATACCAAAAGCTGATGCCTCCTGCATATGTAGATTGTGGTATTGGACAAAGCATTTCAGATGAAGAGCTGTTAGATAAAGCATTCAAAGGTTCAGATTCTGTTTCACACGAAGGAGACGATGAAGATGACGAAACAGCGGAGTTGTAGTTCGACTCATCAGAGTAACTGTTCTGGAGGATGCATGTTTCATTGATTGATGATGAAAATTTTGGAACTGATCGAACTTTTTCAATTGGACTATTTGGATATTTGAATAAGACATGTGAAGAAGGTAAATTCTTTTCTTGTGATGGCATTTTAGGACCAAATGAGGCGATGGTCATTCCAGTCAGCTCCTTTCGATGCTAGACACTATCCGGGACACATTTATTAGAATGACAAAATTTGGATCACATTATAAAATTTTGAAATAAAACAAGTCTAGGTCAGACATTAACATTTATTTGGAAGAAGTTTGAATAGAAATAAGAATGGAAAAAAAAAAATAATAAATATCGAGTTTCTGTGATTAAAATTCTTTATTTTTATGAAAAATTTCTGAACACTATAGATTTACGATTTTTTTTCAGAAAAGAAAATCGAAAAAGTGACTTGAATGAATTGTTTCTCTCAATTTTTCTATATTTTAAGTATTTTTGAGTCTTTACAAATTTAATTATGTGTTTTTTTAGTTGGTTTTGACCAGCTTTTTTTAAAATATTTTATTTTGTTCTCTATTCATGGTCATTCAAATGAAAAATTTTTTGTTTTTCTTTTCACTTTTTTAAACATCTAATTTCATTCACCCGTGTCAACTGCACAAATACTTACATCATCAAAACAGAATTTTTATTCACAGATAACCGTAATCCTTCATTAGGTGATATAAAAATTGATATAATACACACGGATTTGCATGTGACTCAAACGATCGTTGTCTGAGTATCAAAGAATTTTTTATTCCGGCAAATTACAGTAATAACTGAGAAAAATCTTCCAATTCAATTCAGAAATATCCCACAAACAGGATGGGAGGAAGACAAAATAAAGTGTAGCGGTGGAAGCACCACAAAGACAGCAACAACAACAAGACAAACAAAACATTTTAAATAAAAGAAATTTTTTATTTCTTAAATTGAAATTATTTTATAATTTATTTTTACTTTTTAAAGATGTCTAATTTTCTCGATCTTATTAATTATGCAAATTTATGACAAGTCAAAAATGTTGAGTAAAATAACTTTGTATGATTCATAAGATTTCACATTTAAATATTTGTTAAATTTTAAATCTAAAATTAATTATAATTTGAAGAAGAAGATTTATTTGGCTTAATAAAAAAAAATAAACAAACTCTTTTCTCATTTGATTCTCTAACTCAAATTCTCGTTGAGGATTCCACGGAAGAGTTGCTGTTCCTAGCGACTAGCGAAAGACAAAATATAGACATGACAAAATAAAGAAAGACAAAATTTAGAATAATTCTATATGTAAAAAAAATATAGAGAATTTTAATTATATTAACGAATGTTCAATAAAGGTCGGCACGAGTATGTTTTCGATAAAATCTGGTGATTGGCTCATCCAAAACTTTTGAAATTTTATACATATATACATTAGACCTTTATGATTACAAAACACTTTGTATAATTTATCTGCTTTGTTTAAACCGGAAATAAACGGCATAACCTTGACTCCACATAAATAATCTCAATGTCCTCCTAGTGTTATTATTTTATTTTATAATGTTATTATTTTAAAAAGTTTTATATATCATCTGATAGATAATCAAATAAGGATCAAGATGTTTTATATCGTATTCCTTTGTTCGATAATAGAGCGAAACAACCTAGAACACATCATTGGCGCAGGCACTATACAAAATCTCGCCCATGTTAACTTGTGTTGTATGCGCCAAAACCGTATTTCGGGTTGTGGCGATGCACTATATCCAGGGTCTTGAGAATGGTGCTGCATTATTTAAGTTTATCAAAGGGATAATATTTTAAAAAAAAAAAAGAACTTTTTTTAATTATGTATTAGGTGAGGCATTTAAGTTTAAAAATAAAAAAGAATTTAAAATTTATAAATATTGTCTTGAATTATTTTTGTATTTTCTTTTGAAATCATTCAAATAATGCATTTTTTAATTCTTTGAAAATACAAAGGAACAGTGATAAATATTGTGTATCAAATAAAATCTCAGCTTATTAGCTTTAATTTAAGCACATAAACTTATACTTTGAACTAATTGATTATAAATAAAATTTGACTTAAAGACAACCATTAATTTTTCATAAAAAAGATTACATAAAATAGTGAAGGAAATAATAATTTTGAAAAATTTTTATTTTTTTATTAAGTTGAAAAATTTATAAAAGTGTTCAAAATTTGGTGTAAATATCTTGTTCAATTCAAAAGATATACGATCAAAATCAAAAATACCAAATTTTTTACTTTTTAAAATAAGGTTAAAATTTAAGGTTTTTTAGTATATCTTTTGAACCGAATGTAATAGAAAAAAGATCTCACGCATTTCTTTGTTCGATAATGCAGCGCATTAAATAATAACATTAACTAGGAGGACATTGAGATTATTTATGTGGAGTCAAGGTTATGCCGTTTATTTTCGTTTTAAACAAAGCAGATAAATTATACAAAGTGTTTTGTAATCATTAAGGTCTAATGTATATTTGTATAAAATTTCAGAAGTTTTGGATGAACCAATCATCAGATTTTATCAAAAACAAACTCGCGCCTACCTTTATTAAACACCCGTTATTATAATAATATATTTGAGACTTTTACTTTGACTAAAACTCTTAGAGACTTTGACTTAAACTTAAAATTAAAAAGTTAAATTTCAATTTAGGCTTAAAAATGATCAAAAAATAAATGGAACAAAATAGTGATTATTCATCGTCAAATTCACTTTCTTTTCGCTCAAGAAAGGTTTAAAAAGGAACCATTGTTGAACCAGCAAGTGTTGATGAAATTGTTAATTCTTTAACTCATAGAAATATAGTCACAGAAAGTGATAGTGATGATGGAGAATAAAGTTTTATGAAAGGTTTTTCGAATATTGATAAAAAAGACGACGAAGAAGAAGAGTTCAATTGTTCGAATACGGAGGACTTAGTTACCAAGATGAACAGTTTGGCTCTAGAACCGCCACTAAGCCACGAAGCCTGGTTTTTAACTAAGACAAACAATGGCGGTTACAAGTTATGTTCACTTGGAATGTATTTTGTTGTAGATAAACCAAAATTAAATTTAATAACAACCGCTAAAAAAATTTATTGGAAATGTGAAAAGCCAAAATGTCCGGGTAGAACGAATTCCAATGGGTTAGTGCCTTCGCTTAAGTTTACTAAAGATCATAATCATGATATATTACCATAATGTAAAGATAAACTAATGGTAATCAAAATGGGTCAAACGACTTTCCAAGAACTATTATTAGAGACACTCAATTGTCAATTAATGAAGAAGCTTTAAGTATTTTGCCTTAACCTGAAGCTTTACGTAAAATCCTCTTAATCTAGTCGATAAATGGCCAAATATTGGACAAGGAAACCACTCGGAAGTGACCAAAAAGCACCACGAATGGATCAAGTCCCTAGCAATAACGATTAAGGCACTTCAACTTAAAGTTGAGGAGCAAGATCGTACAATAGCCGAACAAAAAGTCATTATTGATGAGCTAAAAAATCTCAATAAGCAGCAAATTTCCGAGATAAATGGTTGAGTTGAGACAGTAGAAAGCAAGCAAACCGAAACTGCTCCCACGACTAACTTTAATTGGTCTAAAATTGTGTCCGGAAAGGCTCACAAGGATGAGAATGCAGTTGTTATGATTACAACCATTGCAAACGAAATGAAAAAGAAGGAGGAGAGGGCCAATAATGAATTTCTAGATAATTATAACGACTGGTACTGTGACGGGACGTTCGATATTGCAGCCACGTTTTGTAAACAATGTTATACCATCCATATTGTAATCGAAAACAAAGTCTTTCCCATGGTATATGGTCTGCTCCCAAAAAGCAAAGTACGTTTAAAAAATTTTTAAAATTTTGCTGCCACACTTGATGAATTTCCATAAAAACATTAACTGTGACTATGAGTTAGCGGCAATTAATGCAGCTAAAATAGTGTTTGGTTCTCAATTGAATGTTTATGGATGCTATTTTCACCTTCCTTTTTTCATTTTCACCAATCACTTATTCGTAGAGTCCAGAAAATGTTTTCAAAATTTATTCAATAAAGAATTTAAGTACTGTCTTAAGTTATTACAATCTTTGACGTTTGTGCCTTTATATGACATAAAACGCGGTTTTAATTTAATTAAAGTCAAGAGTCCGTCAAGCTTTATAGCAATATTAGATTATTTTGAAAAACAGTATATCTGTAAATTAAAACAAAATTTAAATTCAGAGCGACATGAGCCAAGATTAAGCCCAAGTTTATGGTCCTTATTTAATCGAATCAAATTGAATCTACCGGGTACAAATAACCATGTTGAGTATTGGCATCGTCAGATTCAATTAGACTCTAGAAAACATTTTACTGCTCCGAAAGTTGTAGAATTATTCAGGAGATAGCAAAATAAAGTAGATTCAGATAAGCCTAGAATTAAAATCGGTGATCAATTTAAACAAAAAAAAGACAAACATGAGACTAATTTGAGAATTTGACGATTAGTGACAGATAATAATAGTGAGAATATTAAAGCATTTTTGGAAGGTTTAGGAAATAATTTACTAATTGACAAAGAAAAAAATTGAAATATAATTAATTAGACTATTTTTTTCCACCTTTTTTTTTTCAGGTAAATTCTACATTTTTTTTTTCTACATTTTTTTTTCCAGGTAAATTCTATATTATTCAATAAAATATCGTTTTCTATATTTTGCCTCACTGCCAACTGGATATTATCCACCAGATGGAGATTTGATTGAGACAATTCAAATAAATTATGATCACTGTAGAAAGATAAAAAAGGAATATTTCTGGGTTTCAAATAAAAAATTTGGATTTTATTAATAAATTATTGAAGATTTCTAATAAATTCAAGAAAAAATTTTGATAATTATTGGTGAAAATATTGCCGTTTCTCCAGTCAATGATATAGATTACACAGTTGGATGGCTTTTGATAAAAAATTTCGATAAAATCTAGTATGTTTTACATAAATTTAATTGGCTTGATGAAATAAAAACAAAATGAAATTTATGATTGCTTCAAAGGTATTTTTTTATATATTTTCTATTAAATATATCTGGCAATAAAGAATTTTAAAAGGATGTTGTTTTTATTGTTTTTGTTCAAAGCTTTTGATGTTTGTTTTTAGAAAGATATTTATTTTATAAAGATGCTTTCTAATTTTGATTGAACAAAACAAAAGAATCGGACTTGAAGAAAAAAAATCGAAAAAATCAAATTGAGAATTTACTGGAAATAATTTTATTTAAAAAGAATATAAAAAAATTCAATTAGAATTTTTTTTTAAATTTTTTAAAAACATTTTTATTATTTTTCACTTTATTCTTAAATTTTTATGGAAAATTAATTTAAGAAATTTTATGGTTAGATTTATAATAAAATAAAGAAATTAATTTAGTAAAAAAATTCCGATAGCTTCTTATCGAAAAATCAAAACTGCTCGTTCATCGCAGCGTTTTTGTTTTGTGTGCCTTAAAAAAAAAATTCATCTTTACGCTTGAAATTATTAATTTTTGAATCAATTGAATATGGTTATAAAACTCATCAAATTTTTTTTAAGAAAGGTTCGAGATGTTGTGGAATACTTTTATAGAATGATTCTAATTTAAAAAAAGACTTTTTCAATTTTAAAAAAGACTTGAAAAAACAATTTTCGAAAAATTTAAAGACATATCAGCTCTTGATGAAAAACATTGCAAAGAAATCACTGGATTGTCAAAGAAAAACTCATTTCTTTCTAAAAATATTTAACAAGTGTAAATTGTAGTTAACAACGATCCAAGGAACAATTAAAAGCACTTTATCGTTATTGGTTATCAACAAGATCTAATCAAAAAACGTTGACATCACTGTTTTATAAAAATACGTCACAAGTTCAAATTAGCAATTATTTATAGGTAATAAGAAACGCTATTCACAAAGATTTCGTTCCTTATTTTTTGGGTTCAAAAAAAAAAGAGTTTTCTACTTGAAACATAATAATATTATTGTAAAAAAACTTCATAATTTAGAATAAGATGTTTTGGCAATAGTTTGCGATGGAACTTACACTCGTTTAGAAAAAAATTCTAATAATGGATTTCAATATCGTTGTTGGAGTTCACAAAAATCGGACTCTTTTTTAAAACCTTTCATTATTTGTTGTGCAGACGGATGAATCATTGATTGTTATGGAGCATTTCAAGCAAGCGATAATGATGCTGCAATTCTAAAATATATATTAAAATCAGATTTGGACTTAAATAACCTCCTTCTCCTAAATAAAACTATCCTTTTCCTTGACAGAGGCAATTATTTTAATAAAGAAAAAATTTAATATAATTCAAATTAAAGGCTTCCGTTATATATTTAAATTTCCATCAATGCATCATTTTTATGCTGAATGCAATGAAAATGCAGTTTGCTTTAGAAAAGGAGCAACTCGAAATCAAAATAAAAGATTTACAAGAGGAAATTAAAATTTTAATGGTTATTATTTGATATATATTTAATTAATTGATTCCTAGTTTTCTACAAAAGAGCAAGAATACTCAGAGCAATTGTTGTTGAGAAATGTTTCAGAGAATTATGAAAAAGTTGTAAAAAATTGGAGATATAAGAGCAAGAAACCTCAAATATTAAAAGACAACTTGAGATAAGCATGATAAGATTCAATAATTTAGAAAATGATCATGAGGACCTAAAGAAAACAAAAGAAGATATTCAAAAAGATAATTCACTATTGCAGTCCACAATTAACTATAATTCTTCATTAATTGTTGAATTAAAAGATTCGTTATCAAAAGGTAAAATTAAAGTTTGAGAAAACTAATTTTTTAAAATATATTTCTAGAATCAGAACATTTAAACAAAATTCATATCAAAAAAGAAAATTTATCAATATATAATGAATATCAACAAGGTATATTTTTAAAATATTTTTATTCTTAATTGTTTGTTCATTTAATTTTTTCAGATTTTAATTTAAGAAAATTCCGATTTGAGTGAACGACAAAATAAAGCAATTAAAAAATAATGAAACACAAAAAAATTCATATGAAACTGAGCTAAAGAAGACAGTTGAAGATTCGAATCAAGTAATTAATACATAGCATGTTTACTTAGCATTTCAAAAAATTTAATGGTAATTTTTAGAGTTATTTCTTGCAATCAGGAAAATTTTTCAAAAAATGTAGAAAAATTAAAAAGCGAATTTGAGAAAAATATGGTATTCCTAAATTCTGAATTTGTAATTAAAAATGACAAACATAAAATAATGCAGTCATCAAGCAATTAAGAAATACTGAAACTAAGAAAGCAGATTTATGATCTCAATTCTATGAATAAAACTCAGAAAATTTCGTCAATTAAATCAACAAGTAAAACAATTGAACTTCATTATTTAATTAGATTTCACATAAACTTTAAATATAAATTAAGTTCTGAAAGAAAACAATGAAAATTAAAGCTCTTTCCTTTTTAAAGAAATTGATAGTCAGAATACTTTTATAAAAAATGATTTTGAAAAGGGTAACGGGAGCAAATTATCAGTTTCTGTCGATTGTATTTAACTTTACAAATTAAACTGAGTAATTTTTAATTAAGATTTTAATTTATCTCCAAATCTAGAACTTAATGATTTCACAATAATATCAAATAATCAATGAAAATGTCCTTCAAAAAATTGTGATAGTACTGGAAACACTGTGATTGTTAGTAATTAAAATTATTGATATGAAATTATTTCATTTTTATTAAATTATAAAAATCAGCATTATATTTAAAGTTTTGATAATTGTCCGAAAAATCTTGTCAATGCTAAAATTATCAAATACAAGGATCTTTTTGAAGTGATGATAAAAGATTTTAAAACGGAAAATGAATATCTCAACAACTTAATCAAACCTGACGATTTTTTTTCCTTTTTGCTTGAGGAAAGCGATTTTTTTATGAACAAAATTCAGATAATAAAAAAGTAATTTTACTTTTTTTTCAATAATTTCAAGACCATTCTTTTTTTGAAGAATATGAATAATAATAAGAAAGAGTTTGTTAATGAAAATATTGAAAACCATTACGATGATCTTATAACCAAAATTCAACAATTGGTAATTTAAAAAAAATTCTAAACCTTTAATTTTTCTCCTTTGAAATTTTTATCCTTATTTTTAAATCCTTTGTTATTTTACTCAATTAATATATAAGGGATTCCATAATTCTTTGAATTTCTTTAAAAGATTTAATACATAATTTGAAAAATTTAGGCAAATTAAAGCTTCAATTTTAAAATTGATTAAAATATTTAAGTGGAAGACGAAAAATATCCACGTAAAATCTTTGTTAAACTTTACAAAAATTAAAGGAAAATAAGCATAAAATATTAAAAGAAAGATTTGATGAGAAAACCTTTCCCCATTGAGATACCAAAGAGAGAAGAGTAATTTATAAATAAAACGAAAATTTTTAAAATTTAAAATAAAAATTAAATTAAAGTCTCTCTGTACGCGAACATCAGAGAAAACAGAATCATCCTTGGAATCAGCTCACAAAGATGAACAAAATGACAACCAAAATTGATATGACAACCAACCACTATTTACGTAAACAGACTGAACAACTTCCTAAAAGTACCAGAAATGACAACCAGTAAACCATTATGGTTACAAAAATTAGATAAAATTCAGTTAGCTTTTTAAAAAAAAAAAAAAAAAAAGAAAAATTTTTTAGTCTAGCTAGTCGTTTTCTAAAATTAAGTATCATGTAAAAATTTAAATCAATAAAATCATAATTGAAGGGTTAGGGTTAGATTTTACTAGATTTGTATTCGAATTAGTTTCGCATTTTTTTTCTAATCTTTCAAGACAAAAGATTAGCTATTTCTCTAATCACATGAAAATAGAAAATAAAAATAAATTATAAAAAGTTGTAAAATTTATAAAATTACTCTACTTAGCTTTATTTTTTAAATATTTAAATTAAAATTTAAAACAAGTAATTGTCAAAATGGTTAACGATATTATGGTACATGGCGTCCCTAACCTAGACGACGTAGCGTTCAGACGTTGAGAAGAACTTGATCAATTCGAGGACTTGTTTGGAGAAATTCAATGGGGAAGAATGGGTCAGAACAGAAGATTTCATAGGACCAACTACGCGTTTGTGAGATATAGAGATACGTCAGTTCACCCTCAAGTGATTAGACATTTCAACAACAAGGGAATCCTGCACACAAACATCTGGTTTGAAATTAATCCAAGACCCACCGAAGCACATCATGTGTTGCAAAGCGTACCCGCAACCCCTAGAGTGGCGAGACAGCTTGCTGAAGTCGATAGGATTCATAACTTGAGACTCAACGCCAACAAGAACAACAACTAGAAGAGCAACAACGACAACAACTTGAAGAGTCAAATAGAGAAAACACTGTCTTACAAGATCAACTATCAAACTCACACAACTTAGTAAACGATCTTTTGAACACCGAACAACAAACTGTTCGAAACCGCATCGACTTTGTCCAACCGCATAGGTCGCCAAGTCCAAGAGCGAGGCATAACCGAGATCCATTTAGAGCTTGGAGACCTTTCTGGCAACAACAAGCACTTCAGAGGGTAGAGAGAAAACTCGGTACTCCACCAATAACCAGAGCACATGGAAACACTGATGGCCCTGTACAATATGTTTAGAACAGTTTAAAAACTGTGATTCAATTTTTGAAACGGTTTGTGGCCACCGAACATGTGAAAATTGCATGTACCATAACGTACGACATGGAAATCGAAACTGTCCACGTAGTCGCGAAACATTAAGACAAGTCCCATATCATCTTATTAACGAGCAGTAAAACCTTAATAAACAGTTAACTAAACTGCTAGTTTTATTTATTCCCACAATTAAGCAAAGTCTTATGAGGCTTTTTACAGCAATATATATAAGAGTAAAAAATATGATCAAGTAAAATTTAAATTTTTGTTTGATCGAATTTTTGTAGTAATTTTCAGTTAAAATGTGTGATGAGTTTTAAATTATCCAATGAAATTTTTAAAAAATTAGAAAAATGGATCGTGCTAATCAAAATAAAAAAAGAAATAATAAAAACTACAATTTCACATCATGAAAGGTGTTTTGTTTGCAGAGCTTTAAGACCTTAATGGCCACTTAGAAGAGTTAAGCGTGAAACAATAATAGAAGCATATTTTAAGCATTGAATTTACAAAAAAAGATAATGCTTGATGTTGCTGGTTTCATTTCGATGAAAATTGGCATATTAAGGACATGGATTATGAATTAATAAGTTTAAATTATTAAAAAATCAACGATGTTTGCTATAAACGTAATTGCGATTTTAAAGACATGTCGTTATATATGGGTATCCAAAGTTAACGACAGGGTCTTTTTACATTTAAAAGATTATTTAACGACACGTCGGTATTTGCAAAACGACATGTCGTTAAATTCGAGGAAATACGTTAATGTAAGAGGCTATTTCCAAAATAGAAAAATGAGTATTTGACAATTATCGCAAGCTTATGAGTTTAACAGAAAAGACTATCATTCTCAAATTTGATCTATGGTTGATTTGAGACAGTAATGATGTGTCTTAAAATAACATATTGGAGAAAGACTGAATTTTAAACATTTCTAGTTTTATAACAATTATAAACGAAAGAATCGGTCGCACAAAAGAGCAGCTTATAACTGTTTATAGATATTGGCTCAGAAAAGGAATAGACCAGACGAAGCTATCATTATTGTTTAAAAATGAATATTCACAAAATCAAATTAGTCATTATCTGGAACAATTAAGAAACGCCATCCATAATGATATTGAACCTTTTTACCTTTGTTCAAAAAAAGTAAGAGCGACTTGCTATTTTTTTCTGGTGATACTTAATGCAGGTACGAAAAGAGTTCTAATAATCAATGTTAAGGGCCTATATAAATTATGTCTCTATGTTATTTAGGTCCTAACAAGAAATAAAAGAAATTGTTCTTTTTTAATATTTATTTAAATAAATGGAAAAGGCCACTTCTAGCCGAAATATAATATATAAAGATAAAAATAATGAAAAAATAATAATAATCAAAATACAAACTGTTTTCACAGTGTTTTATACTTGAAATTCGATTCAGTTTACACTGATCCAATTTCAAGTTAAAAATTGACTTAACAAAGTTCTTCTTTAAGTTGAAAGTAGTTTTTGTCATTTAAAGGACTACAACATCAAGTTCAAAATGATACATATAGCGGATAAAAAATAGACTCACTTGTTAAGCCCTTTTTAATTTTTTGTGCAGATAGTTGAATAATTGATTTTTACGGATCCACTAAAGCTAATTAAAATGATGTGTCAATTTTTGATTACATTCTAGATAAAGGCGAAGATCTTTAAGAAAGATGGTAAGATGTAAATTTAAAATATTATAATATCTTACCTTATATCTTACATTATTCTTATTTCTTAAAATTTTTTTAGCACTTGACAATATTAGAAAAACGCTGTTAAAGCACCTGCTCTAACTACTATTTAAACCACTTGCTACTTGTTATAATTTCGAATTCCATTTAATAAACAATAACTAAATTAAATTATTATGTTTATTTCTTGGCTTAAATCCCCAAAGTCCAAATCAAAACTTTATATTCGGTTCCCAAGGAAAGGATTCTGCTATATTTTTTAGTAGAATCCATTAAAGATAACAAACATATTAACGGTAACACCCTACTCACCACGGTCCTCGCTCTCTTAGTTTTCACTATATATACATATTGTTCTTTTCATTTCTTTTTCAGAGTTTTTAGTGTTTAGTTTTTATTTTATATAAAAAGAAGTTGCAGAGCTCTGTTCTTTTATTTTATTTAATAGTTACGCTATTAAATAACCTTATTTCTAATATTATTCTTATTTTTTAAAATTTTTTAAGGTGTTTTTAGGTTTTAACGATTCTAAAGCACAAATATCCACTTGCAAGCTACTCGAACAAATTCAAAATTTTGATGATGATAAAGATGAGAAACAGTTATCTGTTGAACTTACAACAAAAAGTCGTTTTGTAACAAAGGTTTGTTCGAAATATATAAATAATCAAACTAAGATTAAAATATTAATTAAAAATTGCTTAAATTGCAGATTCATAATTTAATATGTAAATGGAAGGTTTAAAAGTTTTTTGAAAATTTTTCAACAGCTGATGACAACACAGAAAATTCTAAAATGATAGCCTTTGAAATTTAATCCAGGCTTGTTGAAACTTATGAAAATAATTAACCAAATATTTCAAAACGAATTTGAAATAATCGAAGAATGGTTAATAAAAGTCCTACAATTGAAACAAATAATGAGGAACTAGAAGGGGTTGTGAAGTTCGTTTCAATTCGATCATTTCAATTCGGAAAAAATTGAATAACTTTTTTACTAAAAGAAATAATTTAGTTCTATAAAATGCAAAATTATTAGCAAATTTGCTTAATTCAGTAAAATAAGTCTGCAAAAGAATCTGCAATTTTATGCATTTTGCACGCCATTAAAAAGGTATTTAAATAAATTGAGTGCTTACTTTGCATAGTTTTTACAGTACAGTAAAATCCCTCAAAATGAACATCCTCAAATGTGAACCCCCCGTAAGTGAACGCAAATTCTTTGCGACCGACCAAAATGAACCTTTTAACATGGGCCAAAATCCCTCTAATGTGAACATCCTCAAATGTGAACATTCGGTATGTGAACACTAAAAAATGGGAAAAAGTGAACAAAAAAAATGAAAACCAAAATTTATTTACTGTCATTTTCAATAATTTTTTTAATAATATTTACATAAAAGTATACAAAATACATATAAAATTAATTTTTAAAAAAATCTACAATTTAAGATTGCTTAATATTTGTTGAATCTAAGAAATTATTTTCGAATGTCATAAATTCTTTACATAAACTAGGGTTATTGTTAACTAAATAAAGCCTTATGTCTCCAATCATTCGATGAATTTCACTTAATTTTGCTTCTTTTTTATTTTCAGTAGAATCAATAACGACATCGTTAAATTGGTCATCATCATCGTGGTCATCATCGCTAATTGTATCGTCCATAACACTATTTAAGATACTTTCTCGCCAGTCCCCTTCATCAAAATTAGCCTCAGTAGCCAAATCCTTATCAAAATTGACCACATTTTCAGCATCCAATACTATATTATTTGTTCTATTTAAGTCCTCGACTAATACACCAAGTTCATTATCAGGTTCAATATTATAATTTGCTATTTCACGTTGTAACTCATTTAAAAAACCGCATGATCTAAAGCAATTTGAAATGGTTTCAGTAGTTACTTTTTCCCAAGCTTGATTTGTCCAATTGATAGCATCTAATATAGTGAATTGGGAACACAACTGAAAGGCTGACCCTGTTGTTTCATTTTCAATAATTTGCAAAATTTTTTTTACCAAAAACTTTCTATAAAAAACTTTGAAATTTTGGATTATCCCCTGGTCTAAAGGCTGAAGCTTTGAAGTTGTATTTGGTGGCAAAAAAATTATTTTAACATTCGATAGTGCAAGTTCTGAGTGTGATGTTGCATTGTCTATAAAGAGAAGAATTTGACGATCTTTGTTAACCATTTCTCTATTTAAGTCTTTCAGCCACTCTTCAAAAATATCAGTTGTCATCCAGGCTTTATTACTCCACTTATACTTAGTCGGTAACTCTGAATGCAACATGCGACCAAAACATCTTGGTTGTTTAGCTTTACCTATAACCAGTGGCCTCATTTTCTCACCAACTGCACTTGCACACAATAAAACTGTAATACGATCTTTAGCGTATTTACCACCTTTACATTTGTCATCCTTGCTAGCAAGTGTTCTGCTGCCTAATTGACGATAAAAGTTACCTGTCTCATCTGCATTAAAAATATTGTCGATTGGATAAGATGAGCATATCTCTGGAATTCTTTTTTTCCAATGGTCCACCATTATTTTTTATTATGATTTTTGTGAGCTTTTAGGTTGAACAAAATTTTTTTGTCCGGAATGCCGACATTGTAAATAACAGAAAAATTAAAAAACGAAAAATTAATAATCATGAAGTTGATGAACAATTCAATATATCACTTCAATTCGAATCTTTAGAAATTGAAATTAATTGTTATATTCATTTAAATAATTTAGTTGTGTATATTTAGAAAAAAAAATTTACTATAGAAATATTTATAGTAAAGATCGATCTTTTCCTTTTATTACTTATTTGCAATATTAATATTTGAAATTCATTTTTATATTTTGTTTTAATTTTTAGTAGTGGATACAATACTTTTAAAAAAGTTTAAAAATAACTTCTAAAACAAATCTATTTAAAAAAAGTTAATTTTAATTATCGATTTTATCAACGATTTAGAAAATATTTTTATAAATAATTGATTTTTTTAAATCTACATAACATCTAAAGCATGCTCAATTAAAATTATAAAAATAAATTTTAAAATTAATTTTAAAATTTGAAAAAAAAACCCTTATTTTCAAACGAATTGCCTTAAGAGGATAAAAAACATGGAAAAAAATTTAAATTATTGACAGCAACATGGTATGTACAATATTACAAATTAATTTTGCATCGTAAATGACTTGAATACGTCAAATTATTGTCACAAAGAAGCCGAATTTCTTTAAATGATTTATTCAACTCATGTTTTTAATTATGTTTTTAAAAAAAAGTATGATTTTATTTACTGATTTTTTTAAATATTTTATTCATTTTCCTATAAACCACAACAAATTTGTTGGTTTGATTACCCTAATGTCTAAACACTACCATGACCATAGAGTCAATACGTTCTAAAAATTGGGAACTTCATCCATAGAAAGTTCTCTCACTGGACGGTACTCCTTTTAGAGACTACCTCGTTGTCTTCAAATTTAACCAAAAGCGTACAAATTCTGAGCTGTTGTACAATTTGAATGGTCCCTTACTACGCATTTTTTGGGACGTTCATTAAACCATGCAAATCTAACTTTAACTTTATTGATTTTATTTTAGAAAAATTAAATTTACATAATTTTTTTTTTCATTTACAATTTCAATTCCCTTGAAAGGCTTAGTGCCATACTCTGATAAGGCCAAGTGAACCAATTTATTAAAAAAAAAATAAATAAATAAAATGCAAGAAAAAAATATCTTATTTTAAGGTTTTAAAACAGTTACAAAATTGAAAATTTCATAGTTTTTTAAATTTTCAAATTAGTTTTTTAAGTTTTTCATGACCTCAAACGTCAAAGGAGTTTGTCCAATTTTACTCTAAATCACATAGTTTAGAAATTCGGTTTTAAAAATATGCAAATGTTCTAACTCCGTAATCGTTAGATCTACCTTTTTTAGTCGGAATTACTAATTGCTCATCAGTACGTAGTTTATAATGGCGAACAATATCGTAGATATAAATTAGCTAGGATTTTAATATGTCTGAATTAAGCATTTAATTTAGTTTAAGAATCAAACGGCTTTTAAATATCATTTTTATCTTCTTTTTGTCATATCTTTTTTATTATTCTTGGAGGATATTGGAAAAACTTTGTATTAATGAAAAATTTGTAAATTATTTACCGAATTTGATTATAATGTTAAAATTTCTAAAGAGAAATTAAGCCCTTTCTTCGGAAAATATTTTTTTTTTCAATTAACGGATCCAGTAGATCTTTGATTAATGAAAAGTTTCTTGATTGAATTGAATGAAATTTACATATGTAAGTTTTAAAAAATTGAAAAAACTTGCATAAATAATTATAAAAATGGAACTGACGGGTCGTTTGTGAAATTCTGAGGACTGGCACTTTCTTATTGAGACTCTCTGCTTTATATTTGGAATGACAATACCGGTATGTAGGAGAGGGAACTCTTTTGACAGTGAAAAAGATGTTGTATCTGTCCCAAAAATAAAGAACTAGGTATGTTTTTTTTGCTTTTTTTGAAAAAAGCATTTTATTTGGACTTAGCTGAGATCAATAATAAAAAAAAACACAATTTTTTGATAAAGAAAATAAAATAACTCAAATTCAGATGAAAATTCAAACTTTTAAATGCCATTTTTGATTGAATAACCTATTTAGTAAAAATAAATTATCAAACTTAGAGATAAAAGATTTTATGATATAAATTATAAAATTATAAAATATTCACTTAGAGAAAAAATATTTGTTCTGAAAAAAAAAAAATTTAGAGCATTCAGTCCGATTATTTTCAGAAGTTTATACGCAGACAATTAATTATTTACTAAACATGTTTACCATTTTAGTTATTCA
>QEOQ01000413.1:376617-408517 GCA_010279815.1 Brachionus plicatilis
TCAATAAAGATAAAAAAATGTCAATTTCAAAACAGCTTACATATAATGGGATTAATATGTTTTTTACAATATTGATGGTGGAATCATTTGGCCAATAGAGAGAAATATTGGCTTCGAGTAATTCAAAGAATTTGAAGCCATTATTTTCAGAAAATCTCCAAATTAATTCTTTGAATCCAAAATAGGTGTCGAGTGAAAAACAGAATCTGTTAGTTTTAAAGATATCTGATTAAATTTAAAATTAGGCTCAATTAACGGGAAAGATATGTTGCCAAACTGAAAAAAGGAATTTTTCTTTTTAAACGAATCACTCAGAAAAAAATTTTCGAAAACCACTGAAAAACTTGTTGGTGTTGCCGAGACAAGTATATTTATTTGATTTGTCTTGTCGATAAATATACAATAATTACTTAGCTCACTAATTTTCCTACAAAACTACATAAATTGCGCAACACTTGAGAAAACATTGGTATTAACGTTAACTTACTGTAGACATTTAAAAAGATGCTCTTCTCTCCGAATTAGAGCTAGTTTATTGCCAAAGGACTGAATAAGTTGCTGACGTCTCTCCATTTTTTTTCAAATTTGATGATTTTAATTGATTTAAAATTAAAAGAGATGGTTTACTTTTTATAACAGTGGTAAAAGTTCATTAAATTGATAATTGGAAATTTTAAATAAAGAAATTGAATAATATTGGCCCGATAATTAGGACAAATTTTAAAGAAATGAAAAAATTGTCTTTTAATTGGATGTAAAAAGGATCGGGTTAGTTAAGGCTTAGGGTGTTCGGGTTCTTTTGTTAGATAGATTTGTAAAGAAAATTGTCATTTCTATGAATAAAAAAAGGTTTGGGTTAGGTTAGGCTTAGGGTGTTCGGGTTCTGTTGTAAGATAGATTTGTAAAGAAAATTGTCATTTCTATGAATTTAAATATGATAATATAATGGCAATGAATTACAAATTTAAAATTTCAAAAATTAAATTTTAGCTGAAAATAATAATTTTGATGTTTTCTGAATTAGCTCATCAAATTGCAAATTTTATAAGGAATTTGTTGATATTCTTGGTTTTGAAAAATGTTTTTTATTTGTCCTTGTGCCAAGTTTTTTTCAGGCAATTTGTCAATTGTGGGCTGTGACTGATATTTTATCAAATTTTTTAAGAAAAAAATGCTGTGGTCAAGATGAATTTGATCTTTTCTAGTTCAGAAAATTTAGCTGAATTCAAAAATATCACTAGTTTTTCAAAGGAAGATTAATTAAGAAGGAATTACTTTATTTAAATATTTACAAAATAAATATGAAATTTGAAAAATTAAATTTTAGTTGTAAAAAATAATTTTGATGTTTTTTTAAATGGCTCATCAAATTGCAAATTTTATGAGGAATTAATTGATATTCTTGCTTTTGAAAAATGTTTTTTATTTGTCCTTGTGCCAAGTTTTTTCAGGCAATTTGTCAATTGTGGGCTTTAAGTCATTAGTCTTTTTCGAAGACAGATTAAAAGTCTATATGAATAATAAATTTTTTAACCGTTTGGATTGAAACTTTTTCTAATCTGTTTTTCTTTTCTAAGAGTTCATTAATTCACGTATAAATTTTAATTGAAAATTAAAATTTTAGGAAAATATTTAAGCAAATTCAAATAATCGTAAGACTGTCACATTCAGATGCTTTGGAAGATTTAAAAAGTAAAGAGAATGTTAAACCAGACCCTTCCTTAAAAACAAGCCATGAATGTCACTTGTGTGTCGGTGAAAATTCAAAGTTCTCAATTGATTCTGACAAGGCTGATGTTTCTCATGAAATCGGTCAGAACAACACAAAATCATTCAGTATTTTTAAAGCCATTAGGAGTGGAGAGAATTTTTTAAGAGCTAATATAGTAATCAGTGAGAGATTATTAGGGAGAATTCCGTCTATAACACTTTATGATATCTTTACGATTGAACCTGATGTTGTGCAAGAACGCTTTAAAAACCGATTTGATTATGATGAAAATTTGGACATACAAATTTATGTTTCAAGTGATCAAAAGACTATTTTAGAAGTTGTATGTTCAAAATCAATTATTTATACTTCTGAAATCTATAACCATCAACTTCTGAAGGTAAAAAAATTCGATTTGGACAATTTTTTGTTTGAAAATATGAAGAAAGAGTTTCTTAATTATTGTATGAATGAAAATTTGACACAATCCAAGGTTGATGATTATATTTTTAGTTTTATTTATATTTATAAATTAATTTCAAAAATTAATTCGTTAAAAAATCAAAACCAAATGAAATATAAAGAAATTACCTGTAGATTTCTTTTCCGGGATTTAAAACATTTTGTCGAGTTATTTCGAGAAACTTATGGAGATAAAATAATTTGGCCCGATGAAGTAATGTTAACAGATCAATATGAAAAAACACTTGATGGAAAAATCAATCATAAACAATCGGGAGCTCATCTTTTTATGGAATGATAATGGATCAAAATGGAGAAAATATTAACAAGATCATTTTTTAAAATTTTGTTATTTAATTGTTAAATGTAAAAAACTTTCTTTTAATATTAAATAAAAAAAAAATAAACAAAATTTATTTGAATTTAGTTATCATAGATTTAAGAAAAAAATCCTAAAAAAAACATATTTTAAATCTCACTCATTATATTTATTCAAATAAACTTCATTAAAATATTTATAAAATTTAAAAGGCTTAATTTTATGGTAATTTGCTCATCAGTTGGTCGGTTTTATTATAAAATGATATAAAGTTTAGTTCGGAAAGCTGGTCTTCTTTGTCGAAAAAAGGTTCTTTTTAGAATCATTGTATAAGTTTCATAGTCTAAAATCGTTAACGATGATTTCTCGTGATTAATTAACTCTAGGTTTTAGGTTATATTTTTTGAAAAATAATATACAAATAAAATAGATTTTTTAAAAGTTTATTGATAAAAAGCTTTTGTATTAATTAGTAAAAACAGAAATGAAGGATTTAAAATAAAAAAAGAAAAGAATGCTTAATAAAAAACAAAGTCAAATTTATGTGAAAATTATTTATTTTTTTAATTTCTTTTTAATAGTTTTTTCCCAAATTTTTAGCTGTTTTCTTCTTTTAGTTTCAGTTGAGTTAATTTGGTTGCGTCTTTTCGTGTCGATTGAAATTCGAGGTTCTGGTGTATTTTCTATATCTGATTCATTATTCGGTGTTCTTTTTAGTATTTGACAATTGCTGTTGCCGATTCTAAAAAACTGACATTCTTTGAAACGCCTATGTTTTTCATTTAAGGCGCTTTTTGGATGCTTACGACAGAGCTCTAAAATATTTTCCAAATTTTTATCTTCATCTTTTGGTGCTATATTTGTAATAGACTTTAAATGCTCTTTAGGATCAGTAAACATTAAGCTTTCATACATTTGATTCATTTCTAAAATTTTGAAAAAAATAGAAAAAAACATTCAATTTATATGATAAAAATGAACTGTAAAATTTTAAATTTAACCGTCATTAAAAAATCAACAAAAAATACTAATTAGATAATAGCACAATCTTCAATTATTTTTGTAAGATTTTTGGTGTTAAATTCCGTTAAGGGATAGACATTAATTGAATATCATTGAGTTAAGAGAAGCTAAGGTAATTTTAAAAAGACTAAAATTATTAAATTATCATTGGACGAATAAAAGCTTATTTTGGAAAAAAAATTGCAAAAATATTTCAAAAATTAAATTTAATTAAAAAAATCATTTTAATGTGTTTGGATATTGCTCATTAAATTGAAAATTTTCTAAGGAATCAGTTGATATGCTAGGATTACTAGAAGATTTTTATTTGTTCTGGTGACATTTGATTTCAGATGATTTTATTATTGTTGGCTGTGAATTTTTTAACTTAAAAAATAACCCTTTATCTTTGCTCAAAAATTTCATTTTTTTTAGAGGTTTAATCATAAAGATTTTTTAAAAAAAATTTGGCTAGCGAAATATTCCTTATATAAGTAAATTTTCTTATTTGACTAAAGATTTAGGATTGGTTGATAAATAAAGATTTTTTTATTCATTTACAATCAATGCAATCGTTTGTATAAAAAGAATTGTTTCCATTAGAATTAAAATAAATGTTCAAAAGATTTTAATGAATTAAATAGTGATTTTAATTTTAGTTTTATAACTTATTTTAGTTCCATTATAGATCAATGTATTCGATTGACAATTTAGATAATTTTCAATACAATCAAAATGTTTTATTAATTTGCATTTTGGATCATAATTATGATACAGGAGAGATATTTAATATTTTTCTACCTTACTGTAATACTTTAAAAGTCTCCAAAGTTACTCATTCTTCACCGTGTCGAACTTGCTACAAATTGGAAAAAAAAACGAATGGAATAAGAGGAGAAGACTTTTCTTTTGATGATTGGATGTCAATTTTTGAGGACGAGATAGTTGAATCAAGTTATCATTTTGTTCTTTATGCTGGTATTTTTAATATTTTTATTTAAATAAAGCTTTTATTGTTTCTTTTTAAAGATTTAAAAAACAAATTCAGTCTGGTTGATGTTTTAAATGAATTCTGGTACTCGTATAAATTGGCACCCTATGACATTCGAATCGCCATGTGGTTTGCAATAATAAGTGATGAAGAACGCTTGATTCATAATATAGATCCATCGATTGTTATCTATTTCAAATATGTTTACAAAATCAATTATCAAAAATTGGAAAAAATAGCAATCGAACAAATTGAACACAAAAAAATCGAAGATATACAAGAATATTTTAGAATTTAATGATAATTCTTCTTCAAATAAATTTGCATATTTTTCTTTTTTTTTCTGTTTTTTTCTGTTTTTTAAGTTTTTAGTTTAGTTTAAATTAAATTAATTTTTTCAATAGAAAAAATTTAATACTTTTTTGAATCTTTTTAAGTAAATTGGCTCTAAATTAATGAATGATAAAAATTAATTAACCAAAATCAAGATTTATATTATATTACAAAATCGATGAATAAATTTAAAAAAAGTTAGAATTAAATTTTTACTTGAGTTGTAAAAATTATTTTAGATTATTGACAAAAATTTAAAAATAATTTGATTGTTTTTTTAAATTTATTTAAAGAAAAAATATTTTAATTAAACTTGATAACATTTGAATTTTAACAACAAAAATTTAATTTGATTTTTTTTTCATTTATTAGTAATGATGATTTTTAAGTTTAATTTGAAAATATAACAAAAATTTAATTCATTTTTCAAGATCTTTAAGCTTTTGAACAAAACTCAGATCGTTTTCTAATAACTGTTCTAATGAATCTTTTTTTTCTTCTTGATCTCCAATTGTTTCTTGGCTTGAAATAGTTGAATTAGCGAATGCATTAAATAAATCAACTGTTTTCTCGATAGCATCAAGACTCAAGTTAAGATTTGGAAGTTGCTCTTGATTAGCTTTGCAATTTTTAGGTTCTTTGCTGTTTTCTTCTCTTGGTAGTTTTGAATGATTCTGGTTACTCTGTCTAATTTTATAACGCCAGCTATTTGTATAGGCTTTTGAATCTGCAGCTATTTTTGCGAAAAATAAAATAAAAATGAATTTAAAAATTGAAATATAAAAAAAACAATTAAAAATTCAAATACTTTTCCTTAATGCCAAAATTTTAAGATGTTTTTTTGTCTTTTTTATGCATGTTTAAATGTTCTTGTCTCTTAAATGATTTGCTACAAGTTCTATAGAAGAAAAATTTTTTCTCTCCGAATACATCTTTTGGTAGTTCGTCGAAATGTTGTTCCCGTAAATGACGTTCTAAAAGTAGTGTAGTGGAACATAGTGTTTGGCAGCCAGTGAATCGGCAACGATAAAAGCAAGTTTTTTGACCGTCTATCGTTTCAAATTGGACAGTTAGACTTGGCAACACTGCCTCTTTAAAAAATTGATATTTAGGATCAGAGTGTTGAATATGACCGGTTGCAAGTAGTTCAAGGAGTCTTTGTGTGATCTGTTCACCATATTCGTTTTGATTGATTTTGTTTAATTGGTTCATTTTTCTTTAGCCTGCTATTTACTTTGCTATTTCTAAAATAACTAAAACTACCATTATAATTCTTCTTCAATTTTTGATTTTAAAAACTTTTTTTTTTTTGTATTGATTAGTTTGTCTTAATTATCCCGATAAATATTCTTAGTTATTCAAGTTAGAATTTAAAAAAAAATAGTTATCCAGAAAGCTCTAAATGAAGGTTTGAATTATCTAAAGTTTACCTATAATTCAAATTCAAAATAAACTATCATGAAAATATCTAAACAAAACAAAATTCTGGGGAATGAGCTAACTGATTGTTAGTCTAATTAAAAGACACATAAATGTTTTGATGAAAAAAAAATGATCTGTAAATAAGGTCAAAAATAACCGTTATAAACAAGAAGTGGCGTAAGGCGTCTGGTATTGAATTTTTATTTTAGAAATGCTTTTTTAATTTATGAGGACATTTAGATAAGTATAAAAAAATTTTTTTACATTTTTTAGAATATCATAATTAAATTTGGGTTAAAAACGAAAGTCTTAAAGTCGAAAGTCTAGAAAATCCCTTTTTTTTCGGAGAAAATGTCAGATGATGCAAACAGGGAATTTGAGAAAACACTCGAGAAAATAAAAGAAGAGCCTGTTTCAAGTTACGAAAAAGAGACTAATGATGTAATTCAGATAATTGAGGGGACAAAAAAATGCGTGGCAACTAAAAGAAAAGCAATCAAAGAAGCAAAGACTGGAAAAAGAAATAAGAAAATTAAAAAAACGAAACCAATAAATGAAAATGTTAAATGTAAAAAAGTTAAAGGTGAAGATAAAGAAAATAACAACGAACCAATTGTGAGTAATCAATTTGACAATAACTGCAGACTTTCATTCGTATCAGATAATGAAAAAGCAAAGGACGATGGGAGTAGTGAGCCAAAAAGAAGCAAAAGAAACAAAAATTCGGATTCAAAAGGGAATCGACAAATTTTGGACGAAAAATTACAGGGCATTAACAAGAAAGAAGGACGCAAACAGTTAACGATCAAATTTAAATAAAATTGATTAAAAAAACGTTTTTATTTCTCTCTTTATCAAAAAAAATATTAGAAATAAAAACATTTATTTTTTAGAATACAATCAAGTGTAAATTTTTGTGTTTTTTCAAATAAAAAATAATACTCACTTTTTTTAAATGTAATTTTTTTCTAATGAATAAATAGAAAAATAAAATTAATTTTTTTAATTTTTTTAGGCTAAATGATCTTAAAAAAAATTTTTAAATTACAAAATTTATATAAAACTATATGACTTTAATGAGAATCCGATTGTCATTTCTATGAATCAGAATATGATTATATTATGGCAATAAATTACAAATTTAAAATTTTAAAAATTAAATTTTAGCTTAAAATAAAAATTTTGATGTTTTCTAAAGTAGCTAATCAAATTGCAAATTTTATAAGGAATTTGTTGATAGTCTTGGTTTTTAAAAATGTTTTTTATTAGTCCTTGTGCCAAGTTTTTTCAGGCAATTTGTCAATTGTGGGCTGTGACTGATGATTATATTTTTAGTTTTATTTATTTTTATAAATTAATTTCAAAAATTAATTCGTTAAAAAATCAAAACCAAATGAAATATAAAGAAATTACCTGTAGATTTCTTTTCCGGGATTTAAAACATTTTGTCGAGTTATTTCGAGAAACTTATGGAGATAAAATAATTTGGCCCGATGAAGTAATGTTAACAGATCAATATGAAAAAACACTTGATGGAAAAATCAATCATAAACAATCGGGAGCTCATCTTTTTATGGAATGATAATGGATCAAAATGGAGAAAATATTAACAAGATCATTTTTTAAAATTTTGTTATTTAATTGTTAAATGTAAAAAACTTTCTTTTAATATTAAATAAAAAAAAAATAAACAAAATTTATTTGAATTTAGTTATCATAGATTTAAGAAAAAAATCCTAAAAAAAACATATTTTAAATCTCACTCATTATATTTATTCAAATAAACTTCATTAAAATATTTATAAAATTTAAAAGGCTTAATTTTATGGTAATTTGCTCATCAGTTGGTCGGTTTTATTATAAAATGATATAAAGTTTAGTTCGGAAAGCTGGTCTTCTTTGTCGAAAAAAGGTTCTTTTTAGAATCATTGTATAAGTTTCATAGTCTAAAATCGTTAACGATGATTTCTCGTGATTAATTAACTCTAGGTTTTAGGTTATATTTTTTGAAAAATAATATACAAATAAAATAGATTTTTTAAAAGTTTATTGATAAAAAGCTTTTGTATTAATTAGTAAAAACAGAAATGAAGGATTTAAAATAAAAAAAGAAAAGAATGCTTAATAAAAAACAAAGTCAAATTTATGTGAAAATTATTTATTTTTTTAATTTCTTTTTAATAGTTTTTTCCCAAATTTTTAGCTGTTTTCTTCTTTTAGTTTCAGTTGAGTTAATTTGGTTGCGTCTTTTCGTGTCGATTGAAATTCGAGGTTCTGGTGTATTTTCTATATCTGATTCATTATTCGGTGTTCTTTTTAGTATTTGACAATTGCTGTTGCCGATTCTAAAAAACTGACATTCTTTGAAACGCCTATGTTTTTCATTTAAGGCGCTTTTTGGATGCTTACGACAGAGCTCTAAAATATTTTCCAAATTTTTATCTTCATCTTTTGGTGCTATATTTGTAATAGACTTTAAATGCTCTTTAGGATCAGTAAACATTAAGCTTTCATACATTTGATTCATTTCTAAAATTTTGAAAAAAATAGAAAAAAACATTCAATTTATATGATAAAAATGAACTGTAAAATTTTAAATTTAACCGTCATTAAAAAATCAACAAAAAATACTAATTAGATAATAGCACAATCTTCAATTATTTTTGTAAGATTTTTGGTGTTAAATTCCGTTAAGGGATAGACATTAATTGAATATCATTGAGTTAAGAGAAGCTAAGGTAATTTTAAAAAGACTAAAATTATTAAATTATCATTGGACGAATAAAAGCTTATTTTGGAAAAAAAATTGCAAAAATATTTCAAAAATTAAATTTAATTAAAAAAATCATTTTAATGTGTTTGGATATTGTTCATTAAATTGAAAATTTTCTAAGGAATCAGTTGATATGCTAGGATTACTAGAAGATTTTTATTTGTTCTGGTGACATTTGATTTCAGATGATTTTATTATTGTTGGCTGTGAATTTTTTAACTTAAAAAATAACCCTTTATCTTTGCTCAAAAATTTCATTTTTTTTAGAGGTTTAATCATAAAGATTTTTTAAAAAAAATTTGGCTAGCGAAATATTCCTTATATTAGTAAATTTTCTTATTTGACTAAAGATTTAGGATTGGTTGATAAATAAAGATTTTTTTATTCATTTACAATCAATGCAATCGTTTGTATAAAAAGAATTGTTTCCATTAGAATTAAAATAAATGTTCAAAAGATTTTAATGAATTAAATAGTGATTTTAATTTTAGTTTTATAACTTATTTTAGTTCCATTATAGATCAATGTATTCGATTGACAAATTAGATAATTTTCAATACAATCAAAATGTTTTATTAATTTGCATTTTGGATCATAATTATGATACAGGAGAGATATTTAATATTTTTCTACCTTACTGTAATACTTTAATAGTCTCCAAAGTTACTCATTCTTCACCGTGTCGAACTTGCTACAAATTGGAAAAAAAAACGAATGGAATAAGAGGAGAAGACTTTTCTTTTGATGATTGGATGTCAATTTTTGAGGATGAGATAGTTGAATCAAGTTATCATTTTGTTCTTTATGCTGGTATTTTTAATATTTTTATTTAAATAAAGCTTTTATTGTTTCTTTTTAAAGATTTAAAAAACAAATTCAGTCTGGTTGATGTTTTAAATGAATTCTGGTACTCGTATAAATTGGCACCCTATGACATTCGAATCGCCATGTGGTTTGCAATAATAAGTGATGAAGAACGCTTGATTCATAATATAGATCCATCGATTGTTATCTATTTCAAATATGTTTACAAAATCAATTATCAAAAATTGGAAAAAATAGCAATCGAACAAATTGAACACAAAAAAATCGAAGATATACAAGAATATTTTAGAATTTAATGATAATTCTTCTTGGCATTGTGAATTTTCTTTCAAAAATTCCAATACAAAAATAAAATATCAAGCTAATGAGTGAATTTTTGTTTTTTTTGAAAAATACAAATTCAATCTGGTGAAACATTATTTGTTTCATCATTCTTCAAAATTTTAAATATTGAAGTTGATTATTGATTTGATTATTGATAAAATTGATAATATTTTGGAAGTTAAGTTAATGTTAAGTTATAATTACTATAAAATAAAAAATATTTTATTATTTTATTGCAGATTAATATAAACTAGCATTAACTTGACTACCAAAATAAATTTAAAGAGACTATTGATAGTTTTTTATTGAATTATTAAAGAATAATAAACAGAACATATATTTAATTGTCTTAGATTGTTTTTTTCAGCTTTTCTGGTTCGATTTTTAAAAGAATAAAGGAGACTTATAAACCTGAATATCAGTGATATTGAAATTTCAATTTCACTAATCTTAATATCAATTAGTAAATTTAACTTTTTCGATATTCAAATTCAATATATGCATAATTTGAATATTAAAATAAAAATTAAACAATTGAGTTTTTATTTGAATGCATCACTTAAAACAGGAAAGTCATGTATGTACGAAGAAATTCAAGTTTTTTTTTGAGTCCATATGCAACTTTTAATTATCATTTTGATTCTTATTGATGATTTTAAATTATCTAAAGACTGAGCAACGCAAATGTCAACAAGATATAACATTTTTACAATTTCACGTCAAAATTTGAAAAAAGAATTTAATAAGCTTCAATTTTTAAGCAACTAAAATATTGAAGAAGCTATTCACGTAAATGAAATTTTTTAATAAAATTACTCCAAATAATAGTTAAAAAACGCGCGTTTTTAATCAATAAATTAATTCACAAATTGACTTTCAATCATCAATTTGATATTGAAAATCAATATCAGTTAATTAATTAATTGATATTGATATTACTGATACTGAAATTTCAATATCGTTCATATTCAGGTTTATAGTACCCGAAAAAAGGTAATTTTGACAGGCAATTTAAATAAAATGATCAAGATAAAATTAAATCCGACTTATGATACCTTATGAAAGAGTTCAGATCCTAAGGGTATGGCCAACATGAGAGTACGGGGGTACTTAAATTATTAAATGGGGTTCGCGGGGAAAGTCACTCCAATAGTGAACCTTTTCCTAAAAATGACCATGCTTACCTGAGAATATTGGTGGTATATGAATCTGTTCCTTAGTATGGACAGAGTCAAATTTAAGAAATTCCCCAGGAATAAGGAAGTAATGTTCGCGGTCGCCTATGTGCGTGGCCAACCACCAACAATCCGGCAGACGCGCCTTCCAGGCACATATCACCATCAATAAATTTAATTTTTCCTTAAAAGTTAATTAAATGAATTTTAAAAAAAATTAATAAAAAAATATTTATTTAAATATAAAAATTTTTATTTTTGTGAAAATTCAAACAAATTTACAATAAATGTATCTTTTTATTGTTGGTGAAATAACTTTGAACTTTTTCACCTGTGAATGAATTCGTATGGTAGAATGATTGATAATTCAAAAAAAAGCTACAAAATCCAAAAATTTTAGTAATTCGAACGAAAACGACGCTGATGTCCTGAAAATGAATCCTTTTCAAATTTTGTGCGGTTGTTAAATTTTGAACATAAAGTTTTTTTTGAAACCTTTGAGGTTTTTTAGATCATTATTTGATCATTTCTTTATATTAAATTTACATCGCACTACTCAATGAAATGAAATCAGATCCAAGAATCAAAATCATTTCATTAGAATTACCAAAAACATGAATTTTGTTGCTTTTAAAAAAAAATCAATCATCTCTTTTAACAAATTCATTCAAAGGTGAACTAATTTAAAGTTTTCTCACCAAAAATAAAAACAAAACTAAAGAAATTAAAAGAAAAAAAAATTAATTTATAAACGATTTTTCAGAAAACCATTTCTTGAACTTAACACAGTGATCGGCTCTATCAGTCACATAGACTTTATTAAACGATTTCGGATGTCGGTAGAATAGTCCTTTTCTAGGGCCTTCAAAGACCTTTTGACCAAAAAGCGCACCGTGAATATTATATCGCCCAACATGTGGCCCATCACCATTAAATGAATTATTTGAAACATTCTTTTTAAAGATTTTGATTACAAAAAATTATAAAAAAAATAAATAAATTTTAAACCTGTTTAATTCTTGGTGACTTCTTACTTTTTTCATCCGATTCCGAGTCACTGGTTGAAGTAAGACTTTCAAGTTTTCGTTTTGAAAACTTTGAATATATTTTAGAGTCAGCAAACGCTACTCTTTTCTTAAAAGTAACTAATTTATTAAATTTAAAAATAAAATAAAAGCTAAAACCTTGCTGGTCTTTGGAGCACAAACAGGATTTACATCTGATTCATAATAATCTGACATTATTGAATCATTTCCAATTTTTGATTCTATATCATTGTCAGATTCGTCCGAATTACTGGTATATATGTTTGCTTGAGCTCTCATTTTGACAGATGATTGTTGTGTATCTAAATTGAATTATAAATTATTTAATTATTTGCTTTTAAAAATTTACTCGATGATTTTACCTTTCTCCTCGATCATTTGGTTAACTAGCTTAGTGTATTCTGCAATTCTATTTTCTAAGTCAACAATTTTTTTATCTTTTGATTCATTGATTTTCCGTAAATTTTCTGAATTCTTGGGATTAAGGGGACAGTTTGCACCACTTTAAATGATAATTTTTTCTCTCAATAAAATAAAAATTTATAATTTATCTTACGAAAAATGCTTTTTTCTTCCATCAATTGAGTTCCCAATCCCGCCGCAAATTTTATATGGACACAAAATACTATTATCAAGTTGAAGTATTTTTATACCGTTTGAATGAATGTTCTCAGGAATATTAAAACTTTTTTTTTAACTCAAGTAGTTCTCTTTTTAAAATCGAAATTTCTTGTCTTAAAAAAAAAAATGAGATACTAAAATTAATTTAGTTGATATTTTACGTTTCTTTTTCATCTTTATTTATTCTAAAGTTAAATCTAATGGCTTCTTCTGATAACTTTAAATATTTTTGACTAAGCGACAAGCTAAAAATTAGAAATTTTTAAGATATTTAAAAAACTACAGGAAAAAAATATTACTTCTTTTCATTTAATCTACCAATTTCGATGTTAAAATCATTTTTATTACGCTTGTTTTCAAATTTTAAGTCGTCTATGATTAAAAGCAATTTTTGCTTTTCTTTTGAGATTTGAGATAAATCCTGAGACTTTTCGACGGAAATTTCTTTTGATTTTATTTCTTTCAAAGCAAGTAATTTTGTCTGAATCTCATCAAACTCAATTTTCAATTGATTGAATGTAGCTTCCCTTCAAATAAATATTTAAAAAAAAAATTATTAAGAATTTTAGAAAGTTACTTTTCTTTTCTCAATATATCAGATTTTTCTATATCTGTGTAGAGAGAATTGATTTTTTCCTCGAGTTTAAATACTTCGTCGTTTTTAATAGCCAATTCAAAATTTCTAAAATAAGAATTTAACTAACATAAGGATATAAAAATATATTTTAAAATTTACTTGTCAGTTTCATTTTGAATTTTGATATTTGAAAGAAATCTCTTGTTGTCTTCTAGAGTACTTTCTATGCTCTGACATTTTGTTTCTAATGCATCATAGTCATTTTTCAATTGATTGAATGTATCTTCCCTTCAAATAAATATTTAAAAAAAAAATTATTAAGAATTTTAGAAAGTTACTTTTCTTTTCTCAATATATCAGAATTTTCTATATCTGTGTAGAGAGAATTGATTTTTTCCTCGAGTTTAAATACTTCGTCGTTTTTAATAGCCAATTCAAAATTTCTAAAATAAGAATTTTACTAACATAAGGATATAAAAATATATTTTAAAATTTACTTGTCAGTTTTTAATGTTCCTTCTTCATCAAAATTTTTTTCGTTTTCATATTTATTTAAATTTTCAATTTTGTTTTGCATTTCGATTATCATGTCTTTTGAGTTTCTGATTTCATCGAATTTTCTAATACAATTTATAATAGAATGATTATTAAATTTTACAAATCTGATATTTACTCGTTAAGTTCCATGTTTATCCGCAATATTTCTTTCTCAAGACGATAAATTTCATCTTTATAATTTTTGATTGTGGATTGATGGTATTCTTTCTCAATTTCGGTCTTTTGATTTGCAGTCCTTTCCGATTCATGAAGTTTTGTTTTTAATTTTGTATTTTCTATCTCATATTCAATTAGCCGATCGATTTCCTTTTTTTAAATTTTTTAGAAATTTTTTATTAAAATGTTTAAAATTAATACTTTCTTCCATAAAGGACAATTTTCTAACGTAAAATGATTCAGATGATTCGTCCCATTCTTGTTAACATTACCGTTGTTTTTGCATTTTTTATACTGGCAAGTCCTATTTCTGTTTTCCACTTTTAATTTCGAGTTTTCGATTGTCAATTTTTCAATTTGACATTCGAAGTCTTTAAATCTGTCATTTAGACTTAAGTTTTCAGCGGTAATTTTTTCCCTTAAAATAAATATTTTGAAAGGCAATATAATTGATTTTTTTTATACTTTTGACTAAGTCGATCCTGTAATTCTTTTATTTTGAGATTCAACTTTTCTTCACCTATTTCATTAAATCGGATCAGTTCTTCAAAATATTTTACTCTTTTGTCACAGGACAGCTTAATAAAAATATTTTTTAAATGATTATTATTAATAAAAAAATCAAAAAATACTTTGAGGGCTTCAAATTCTTCTGAACGTAGTAAAATTGACTTCTGATGATCATCCTTTATGTCTTCAATCTTATCGTTTAAAGAAATGCATTCTTCTTCTTTAACTTCTAATGCGTAAAGAAGCTCCTCTATTTTTGCTCGCAATCTAGGATCTTCAATTGGGCGAATTTCGTTTTCATCTATTTCCTCGAATTCAAGTGAACGATTTAAGGGAGTAGAAGAACGTGGATGATTGCCCTTTTTTAGATAATATTATATTATTTTTAAGTAAATTTTAATTTGAAATAAGCTATAATTTGAAAATTAAAAAAAAAAAAAATTACATCTTCAACTATGTCAACCACATGTTCCATTATGTTTTTAACTGATGAAACTAAGGTATTACTGACATTTTGAACAGTTTCAAATGACTTATTCTAAAAACAAAAAAAATTATTGTTTTTTTAATTGCGATTTTTAAATTTTAAATACCAATGCCTTTTGCATAAATGAATTCTTCGGACTGTTTTGATACTTCGCTATTGCTTTAGAAGCACCATTTAATTGAAAAATATTGTTATTTGCCACTCCTCTTATTTTGTTTGAAGTTGAAATAACAAATGCTTTAATGTTTTTTGAATTCTTTAATTCTTCAAGGAAATTAAAAGAATCAGTCTCTGTGAAACAACGCTTATTTTCAGCAGCCATCTCAGTATTGCTTGAGTTTTTAATTAGTAATTTAGATATCTAAAGTAAATTATAAAAAAATATATAATTTAAAAATTAATTAATTCAAAAAGTAAAATAATTAATTAACTTTTGTTCAAATGGTCAAAAATTTGCCCTGCAGATCAAACAGAATTTAATAAACGTTGTTTATTTATTAAAAGAATAAAAATTTTTAATTTTCCTTGATTTTTCTAGAAATTAATCAAAAAAAGAAATTTGAACAAGTGATAATAGAATTAATAATTTTTAAAATAAATTCTGAATTTAAACTTAAATTTTTGTAAAAAAATGTCCTATAGAATATTTTTATCAAAAATTGCTAGGGAAACTTTCATATTTGGCATCAGGAACAAGCAATCGATCACTTTGCTGACCTCTTTATAAAATGAATCAATATTGTAATTTGTAATTATTATTATCAGATTTATCTATAGTAAGATTTTCAAAATTTTAATTACAAAGCCTCGCAAAAAGCTTTTTCTTTTTATAAATAAAAATTAAAATATAATTTTATGATTTTTATTAGAGTATTAAACCAAAATCAAGAAAAAACAATAAAGTAAACTTTATTTACAGAGAGGACATTTGAAATTATTTAAATTGGAGAAATAATTTTCTAAACATTTAATATGATATTTATGGAAGCAGCTATTTGATTTTAAAAAATTGAATTCCGTTAATTTAGAGCTACAAAATGAACAAAAATTATTTTCGGAATATTTTCTAATTTTGACATTGATTTTAAGCCGTAAAAACTCTAAAGAATCATTGTCATTTCCAAATAATAAATCGTTTTCTTCTATAAGTCGGCTTAAAATTTCGCAAACAAAAACACCACAATTCGAAGAATCAATTTGATATGAATGTTCCGGTAAAGTTAGTTTCCATTTTCGCTTTTTCAAAAATGGAAATTTTTTGCAAAAAAAACTAAAATTTAATTTTAGAAAATATTTTTAAATATCATTATCAAAGTTTAATTACCACCATTCTTCAAATAACTTTGATTGTTTAAATGTTGTATTTCCATGTTTGTCTAATATTTTATAATTTTTTTTGGGATCAATTAAATAAAATTTATTTGCATTGAAATCAATAAACATTAGTATCCAATGATTTCCGTTTTCGTTTATGAATCCATAAGCAGCATCACACTTTTCAAACTAATCAATAATTAAAAATAATTTTCAAATTAGTGCTTAATTTTAAAATTTTACTTTATATTCATTGGAAAACTTTTCAAAACCATTATTAAACATAGAAGTAGCATGAAAAGAATTTATTAATGATATTTTTTTTTTAGATTCTTTTACCAGACAAAGTCCATATGTTTCTAAAACCTTTAAATCAAATTGAAAAAATTCGAATAGAAAAAAAATTAAATATTACGCTATCGTTTAACCATCGATTTAATAAAAGATCTTTAACTTCAGAATATCTCAAATAAAATTCGTCGACTTTGTAGTAGAAAAGATTGTCGATATTTATTTTCTTTTCTTGTTTATCTAAATTATATCATTTAATAAATATTTTAAAATAATTAATGAAGTTGATTTACCTTCCATTGAGTTTACTTCTTTCGCCAAGCTTTTGATTGAAAAATTTCCAATTGTATCTAATGCCGTATCTACTTTCAATATTTTCCGTTTAAAATCCTCAGAAAACGGATCGTTAAATTCGTTAAACAGCTCCATTCTTAAGTCAGTTTTTTCTATAATAACTTTTTCGATTTCATCCTTGAATTTTTTATTTTCGTAAAAATCCAATCTAAAACTTCTTGTAAAGTATTGAGCATCTTTTTTATTATTTTCTCTCATAGCCCACATTTCTTTATCCTTTACACTATATGAAAATTTTTCTTTCGATTCAAAAAATGCATTAAATTTATCCTCATACAATGTTTCGTAAAGATGAGAAAGATAGAAATAGTATGGGGTCGCCAATTCATTGCTATATAAAAGTCTTTGACCTCTAATTCGCTTAATTACTTTTAGAATGGAATTTTTTAAAAATTTAAACCATGATTCAACATAGTTATTTGATAGACGACTTTTATCGGGTAAAACTTTATTTATCAATAGGCCAGACCATAAAGGAACAAGATGCAGTTTTTTTTTAATGATATTAAAAAGACTTGGAAAAAATAAATCATTTTTCTCAAATGAGTTTTCTGTTTCCATTTCTTGCGAATCTTGTAGAAGATTATCAAAAAATGGCGTAAATGGAGAATCTTTCGCAAAGTTCACAGATTTTTCAATTGATTGATATAAAAATAGTTTGCTTTCATTTAAATTTTCTTTATTTTTTTCTTTTTGTTTTTTGTCAATTTCTGGAGATATTGTTTCACAAACGTTTTTGAACCAATCACTATTAATATCGAGTAAGGCTGTATTTATTTTTATCATGCTTTCGAAATATTGATTATCCTTATATCTACGTGAAAAAATATTTTTTATGCACATTAAATTAATGCAAAAGTCGTCTAAACATTTTGATGTTTGAAGAATTGAAAAAGAGAAAATGAAACTCTTTCTTAACAAAATTTTATTTTCTTTTGCATGTTTTAGCTCTAAATCAGTTGCATCGATTATATTTTTTAGAAAATGTGTTGAGCAAAGATAGATAACCGTTTTACCTAGCTTTCTAAGATCAATAGTTTCTTTTTTTACTAAAATAGAGTGGCAAATAGTTAAATATTCTAACATTTCCATTTGATTAAATGCAAACATGCATCCATGAAGATTTGCCCATGAAAAATCTGTGACCAAAATAGCTGGTTTTTTAAAAAAAACTGTATCGCTTAGCCTCCAGGAGAATTTTCGATAATTTTAGTCCAATACTTACGTTGTCATTTTGACTGCTTACAAAGTCCCCTATAGAAACCATTTTGTGCCGTATAAAATCGTGAGCAACTAAGCTATGTAATAAAATATTTTTTTGGCCACCATATTTAACCATAACGTTACCGGTCGAATCAAAAAACCAAACTGGATTCATGCTTTCAATTATCGCCCACATTTTTACCTAACAAAATTTAGAAATTAAATAAATCTTTGTTGGCAAAAATTTTTACTTGAATTTCAGAAAACATCACAAAACCTATCGGATTTGATTCAATATCGTGAATAAAACCTTGTGTCCCTTTTTTATAGTTACGAAGAAAGTAGTCAAAAAACAATTTAGTTGCATCAGAATCAATCCTCATTTCGTTACTTAATTGAAATCGATGTTTGAAAAGGCTTTTTAATTTTCTTGCATTCTCATATGATATATTGGTCGTATCTTGTTCATCTAAAAAAATGAATTGTTTTGTTAAAGTAGATTTAAATTTGAAGAAAATTACTGAAAAAAGCTCTCTCAGATAAGAAGTTTTGAACTCCTTTTGCCGTAATTTCGCTTTGTATTAAACTTCGTTTCTCCCCTTTTAACTGCAATTTAGGAATCGTAACATTTTCTGAGCAGTTTTTTCCATTCCAATCAAAACAAAAGGTAATTCCACAATTTGCTACAGGTTTTGTTTTAATAAATCCATCAATTTCGTTTTTACAAGTGATACATTTAATTCTTCCACGCCAATAAAAATGACCAGGGAGTAAGATTTTTGATGTGGTAAAAGAATTATTGGTATTTAATTTAAAGCTACATTTAATTCCAACATTCTTGAGTTTCTTTGAAATCATTTGATTTGCTGAAGCCAAAAATCTCGGTCGTGTTGATTTTGAAATACACTGCTGCATATTACGCCACTCGACATTATTGAAATAAATTTGAATTTTATTATCGGTTATCAAACCTGAGGCGTTTTGATGAGAGAAGGCTTGTGATAATACTTTCGTCCTGAAATGACCATCGTTTCTTTTCCATTTTGTATAAATATTCACAGGAGCTGTTTCACTAGTAGAACCATAAATATCCGCAATTTTTTTAAAATGGCTTTCTCCTCGAAATCCTCCCTCAAGATCAGTTAGATTATGACCCATCATATAATCTGCTGTTACAAGTACTAATTTCTCAGAATCATCGAAATTAACTGATTTTGGCATTTTTTAATATATTCGTCTCTAAGCGGGAACTCTTATTAAATAAAAGTAAAATATAATTATAAAAGAAGCTTATTTATGAGCTTTTTGAAATAAATGTTCTCCATGAATAGAAAATTAGCTTAAAAGTGAACATTTTTATTAAAAAAACAAATATGGTCAAATATATTATAAAAAATTTAAAGCTTTTTAAATAATTTATTTCAATAGGTTGGGTATAAACAAAATTTTTATTAAATCACTTTATTAAAATTTAATATTAGTTTAAACAAATGCTTAATTTTAAAAAATTTATGTTAGAATTTTCGAAATCTGCTAGATAGTTTTCGACTATATTCTCCACAGAAATGCTTTCGCAATTATGAGAAGACACTGCAATATTCGCCATTACATAACAAATATCGTTTATATCTTCTTCAATTTCTTTTTTTTTTATTTCATCCAATTGTTGATTGGAAAAAATAAATGTTTGAATTATTGTGTTGCCTTGTTCAGAAAAGATAATTTCCTGAGTGTCAGCTTCATAATGAAAGGCTGCTTTCAGTAAATTTCCAATATCGATTGGCGATGGAAATGCGTCAAAATGAATTTTAATTTCATTTTCGTCAAACTGTCCTTGATAGTTATTTTTCCTGATATTCGACGAAATTGGATGCGTATGCCATGAAATTAGTTCATCGGATATAGGAAAAATTTGAATTGATTCCAGGAACAGTGTTTCTGGACTTCCGTTCTGAATATTGGTAATATTTCCGGTATCTTTTTCGAAAACACCACCCATTTCATAGGAAAAATGCATTGTTTGTGGATCATTAATTATATTAGATATATGGATGGACATTTTTGGTTTAAATATCTAATTTTCTAAAAATAAAGTAGAATAATTAAAAATTGAATATATTGAATTCAAAAACAACAAAATTTATTTGAATTTTCCTGGATTTAAAAAAAATTGATTTATTATTTTATTAAATAAATGCCTAAATGACTCTTTATCCAACAAAAAATAAATCAAAAAATTTTAAAAATCGAAGAATTTCAAATTTATTTTAACTCAATTAATAAATTTCAATTTTTATATTTATAATTTTACAATTTTAATTCTATAATTCACAAAGGAAAAAACTAAATTCACTGAAAATCAAAATAAAGAAGCTTCAAAATTAGTCCAACAAAATATAAATCAAAAAATTTTAAAAATCGAAGAATTTCAAATTTATTTTAATTAATAAATTTCAATTTTTATATTAATAATTTATATCAATAACTAATAGTTCACAAATTAATAATCAAAATTCACTGAAACTAAAAAATTAAAAAAACAATTTGATCCCTTAACATCAATAAAAAATGAAATAATTGAGTCTTTTCAGTTGTTAAACCGAAATAATAAAGAAAAATGGTCAATAAATTAGAATGTTTTATTTCTTTTAAATTTTAAATCAATATTTTTAAAAAAATGTTTGAAATTCGATTAAATAAATTATTTCCTTTTCTTTTTTTTTGTTTTCGGTCCTTGATAATCTAGCGTGAAAATATCATTAGCAAGTTGATTTTCATCTTCATTCAAATTTTCTGCTAATAAAAAATCACTCTCGGCATCGTCTTTGTTTGGATGTACTGGGTGTTCGATACGATCTGGAATCTTTTCACCTTTTGATTTAAAATAATCATTGATCATTGAGGGTGCAAATATACGACTTAAAGTCTCCCATGACCTTAAAAAAGATTTAAATATTATGTCCTAAATAAAGCGTGTTTTACTCTTCATATTCCTCATCTTTTAAATTCCGCCATGCAAGCAAAAGTTCCATTTTTCTTGTTTCATCATTTATCTGATGATTTAGAATTTGATCAAACTTTAAATTTAAAAAAAGAAAAATTGAATTTAAAATAAGGAATTTTAAAAAATTATCTAAAATTACATAATATTCTATATTATGAATATCGTATCTGGTCTTATCCTTAAACTCTTCCTCCAAATGTTTGATTGCTTCAAAAGTTTCAATAGGATAATATGCTTCGATAGATTTGCCGTCTGTTTGACTGGGTTTTCGGTCTGTTAGACCAGATTTGCCGTCTGTTTGACTGGATTTACGGTCTGTTCGACCAGATTTGCCGTCTGGTTGACTGGATTTTCTGCCTGTTTGACCAGATTTTCGGTCTGTTCGACCAGATTTTCGCTCTAATCGACCAGATTTGCCGTCAGTTTGACTGGATTTACGGTCTGTTCGACCAGATTTGCCGTCTGGTTGACCAGATTTTCGGTCTGTTTGACCAGATTTGCCATCATTTTGACCAGATTTACCGTCTTGTTGACTAGATTTTCGGTCTGTTCGACCAGATTTGCCGTCAGTTTGACCAGATTTTCCGCCTGGTTGACTAGATTTTCCGTCTGTTTGACCAGATTTGCCGTCTTTTTGACCAGATTTTCCGTCTGGTTGACCAGATTTTCCGTCAGGTTGACTAGATTTTCCGTCTGGTTGACCAGATTTGCCGTCTGGTTGACTAGATTTTCCGTCTGGTTGACTAGGTTTTCCGTCTGGTTGACTAGGTTTTCCGTCTGGTTCACCAGATTTTCCGTCTGGTTGACTAGATTTGCCGTCTGGTTGACTAGATTTGCCGTCAGGTTGACTAGATTTGCCGTCTGGTTGACTAGATTTCCCGTCTGGTTGACCAGATTTCCCGTCTGGTTGACTAGATTTGCCGTCTGGTTGACTAGATTTTCCGTCTGGTTGACCAGATTTCCCGTCTGGTTGACCAGATTTCCCGTCTGGTTGACCAGATTTCCCGTCTGGTTGACTAGATTTTCCGTCTGGTTGACTAGATTTGCCGTCTGGTTGACTAGGTTTTCCGTCTGGTTCACTAGATTATCCGTCTGGTTGACTAGATTTTCCGTCTTGTTGGCCAGATTTACCGTCTTGTAACTGCTTTGGTTTTTTCTGTGAGAGCGTCCCAAATAACTCATTTGAAAGCTTTGAAATGGTAATGTTTGAACTAGTTTTGTCTGGTTGACCAATTCTCGCATTATTTGTCAAATCGGGTAAATTGTCATGTTGACCAGGTCTCTTGACTTTTGCATCATTTTTTTCGACTTGTGTTCCAGAATTTTGATGTTTGCTTGCGCTTGTATCATTTTTTCTCTCCATTAGCTCTTTCTTTTGCTCCAACATAGTATCAAAATAATCAAAGACTAGATTCTTATAAAAAGTTTCAATTTTTGTTTCATCTTTTTCGATTTCGAATAGTTCAAATATGTAATCAAAAATGACGTTATCTGCAAAAGCTTCCTCGTCAGATTTAAAATTTGGAACAAGTTTTGATTCTTAATATTAGTATTGAAATACATTTAATGTCATTCATTCAAAATAAATTATTGTTCTTACCTTTTGATAAAATTCTAAATTCAGCGGTGGAGTAAAGCGTATTCTTAATGATTGAATACAAAACTTGAGCTCTCTTCAAACAGCTTTTTGATCGATTGTTATTCAAATCGCTTTTTGACTTCTAAAATTATTCGAAATAAAAATAAATAAAAAATCAAAGACTTAAATCTATATATTTATTTCTTTTTTTTGCGTTAATAGCCTTGGATATTCCATGGCAAAAAAGCTTTATTTTTTTTAATTGTCTCATGATAATTAGATTATCGATGAATAAATCCTTAATTTTCCTTATATGGTTGTTCATAAATATGCCTTGGACATTCCATGACATTATTTTGAAATACCTGTTGAGTGTTTGAACGCTTAATTTTTTGTAAAAATTTATATACCTAGATTCTGATATATTTATTTCTTTTTTTTGCGTTAATAGCCTTGGATATTCCATGGCAAAAAAGCTTTATGTTTTTTAATTGTCTCATGATAATTAGATTAACTATGAAAAAATCCTTCTTAATTTTCCTTATTTGGTTATTCATAAATATGCCTTGGACATTCCATGACATTATTTTAAAATACCTGCTGAGTGTTTTCTATGAATTTATTTACCTAGGATCTGATATATTTTTGGCAACTTGAAGTTGATGGTCAATTCAAGATATCATTTCAATTTCTCAGCACATTAAAATAATGATATTTTGAATTGATCATCAACTTCAGGATGCGATATTTTTTCTTTTTTTTGCGTTAGTTGCATTGGATATTCCATGGCAAAAAAGCTATGTTTTTTTATTTTAAATCGTAATTCATTGTTAGGAAATGAATTGAATTATACATACCTGAGAGTAATTTGAAGAATAGGATGAATTTGATGATATTGGTTGATAAGCTTCTTTCTCTTTGCTTTCTATTGAGTTATTATGTTCATAAAATTTTTTGAACAAACATAATCCTGTTAGCTTTATATTTGGAGGATTCAGCTAATAATTTTATTTATTTAATTTATTTTTACAAATACTATTTTTTTTTACATTTTTGTTGACATTTCTGCACTCAATGAATTCTTTCTCAACTGTTTGATTATATTCTTCTTTTGAATTATATAAAAGGAATTTTCTTGTTTGTGAATCAAAATAAACATCTTGAATCAAATCAACCATTGATTCAACATCAAAAAACTCAAGATCGTTTTCTTAAAATATAATTTTAAATAAACTATTTAGTTTGTTTTGTTTATAATACCTTTTAAATAATTTAAAAAATCATTTTTCTCAAAATTTTTATGTTCAAATTTAGAATCAGCATTTTTTAAAGCTAGATAGCCCTTAAAATAAAATGCTCTCTCTTGATTTTTTCTTCTTCTATTATTTTGTTTATTATTCATTATTCTTCGTTATATAATCTATATTTTTATCTAAAACATTAATTGAAATATTTAACAAAGATTTGGTAAATATTAGAAATTGTTTATTGGTTATATTATTTAAGGCTTTATATTTATCCCTATTCACTTATGATTTGGCACAGAGGTAACTAAATTTAGTTGATCATCTTAATAAAAATTAGTTACAATTTCTAAACTGCTTTTTTTTAAAAGGTGGCTCCCTAATCAGCTTGTTATACTCCAAATTCTTTTATATAAGTCCTGTCAACTGTCTATTCTCAATAATTAACAGCATGTCTCAAATCTTGGCCAAAGTCTTGACTTAAGGCGAGCACTTCTTGATCACGGAGCCAGTTGGCAAGCACCACGGCCTCTCTTTCAAACTGGAAAACAGTCAACATGGCGTTAGGGTTACTCCTGTTACGTAAGTACTTGGTCACTAGCACAAGCGGTTATTTTTGCTCTTCCATTTAGGATATGGTTCATTTGATATTGACCATCTGAGAGTACAATTTCACCTGTCAAATAAAGTTCTTCACCTTCATCATCATCGTTGTTTATTATTCGAGTTGACCATTTTATTGGACAGATAAAATTTCAAATGAGACAAAATCTTTTTTTTTTAATTATTTAAATACATAATATCAATGTATACTATAAAAAAATTGGAACTTACTAGATAAAATGTTTTAAATGTCCTATATAAAAAATTATTTACTAGATAAAAAATTTAACACCTAGATAAAACTATTAACTTCATAGAAAGAAAAATTAAAATGCAATATAATTTTATTAACTAGTTATAATAGTTACTCAATATTTTATTTGATTTATTTCTTAATTTATTAAACTCGATCAAATAAAGGTTTTAAATCCATTTCAAATTCTCTTAGCGTTACTTTACTTTACTAATTTAATAATAAAACAATTGAAAAATGGAGTATCCCGACACAGACCCTACGAATACGACTAGTTCAGAGGACAACGAACCTAGCAGTGAAGAAACATACGAAGTGGCTCCACGATTTTTCAAAGATTTCATCTGTTTGGTGTGTACTTTCACTCGGAAGAAAAAGCTGAAGACCATCAATTTATGTTCAATTGTCTTTCATCATTTTTTTTATATCGTTTTTTTATTTTCTTGCCTATCAAATAATTTTTTTATAATTATTAAAATATATTAATCAAAATTGATTTCTTGAATATTTGAAACTTTAAAGTACAATGAAATAAATAATATTTTACCTGATTGCAATTAAATTATCCAAAACCAACCAAATCGATCATCAACAACTTAGTGTAATAGTCAAGTCAAAAATTTTCAATTCTTTTTATTTTTATCTAGAAAATTTTTTATTATTTAATATTTTTTTTTTTGATTCGTCTGCTGAAAGGAAAGAGTGCGATCTCCAAATAGTAATCATTTTAAATAGTAAAGATTTTTTTTTATAAAATAAAATTAGTTTAAAAATAAAGCAACTAAAAATTTTTAATTCATTAATTTTATTTTAATTCAAAAGTTGGATAAATAAATGTTTATATTTTTTGTTGAAGCAATGATGAATGTTTTTTTTTTCAACAATAGTATTTAAATTCATTATTGGTTTTTTAATTTCAAATATCTATTCTTAATTCTGAAAAACTCGCTTTAAAAAATAATTTTTTTTCTTGAAATTAATATTCAAAAATTTTTTAGAAAATATTTTAAATTAAGTAAAAGCCTATTTAGTTGTGACAAAATTTTATCAAAAGCATTTGATTCAGGTGAGAATTTTTAGAGGTTTTTGTTAAATTTAACTTTACCTCAAGTTGAAAAAAATTACATTTAAAAAAATTTTAATATCAATAATTCAATACAAATTATTCTTCTGAATTCGAATTGTTTGCAAAGGTCAGTAATCAGTAAAATTATTTTAAATAGATGAAAAGATAAAAAATATAAATAACATTAGAATTTAATAAATATAATATATTTAAAAAATTTTTATATTTTTTTCTTGTTTCCTGTTTAGTCTATTTTATAAAAAATTGTTTAAAAGAAGTCAATCAATATTAAATAAAAATCTTTTTATAATTGTTTGGGATAATTATAAAGAGTTTTTTTTTAGATTTTTAAAAGCATAAATAATTGGTTTGAATAATTAAGATCTATATAAGGCGATTATAATTAAAATTAACAGTATTTTATTCAATTTTTTTATTTTTAAATCATAAATTAAATTAATTTTGGGATAAATTCAAATATTCAAGAAAATATTTTTTGCCTCTGAATTAGATTTAATTCAGATTTAAAAAAATTAAAATTAATTTTTTTATTGTTCTGATAAACTCTCTATTAATTAAATTTTTTTATCAAATTTTTTTTTTCTCGTGAAAAACAATGTAAAAAATTCAAAGCAAAAATTTTATAAGACTAAGTATTTTCTTTTTAACTTTGTTATTATCATTGGAGATTTTGAAAAATATTTACTGATTTTAAAAAATTGGTCGTTTAAACCGGACTTAAGTTTTTTTATGGTTAGAATTAGAAAAATATTTTTCTTTTAAATTCATTCATATAAATTTAAAAAAGCAAAATTAAATATTAATATTTCATTACATTAAGTTAATTTTTAGGGTTTAATTTTGCAATCGGTAATTGGATACAAATAGAGTACTCCATTGCTTTTTAAAGATCTTTTAAAGAATAATAAGTAAAAATAAAAAAATTATTTTTCTTTTAATCATCAAAAATTTTAAATATAAAACATTTAGTTCATTCAACAAGTGATAAAAATTTTCCTGAAACATCATAATAAGTAATTTGGTTAATTTACTAAATCTCGATTTTTTAATGAGATAAAATTCAAATAATTGATAATTTTTTTGTTTGAATTTTAACCTAGTTTATATAAATTTTCAAATACAGTACAGTTATAATGTGTTGTTTTTACTAAATTTTAACGAACATCAAAGTGTCTGCTAACAGATTATAGGATTATTTGTAAAAAAAGTTATTTTTAATTGTCTTTTTTAAATAAACTCTAGAAAATAATGATTTTAATCTCAAGATTTATTTAAATTTATTTTAAGGTCAAACAGAAGTGAAGTGTTTTTGGAGTTAAGTTTGACTCAAGATTAACCTTTAGCCTGAAGATTTATTTACAATAAAATAATCTTATAATATAACACTAGGATCAATTTAACATAAATTCTGTCAATTTAAAAATTATTTTTACTTTAAGGAATTTAAGAGTTTTTATTACAAAATTAAAATAAATCTTGAGATTAAAATCATTATTTTCTAGAGTTTATTTAAAAAAGACAATTAAAAATAACTTTTTTTACAAAGACTCCTATAATCTGTTAGCAGACACTTTGATGTTCGTTTAGGTTTTTATTAAAGATATATTACGAGGAAATTTATAGCAGTCATTTTCATTCTTTTAAATTTTTGATAATATTTTTTATTTAATGCCTTTTTTATTTTTTAAAATAAAAGTAAAGTTGAATCAGAAATTAGAATTATTTGAATTGATCAATTTGAAACAATTTAATCTTTCGAGAAAATTTTCAATATATTCGTTTTCATTTTTAAAGATTTTGATGGATTATGGCTAATTAAAAATTTTTATTTTTAACTTATTTAACTCTCAAAAAATTATTATGATTAAAGGATATTGATATAACTGATATTTTATTTTTCCAAGAATCCAAGTAAACCAAGATGACTTAAGATGGAATTTTTTAAATTAAATAATTTTATCATAGAATTTCTTTTCATTCCAGTAATTGTAAAAAAAATAAAAACCGGTATTATTAAAGAAATTTTTATACATGTTTTTATTTTTTTAAGCATATTGTTTAGACCAAGGTCTAGATAACAAAACAGTTCCTCTAGACTTTCCTATTCATCCTTCAACAGTTTCTTACACAAAAAGATGTTTTCGTTCGTTAGAAATTTTTTCTTGGGCAAATTCGAATGTCTTATATTTTACTTTACTATATTTTTAAAACTTGATAACTAATATAATCTTTTTTAAAAAAATTTTGATAATTTAAAAAAAACTTAATTTTGTATGGTGAAAGAAAGACTTAAACTTTATTTTTTTTGAAGATTAATTTAATCTGAAAATTAATTTTAATTATTTAGCAACTATTCTAATATTTTAATTTTTACTAGTTACCGAGCTTAGTTGTTCGTGTTGGCGCCGAAAAAACTCTATTAATAGAAGCCGGTAGTAGAGATGCATGTGGGACACATCTAACCTCCACACATTTTTGTTCTCGTCACTGACCAAGTCACTGAGGATGACCGTCAGGCGTTCGTACTCGTAGTTCCACGCTTGGAACACCCCGAAGCAGGCTGCTTAAAAATCTGAGTTTAAAAAAGATGCGATTTTGTCAACAGAGTGTTAGACATTGAAAAAATGAAATTAAAAAACTGGACCAAATTTTTAATTAATTTAAAAAAAAAAAGAAGCTGTTTACCTTATCGACTCCGGCACTTAGGATTTAATTTCCTTTTTTGTTCCATTTGAGTGCAAAAATAGGTCATTTGTGCTGTCCAAGTGTGCTTCTCAATTGCCCATTAGTGGTCCATATGCGAGCGTAGCCATCATAAGAACCGGTGGCTAGCATATTTCCAGTCGGCTAGTTAAGAAAAAATGAAATAATTTTTTTTTGCAGATTTTAAAGTTAAAAGAAAAAAAATATTTTAATTTAATTGTAAATTTCAATTAGAGTGAAAAAAAATTTTTCTAATTCAAAACTTAAATTTAAAAAAATAAATCTAAAAAAGACCCAACTTTTTCTGTGTGAAATTCAAGTAATTCTTTATTTTATAAGACTTATGGATATGGATTAGGGTACGGGCTTTTTGGTTAAAATAAGCATAGCTATTTAAAATAATAAAATTTCAGGTATGGGTTAGTTTAGCCAGTTTTTTTTAGATTTTTTAATGATACTGCGAAAAAAAATCGAGTAATTCAATCTATAACTACATCCTAAAATATTATCTTAAAAAATGCGTACCGTAAAAAATATTCATAAAAATTACCCTATAAAACCCCAATAAATCTGAGTTGAAAAGTCTGATGAGAATAAATTAAATTATTATTTTACTAGTTGGAATTTTTCCAATAAAAAGAAGACAATTTTTTCCTTTTCCTTTTCTTTTATTTTAAATTTTAATCTCAACTTTTTTTTTCAAATTTTTTCTTAATTACTGTTTTATATATGATAAAAAAATATATGCCTAAAAATAAATGAAAGTGAAAAATTTTTGTTTTCCTAGAATGAATTTTTACAAGTAAAAAGTGGTTTTATTTTTTTAAAATTTCTGTTTTAATATTTCCGTAAATTTGTGCTAAGGACTCAAAAAGTAAAGTCTAAATTTTACTTATATTCTATCAAAAAATTGTCTTAGTAATTTAATTTTTTTATTTTTTATAAAAAAATTAAAAAAATTGTTAAAATAATTTCGAAATAAAAAATTAGTCCAATTTAAGTTTTTTTTTTTCAAATTTTGCAACTAACTACACGAGAATTTTTCGTGAGATTTAAGTTAAAATTTTTAATTTTCTATAAATCTTGACTTAAACTCGAACCGACTATAAATGAAAAAAAATCGGAAAATTTTTTGAAATGACTAAATTCTTTAATGAGTTTACATTAAGAATTTTTTATTTTTTTTAAATTTTATTTTATTTACTGCTGGATAGGATTTAACCTCAAATTTCAAAAAAATAATAATTTTACCTTTAAACTCACAAACAATGCTCGTTAGAGATAAGACTTTAGTTAATTTCTTATTCAATTTGAAAAAAAAAGGAAAATAAACTTTAAAAAAATGTTATTTTATATCAAATTAAATTTAAGAATGAAAATTTAGAAATTTAAAAATAATTGAAATTTTTTATTTGATCCTTTTTCCTATTCAAAAAAAAGAGTCTATTGCATTTTGTTTAAAATAAATGACCAACAACTAATTGGATATGATGACATATTTAAAAACTTGGTAACCAAAAAAAATTTGGTCACATGATTTAAAAATTGGTCAAATTTAAAAGTAAATTTTTATAGAAATTTAATTGACAAATGTCAAAATTATTTTGAAAAAATTTTTTGGTTTTAGTTTGTGTTTATTTGTTATTTTAGTTGAAAAAATTGCCCTATCTGATCCAAATAGTTCGAAGGAATCAGTTGAAAGTGTAAATAAATATTCAAGTGGAAAAAAGATCCTCTTGCTTGTCTTGTTTGTGGTGGTTATTTTGAAAAAGGGTTAGGTTTAAAGTCTCACCTTAGAAGTTTATTAAATTTCACTTTTATTTTTGGTCACTTTTTATTATATCTGGTACACAATATTTAAAAAAGCAAATTTTTTTCTAAGAAACTAGCCACTGATTTTAAGGTACCATAATAAGTGAACAACCTAAATAAAACTATCTTTTTCATCTAATACAAAAAATTTTCATATTTAAAATATTTAAAAGTCGCAAGTCTAAGTCCCTACTTGGATATTAATTAAATTTTAACTAACGATATTGACACCAAAGTGCCAAGCCTAATAGAAATGGAAGCTGCGATAAAGGCTCTAAAGAACATAAAAGCCCCGGGTACATTAATCTTTCTTTAAACGGTACTGTGTTGGGTTCTTATTTAGTAGGGCGCTACAATAACTAGCTGGAACGACAAAAAGAACATGTGGCCGCCTTAGTATCTTTATGGAACGGCAAAACGAAAATGGGGCCGCCTTAATAACTACATGGAACGGTAAAATATTAATGTGACCATCTTATTAACTAGATGGAACGACAAAAAGAACATTTAGCGGGACTTAAAAAAAAATAAATAAAATTTTTGACTTCTACAATATTTTTCTAATTATTTTAGAAAAGAAAAGTAAAAATTTCGGCTTACATCCCAATCGAGCGAAGTGATATCTTTGTTACTGGGCACACTCGAGTCTCTCTTGGGAATAGTGTCTCAACAGCAAGGCTTGTTTGTACTGGGGCGTATTGTCGCACAAATTCCAAATCCTGGCAGTGGAGTCGCCGGATCCGGATGCCAACAAGTGTTGCACGGGATTCCACGCACATATGAACACCTCGGAGTCGTGACCGCTGAGCACAGTGACCCGGTTGGGCGGAATTTCCATGTTGGTCTGAGCAGGCCCGCTCGACTGCTGCTGCTGCAATTGCTGCTTCAGCTGCGGGTCTATGTCCATGGGCTCCTCCTTGACCAGCTCGTCTTTGACCGGCTCGGCCGGGTACACGCTGGCGAAGTCGTGGGTGGGCGCGGGCTCCCCGCCGGCCGCCTTCGGGTACGCGCCGTTTGTTCTCTCCACAAACGGACTGGTGGTGCCGTTGACGGGCGGAGTGCGCCGCTGCTGGCTAGCCGAAAGGTCAAGGTCGTTTTTTGGCGCCGTTTTCAACTCCGGCGGGTTCGCGTCCGCCTTCAGATCGGCGGCGACGGCCACGC